>BFEA01000232.1:239400-280405 GCA_003427395.1 Chara braunii
CCCCGGGCCAATCGGCAATGACATCATCCGAGCCCACCAAACGGAGACTCACCCACATGCGCATGCACTGGCACACATGGCATCAAAACTCAACAAGTAAGCACGGAACATGCAAGATCGGTTGATCACAAACATATCCAGAGAACACAGCAAACAAAGTCTGAATCTGAATCTTTAGCAAAAACATCAATGGGACAACGGACAGGATTTTCTTAGAAAAGTCCCGAGTTCCTGCACAGCACAAACAAAAACGATGCTGCCAAGGTAATGGCTCCCCAAACAAAACACACAAAGATAAAGCAAAAAAAAAGGGTCAGCGGTATTCCCGCCTATTATCTTGCACGCAGGTTTTCGTCTGCTTTCAGGCTCTTCTTTTTCTTATTTTGAAAGAAGCGGCATATGATAGGGTAGTTCCTTATGCTTTTTCTTTCTTTTGTGCTTTTTTCCTTTTCTGTTTTTGCGGGCGAAGCCATAACGGGTCATCTAGTACACAAATAAAATCACATATGTAACAATCTTTTGATCTTGGCCGTTTTCATCCCTACTGGCCAACAGCCCAGATTTTTGGAACTATAAAACAAATCTTCAATCCGGCCCATCGAGTCCCAGTGGACCAATGCCATGGATAGACTGGGTCTTGAGATCTTAAGGTCATGCCTAAATCAAGGCTGTTGGACCAGTACCTTGGGCCCAACAGCCCGATGTCAGTGCCGTTCATGCCGCAGGATGGTGACCTGCCCAACACTGCTTTGACTAGTATGCAACTCACTCACTTCACCAGTGTGCACATGGCGAATGTCTCTGTGTATGAGTGTGTGTGTCTTATGCCGGAAGGCAATCAGATGGACATGGCGCAGAACCCAAGAACCGACCAAGGAGAATGAGCAAAATACAGTGCAGTGGACCCACAACTTGCCTCAGGGTGGGTAAGGTTCCTGGCTGCAGGTGGCGGACAATTTCTCCATAACCTCGCCGATTTGCATACACAAATAAATCCATCTGTACCAATCTTTTGATCTGGGCCGTTTTCATCCCTACTCGCCAACGACCGAGATTGCTGGAACTATAAAACAAATCTTCAATCCGGCCCATCGAGTCCCACCGGACCAATGGCCTGTTTAGACTGGGTTGTGAGATCTTAAGATCACTCGTTGGACCAGAACCTTTGGCCCAATGGCACGATGTCAGTGCCGTTCATGCCGCAGCATGGTGACACACAACCACGCTAACACTGCCGCGACTACCACGCAACTCACTCACTCTTCACCCATGTGCACATGGCGAGTGTCTCTGTGTATGAGTGTGTGTGTGTTGCATGCCCTAAGACAATCAGATGGGCATGGCGCAGAGCCCAAGAACCGACGAAGGAGAATGAGCAAATGTGGTGGAAGACTGCTACACAAAGATCTGACCCAGAAACGGACTCAAGACTGACTGCAACTCGCTCATCATCATCAAGCAGGGAGAGCAGGCATGGCGCTGAACATAGAGAAGAAGAGTGTCGTGGCAGAATATCCATGGATGAGGAGGAGGGAGAAGAGACAAAGGCGGAGAGATATGGAGATGTTGTCAACTCAAATGTCGCCCATATGAAGTCTCCAAAAAAAGTGGCTCAATGCCTTAGTCCAGATATCGGTCTGAGGTCAATGTATCATATATCGTCTTTACTTCCATATCGCATTTTTCAGTCGGAATCCTAAGCGGGCATTAGTTGGGACAGACCTAGTCCTTCTTAATCCGATACCGGACCCAAAGCCCGTCGACTTAGACAATGTGACGCCTACAGCATTCCACCCACGGGACAAAACTTAAGCGACATCGGGCACATATTTCCCCTATCCGGAATCATATCTAAAATACAGAAGAAACAGGTCTTTTCGGAAAGGGACGGGGAAGAACCGGGATGAGATGAAGAAGAGGGAGAAGAGGGAGAAGAGGGGGGCGGGGAAGAAGGGGGAGGGGCGGCTATCTCTAGCAGTTGTCACCGTCACCGAACCCAGTCGTGTTTCTCCGCAGGATGTGCACCTCCCCGTACGGGGGTTCTGTCGACGGAGGAGGAGGCTTCACAGAATGACCCGCTCGTTCTTGGGACTCCTCTTCGGCAGCTGCAGACGTGTCAAGCCGTCTGCGTTCCCATGCTGCTTGGTAGGGTGACGGTGGATGTCGAAGTTGTAGTCCTGCAGCCTCACTGCCCACTGTCCTAATGTACCAGTGTAGTCCGGGTTGTTCCGCAAGGATAGCAATGGCTTGTGATCCGTCACCAGCACAAACTTCTGGCCATGGAGATATGGCCGGAAGTGTTGGATCCCCCACACCACCGCCAAGCACTCTCCTTTGCACGCCTCGTAGTTGGCCTGTGCCTGACTAAGCATCTTTGATGCGTACTGGATGATAAATTCCCTTTCGTCAGTCCCTTGCCAAGTCAGCATTACGGACATCGCCTGCGGCCAATGCGTGTGCAGGCTGAACGGCCTTGTCGGATCTGGACGCACCAAGATCGGAGGCGTTGTCAGGTCTTCCTTGAGCTCCTGAAACTCCGCATCGCATTCCGACATCCAAATCAACTCTTTGTCCTTTTTCAAGAGGTTTGTGAGAGGCATGCAATTCCCGCAAAGCCCTTAATGAACTGTCGATAATAGGAGGCAAGCCAGAGAAAGGCTCGAACTTGAGTCAGCGTCATTGGGACCGGGACCTCTCGTACAACTGCCACCTTCCTTAGATACAGCTTCAAACTTTTGATAGTCACAATGCAGCAGAGAAAGGAGATCTCGGAGAGAAAGAACTCGCTGTACCCCAACGTGACTCTGAACCCAGTATCCTTCAGTGCATGCAAGACCCACTCCACATGCTCCACGTGGTACTCGTATGTGCTGGAAAAGACCAAAATGTCATCCATGTACACACAATCATACAAAAGTTAATCAGGGGTTGGGTTAGTTGTGTTTTCTTAAAGAACTCGGCAAAGGCCATGTTCATCACCTGTTGAAAGTTGGCGAGGGCGTTACAGATGCCCATTGGGCATTAGACCCACTGCCACGCGCCTTCAAATAGGACGAGGGCTGTTTTGGGCCCATCTTTTGGCCAACAAGGACATGGTGAAATCCATCTTGCATATCGAACTTCAAAAAGACCTGTGCGGATCCGATGGCGTCCAGAAGATGGTCGATCCGAGGCAAGGGGTAGACATCCTGTACCGTAATGGCATTTTGTTTCCTGTAGTCAATACAGATTTGTTAGCTGACGTTCTTTCAGGGAGTATCGATATGGTTGGCAGTGAATCGACGCATGATCACCGGTGTCGATTGCGTGCTCTATCAAGTGGGTTGGCTCGATATCGTGGTCCTGGATGTTAGACACCTCAGGATACGCTTGTAGCACCATAACACGAAGGTAACAGTACTAGCCGTCCCAGGATACGCTTGTAGCACCATAACACGAAGGTAACGGTATTCGTGGGGCACATGAAGCGACAACTGAATGTCAATGGCCCCCTGCGGAAGAGTAACCGTCAAAGTAACAGTGTGTAACTTTGTGGTTTCCTCTGTGGAGCTACCAAACAAGGAGTTGTCGGTTTTCACCACGTGACCATTGCTATGAGCTGGCTGCTGGATGGGCTTGTTGGTTCAGTGTCCGGCCCTTCCCCTCAGCGGCGGTTGGCTCTTCGGCCGAGGGTTCAACTGAAAAGGCCTTCAAGATTTTGGTCGAGCCCCATTTATGTGAAGGGGTGCGAGGCTGAAAGGCTACTCCATCCAATAGCAGCAGGGTCGCTCTGGAGTCTGTAAGCAAGGGTTGCAGTTGACCTGAATGAAAGGTCACAAAGGCTTTTTAGTTCAATGAACCGGTTCGAGAGGGGGTCTGTATTTAAGTAAAGAGACACGGGGGGTTCCAAAAGGTCGGCTATTCTCGAAACCCTCTGTAACGGCTCACCCCTCACGGTGGATGTAGCCTGAATGAAAGGTCACAAAGGCTTTTTAGTTCAATGAACCGGTTCAAGAGGGGGTCTGTATTGAAGTAAAGAGACACGGGGGGTTCCGAAAGGTCGGCTATTCTCGAAACCTTCAGTAACTGCTCACCCCTCACGGTGGATGTAAAGGTCCGGAGCTAGTTGGGTTCCCATCGCAAGGCCCATCGGTATCGGGCTACACCCCGCCTATTGAATCGGTCTTGAATCCGGATTGGATACGGATCTGTGCATCTGTCTTTTTTGTCTCCGCTTCTTGCGGTGTTGTTACTTAATTTGGCGTCAGTCGTCGGATTATGGAGGGGACCCGCTGTGTTCGTACTCACATAGCCACCCGCATCGGAATCATTTGGGGTCTGGGTGGCGGTGAGGTTAGCACGATTTAGGAGTTGTCAAAATGCATCCGCGTGACAACCGCCACCAGCCACAGGGTACCCTACAACACATCATAAGCCTGCACATCGAGGATGATCACATCACACAGGCAATGAACCGACCGACCCATATTGGGACGTTTGCGTTTCTCCCCTTGCAATGGATATTCTCCTCGGTGGCAGATACATACAACTCATCCGGTCGAAGGGGCTGAATTTGGCCCTCCCGTCCTAATTGCTTTGTTAAGCTCCAAGAAAGTGTTACCGCCGACGATCCCTAATCAAGAGTTGCAGGCGACAGATCCCTCCACACGTCACAATCACACTAAACGCTTTCTAGCTAATGGGATGGGCCCAGAGAAATACATAGGGCTTCTCCGTTGGTGGATGAGCGGCCTGGGTCATCCCAATGCATGCCGCCTTTGGAGGACGCAAAGTGGAGGGTTTCCCGTCTAGTTCGACGACCAACTTTTCGCCACCGGTTTCTTGCCTATTCGTCCTTCCTCGAATTGTCGCTGGTTCTTTTGACAACACTCAAACAGTTTTTCGTTAGCCGCCCCAGAGGTCGTCAGAAGGTATGGGATGGGCAGAGGGATTAGAAGGTCCAAGGCTTTCATTGTGTCAAGGATATCAATCTGACCGTCCTATACTCAGGCGAGGTATTGTAAGAACCCTGGTCTCCAAGGCACGAAATCACTTTCCTTGGTTATCCGTTTGATGTGACATATGACCCTTATGGTCACGGGTTCAAGCATGGCAGCGATCATGTATTCCTTGGGTTTGATTTCGGACCCCATCGGGGACATGACATTTGCGACCCATATGTCTAGTATCGTAGCCACTCTCGCTTGGTTAGTGGCTGCAGGCAGCGCAAGCATGAACTGGGAGGCCCCGGTGTTGCCTTGGTTTCGGGACACTAGACAATCTTTGACCAGATGTCCCTGGTGATTGCAGTTGTAGCATCGCATGGGGTGAGCTTTGAGCTGCAACCATAGTCGCTTGCTACTGTCTTCGAGCGGCGACAATAGCCCTTTGCTCCTGCCATCCTTGGATAAAATCCGTTAGCAAGGGGACTAAACTATGTAGCTGGGCAACGACCTCCTTGATGGATTGCACCTTTGTTCCGACGTTCATACCACCTGCATAAGTTCGTTTAGTTGTCGAGAAGGAAGAAGACGATTGTCGATAAGTGGCACGTTTAGCCGGCCCTAGCCCAAAGCGATCCCCAAACATTTGGATTGCCGCCTCAAAGCTTAGGTGGCAGGCACCGGTAGGGATATCCTTATCAGATTGTCATCACACAGATGAAGTAGCCTCACACAAAGCCAAGACGAGATGGAATGAGAACCATATAGCGCAACTCATATTATCAAAGTCACATTATGCAAAGAGTATCTTGAGTTCAAGAGTCCAACGCCAAACATAGCACAAGTCTTCTTCAATCATTCGTCAACAAAGGGCCTGGCTCAGCCAGCGTCTCCCCTCAGATCACAGGTATGGCGCCAACAGGTAAGTATCCACCATATCCAACTTCGTAATCTGTCTTCTCTCTCTCTCTCTTCTCTCTCAAGATCTCTGTCCTAGTTCCCTCGTCTCCCCATGCATGCACACTCCCTATCTACAAGAATATACTTTGAATGCTACTCACTGATATCCTATTACTAACCCTTCTACTACTACTTACACAAGCTGGCGCAACTATGGCCTCTTCTGCAGCCAGCGCCCAACACTTCTTCCTTCTGGCGCAGCTCTCAAGCCAACGCTCTTCCCCTGCACTATAGCGCACAAGTGCCTCAGCACTTCCACGCATCAATGCTAATGGAGAATCTGCCGTGTAGGGAGGCTGGCCTAGTCTTTTATAGTATTGGCCTCCCTTCGCGAGGTCAGAATTCAGTCTTTCTTGGGTCCTTTCCCAGTCCCAGGCCTCTGTGGAGTGTGTCCCAGTTCCTTAACCTCAAGGTCTGCTGTCGTTGCGGCCTTCAGGCCTGAATTTCGGACTTCCATTCTGTATCTAGACTTTCCCTTTGACTTGAATCTGGACTAGGACCTTATCTCTTTGACTTCTTTATGAACAGACACACTTACTGTTCGACAGACACACTTACGGCACGAACAGACACATCTCCTATACGAGCAGACACACCTCTTGTTCGAACAGACATGACTTGCACACCCCCTGGATGAACAAATGTGACTCACACAATTGAATACTTCAATTGTTCGTCCAGGGGCATAACTGTGACCTTTGACATGACTTTTTATTTTAGTTAGGATGTGACTTTTGTCCCAGAGAACATGTCCTTTGATTTGCTTTTCACGAGTTGGGCTCTGGCCGAGCGACCCCATTATGCTGCATTCGTCATTCAGGGTCTGAATCGGGTAAAGGCCCTTTTACTCTCGCCGGCCTAGTGTCGAGGTCCTCTGAGAAAAACCTTCATCTGTTTATTATGTTTATTCCTCTTCTTGCTCTTTTGTAAGCAGACATAATATGAGGTGCAAACTCAATCAATTCTTCTCTTGTGAAACAACGATCTTCACTAGTGTCCTGATATGCAAATCTTACTTCATATTGTCGCTGGCGTCCGCCTCTACGTCCAATCTGAAGAGTACTTTCAACAACAATCCCATTCATACTAGGAGGTATCGCCGATCTGCGACTGGGAAATAACTCATTTGTCACGCAAGGTAAAAGCTTTGAGGCGTGAAACACTAGATATGTATGTAAATGCAGAGGAATCTCAATCACATAAAAAGGTTCATCCACATCTCCAATCACATCTAAAACCTGCCAAGGTCCTCTGTAGGCGGGTAGTAACTTTTGAGAGATGGTCTCTTCAGGAACGAACTCTTTAGACTTAACCGATACTAGATCACCTACAACAAATTGAGAAGGTATCTTGTGCTTGTTTGCCTGTTCTATCATCTGATGTTGTGTCTTTATGATATTCTCTTTCACTTTCTCAATATCTTTTTGATATTGTATCGCAAATTCACTTGTTCCTAATGGAACCTTATGCACTTGATCCGGGTTCAAGCGATCGATAGGTCTGCGCGAACGCCATCCCAAATGCAACTTCATAGGAGTCTTGCATGTAGACAGGTGAACAAAGTTATTATAGGCACTAGCAACTTTGGGCAAATGCTCGTCCCAATCAACTTGGTCATGACATATATACATGTGCAACGTCTGCTGCAAAATCTTCTTCATTTGCTCAGTTTGACGGTTTGATTCAGGGTGTCTGCCTGCTGACATAGTCAATTTAGAGCCATAGACCGCGAATCTTTGTCACTTACAATCGTTAGGGGATGCCCATAATCCTTCACCCACTGGTTGAAGAATTCCCGGATTACCAATTTTGTCTTTGCTTCCGCTGGCAATGCTACGAAGACAGCACACTTACTAAACCTGTCAACGATGGCCATGACTTGCGTTTTTCCAATCCTGCTTTTTGCCTTGGTGTCCATAAAGTCAATGGACACAAAGTCTCCTGGACCTGTCGGAATTGGCAAAGACCGAGGGGAGGCTGAGTGGTGCTCTTATTTCTTTGGCACACTTGACAGCCCTGCACATATGCAATGCAATCGGGTTTCATGCGAGGCCAGGTGTAGGAACGTAACCGGCTTGCATAAGTCTTTTTCCAACCGAAATGGCCTTCGGTGTCATGGCACTCCCCCAAGATCAGACTTTTGATATCTTCCTCATTAGGAATACAAAGCCTATCATGCACATCCGTTCTTTCAAATAACAGTCCTTGTGTAATACGTTAGTTAGGAAACTCTTGAGGCGCTTCTTGTATATGTTTTATCATATCGCCATAAACAGGATTTGTGGAATACACTTGTCTAATCTTATCTTGCAAATCGGTGTCTACATCGAGATATGTTACAATAGCACCGAAGAAGTCAGATCTTCGACTTAAAGCATTGACAACAACATTATAATTCCCCTTTACTAGCTTTAGCTCAAAATCATACTGATCAATTTCGGCGGCCCACCTAGTCAACTTAGGTGTCATCCGGGTCTGTGCTTTAAACCAGCGAAGTGTCTCATGATCTGAGTACACTTTGAAGTGGCGTCCTAAGAGATAGTGTCGCCAGTGATCTAAAGCTTCGAGGAGAGCAAACAACTCTCTCTCATACGTAGAAGCGGCGACCTTCTCAGTAGGTAGTCGTCGGGACATAAACTCAACAGGCCTGTATCCATGTCCATCATCTTGTTGGAGTACAACGCCTATCCCGTACTGACTGGCGTCGGTTGTGACGACAAAGGGCAAAGAAGGATCAACAACTTTTAAACTGGGTAGTTAATCAGACATTTCTTCAGGCGTTTAAACGAAGCCGTACAGTTTGAGTCCCACTTCCAGATTGTTTCTTTCTTAAGCAATCTCCGAAGGGGTGCAACAATTATCGTGAAGTATCTAACGAACTTCCGATAATAGTTGGCTAATCCACGGAACGACCGCAACTCAGTTAAAGTGTGGAGGTTAGGCCAATCACGAATTGCTGCAATCTTTGCATCTTCCGGTTTGATCCCATCACCATCAAGCACATGTCCTAGATATAAAACCTGACGCTTAGCCCATTCACACTTCTTGGGGTTCAATTTCAACTTTGCCTCATGCAATTCATTTAGCACAAGTCGAAGGTGCTCACAATGTTCTTTCAGGTCTTTACTAAAAATTAGAATATCATCAAGATAAACAACAACAAATTTATCAAGCCACTCGCGAAAAAGCTCATTCATTGTTCATTGGAAAGTTGCAAGGCCATTGGTAAGACCAAAGGGCAATACAATGAACTCATAGCGCCCATACCTTGTTCGAAAGGCAGTCTTGTATTGGTCTTCTGGCTCTACCTCAATTTGATGGTAGCCAGACTTCAAATCAATCTTAGTGAAGTATTTGCTACCCTGCACTCTATCCAACAAGTCGTCTATTTTCGGCAATCGCTCAATATTCTTAACTGTTATATCGTTCAATCTTCTATAATCTATGCACATGCGGACCCCGCCATCTTTCTTTGCTACAAAAAGCACTGGTGCTCCATAAGGCGAGGAGCTAGGCCTTATCCATCCCTTTTCCAGCATTTCATCAAGCTTGGTTCGCAGTCCGTCCAACTCTTTGGGTGACATTCTATATATAAGTCCCTTAGGAATCTGACTTCCTGGCACAATCTCAATGTGATGTTTGATTGGTAGTTCCACCACACCGCTTGGGGCCTCTGCCACGTCTGCGAATTCTTTCAAGATCCTTTCAATTTCGAGGAACTTGGCCTCTTCTTTGACTTCACTCTCCTTCATTGGGCGCACATATGCGACAAAAACTTGATCATACAAGTTATATTTTTTCACATGACGAGTGAACGCGGGGCCACTCATACAACAATGAGCCAAACTGCTGTCCTTACCAGATTCATGAAATAGGCAGATTTTCTTCTTTCCACCCTGCAGACTTGGGAGCCAACATTCATGATCCCTTAACTTTATATCCGCATTTGTAGCTCCACCCCAATCCATGCCTAAAAAAATGTCAAAAGGGAGATTATCTTCCACCAAGAGAGTCAGAGAGTGGAAAACGCGTTCCACCTTCCCCTCTGCTTCGAGCCGGAAGTATATCTGGACCTCTTCAACATATCTATCCATTACAGTAACAGTACTATTAGCTAGTTTACTCATTACGGACTCATCTAATTGTTTTACCTTAAGCTCGAGTCGCAACTTTTGCAAACCCTTTTTACTTATATAGCTGCGTGTTGACCGACCGTCAATCATTCCTCCAACTCTTACTTTATTTATCTCTAGATCTGCAATTATTAACTGTCCTTTTCGTTTTTTCATTTCAGTCCAGGCTTGGCGACAAGCGGCCAACTCATCACCCATGCCAGCGAGGGATCCACCTAGAGAGGTACACACACTTACTACCTCTGGATAGTGTACTAGGTGGGGACTGTCTGTCTTTTCAGTTTCTGCCTGAGGAACCTTCGAATGGGAGGATGTCTTTCTGTTTACATCCGCAGTTCCGGTAGAGGCAACGGAAACCTTTACTGGTTGTTCCCTTTTGGTTGTTTGTAGTCGGGACAGAAGGGAGCAATGTGGTTGGGGTCACCACATTTGAGGCATTGATCGGCGACCTTTCTATCCTGCCAAACTTTCTCTATAATCCCCAGTTTCTTCCAAGGCTCCCCTTCACGCAAACCTGGATGGGGTGGATATGGTTTGTCCCATGTACCATACCATGTGCCTCTTCCTCTTCCCAGGTATAATACGAACCACGGCCACCTTGCGAGAGACTATTGCCCCTTCCACCCACATAGCAGCTACCTTTGCCACCACCCCTCTGGGTACCGGGTCCTCTTCCACCACGTCCGCGGCCTCCTCTTCCGCGGCCACGTCCTCTTCCTTGTCGCCCTCCCCCGCGGGCTACAACGGCCGCGTAGTCCCCGTCCTGAACTACCGTGTCGTTGGGTCCTCCCTCCAGACCATAATCTATCTGGTCGTAAGAGAGAGTTTCAACACCTCCTTCTTCAAAGGTAAGAAAGAGATTGTCTTTCTCAGGTATGTTCCCTGAGATGGTGCGGTTTTGCCACTTCTTACCCGCTTGCAGATATTTCTAGTAATGGCAATAATTAGCCTCGGCTAAGAAGCCAGCATGATCTATAGCGATCTTGTTGAACTTCTTGTATGTCATCCCCTCTTCCTTTGTACGGGGATAAAGTTGAGTACGGAGAGGGTCGGGCAGTGCCCTTGTGAAGTTGTTAAGGATTTGAGTGGGAGTAAGACCATGTTCAGCGCATTGTAAGAGTACATCCATCGTTGCTTTGAGTGCAGACATACTCTTCCATTTCCGATCTGCAATATTTAAGATCAACATCTTTGTTCGGCGAGCGGATTCTTATCTTCAAATTTTTCTCTAATAGCCTTAACGAAGTCTTCGATTCTTGTTAGCTGTGAATACTCGATCATAGTCTGGCAAGTAGCTTCTTTTTGCAACGATATGACGAAGCTCATCGCATCGCCGGCCATACATGAAGTGGCCATTAAGACTCTGTCCCAATACAGAATGCGTTGTCCGTATACATATGATTCCACAGCAGCAATCCAATGTAAAACACTATCCTCCTTCTTGCCAGTATAGGTCCATGGGACTTTAACTTTGATTTTCCTCACATCCCCACTGTCTTCTCGCAGCACACCCTTTCCTTTCTTGTCACCATCTTCCCCATCTCCGTCTCCATCTCCTCCTCTTCCGTCGCTGCCACAAACTATCTTGTCAATTACAACAGGCGTAAAGGTTTGTGTGATGTGAGTATTTAATTTCTGGATATATGATTGTATATGTTGATCAACATCTTTGGCAGACTTCTGCAGAAAGGTATTCCAAACTCCCTCAAACTCATATTGGTGGGTTTCAACCTTTTGCAACGTTCTGTTCATTGCTTCCACCTCTTGCTTCGTATGCAGGACTGTTTCTGTCGAGAGGGCTAGCTTTTCTTCTGTTTCGGCTTGCTTTTCCTTCTGATCTTGCAGCTCTTTTTGCAGCCTTGCACCCTCTGTTCGCAGCCTTTTCCTTTCGTCAAGTTCTTGCCGCTTTGCTGCTAACATTTTCATATGCAGTTCCGCACGAATATGCATATTGATCATACCAATCCAGCGGTTTGACCTGGTGTTCCCCACCTGTCTGGTTAGTTTCTCCCCTTTCTGCCCGTCGCCTGATGAGCCTGTCATCAGCAGATTCATCTTCTTCCTCTATTGTCTGTAAGTCTTCCTTCAACTCTTTTTCTAACTTTTCTTTCATTTCTTTTTTCATTCTTTCTTCTTCCATCTGCACTTTCTTCTTTATTTCTTCTTCTTTTTGTTTTTTCCTTTCTTCTTTCTCTTTCTTCTTTTCGGCCAGGCGGCGATCTAGTTCAGCCTGCTCTGCAGCCGAGGGCCCAGGCTTTGCTGCGCCAGATCTCAGCATCATCCGGGAGGTGCAGGTCCTCCCGAAGCCCAGGGGAAAGAAGACTCTGAACAAGGGGCCCATCAAAATAGAGAGGGCCAATAACCCTTGCATAGGGTAATCGTCCATGATGGAACACAGCACAGGTACCCCTCCGCTGGTCCCACCAGGTAAGACCACCACCGATTATCCTTGGTCTAGTCTATCGTGGATGGGATGATTTTGCACTGTTTTTTTTTAACTCTGGATATCGCTGGTTCAAAAATAACGAATTTCAGAACTTTCAAAACTTTAATATACAATAGGACTTTTTTTTTTTTTTTTTCCTTTGCTTGTTGTCCGTCTTCAACTTCAATACGCTTGGATTTGTTCTGACACTTGTTTGGATTACCTTCCTTTTATCTCCTTTCTATTTTACTAATATGTCTGGCCTTCTGTGCAGGTATGGTCTGGGGTTTCTACAGATTCAGACGTGCTGGATAGTACCTCAGTACAAATCAAATTCGTCCAGATCACTTATGGCTTAGATTCGTTTTGCGTCTGACGTGGCAGTCTGCCACAATTCCCTACCTTAGTCCTATCTTTCACTACGTCCTACCAGCACAGACGTCAGACCAGATGTTGGGAAGATGGGACCAGATGACTCTGACTGGACCCTCTCTACTACCCTGACTTAACGACCACACTGTATACCAGGTGATTCGACCAGACAGCAGCAGCAGCGACCACCAGAGAGGAAGGGGGAAGAAGGTACACAACACAACTCCACAAGCAGCCAGGTAAGGGGTAGGAGATTCTTCTCTTCTTTGTAGCCGTCGAAGTAGACTCCACGATCGCTCCAGTCGCTCCAATCGCTCCACGCGCAGGTAACAACCTCCTCCTTAGCCCCTTCCTCTTCGGCTTACTTCCCCCTCCTATTCCCAACCACCTCTCTTCTCACACTTTCACCATAGCCAGCATCTTCAAGCCAGCATATCTTCCTCACCGGCCTTACTCATGCCAGCACTTCAGCGAGCACAACACGTTCTAATCCGATATCAAATTGCAAGGAACCTGACTGTTCACAACTTGCTGGAGTGTTCACAGTGCATGCGTACATGTCATCACACAGATGAAGTAGTCTCACACAAAGCCAAGACGAGATGGAATGAGAACCAGATAGCGCAGCTCATATTATTAAAGTCGCATTATACAAAGAGTATCTTGAGTTCAAGAGTCCAGCGCCAAACAGATCACAAGTCCTCTTCAATCATTCGTCAACAAAGGGCCTGGCTCAGCCAGCGTCTCCCCTCAGATCACAGGTATGGCGCCAACAGGTAAGTATCCACCATATCCAANCAATCATTCGTCAACAAAGGGCCTGGCTCAGCCAGCGTCTCCCCTCAGATCACAGGTATGGCGCCAACAGGTAAGTATCCACCATATCCAACTTCATAATCTGTCTTCTCTCTCTCTCTCTCTTCTCCCTCAAGATCTCTGTCCTAGTTCCCTCGTCTCCCCATGCATGCACACTCCCTGTCTACGAGAATCTACTTTGAATGCTACTCACTGATATCCTACTACTAACCCTTCTACTACTACTAACACAAGCTGGCGCAACTATGGCCTCTTCTGCAGCTAGCGCCCAGCACTTCTTCCTTCTGGCGCAGCTCTCAAGCCAACGCTCTTCCCCTGCACTATAGTGCACAAGTGCCTCAGCACTTCCACGCATCAATGCTAATGGAGAATCTGCCGAGTAGGGAGGCTGGCCTAGTTTTTTATAGTGCTGGCCTACCTTCGCGAGGTCTGAATTCAGTCTTTCTTGGGTCGTTTCCCTTGTCCCAGGCCTCTGTGGAGTGTGTCCCAGTTCCTTATCCTCAAGGTCTGCTGCTGCTGTGGCCTTCAGGCCTGAATTTCGGACTTCCATTCTGTATCTAGACTTTCCCTTTGACTTGAATCTGGACTGGGACCTTATCTCTCTTTGACTTCTTTATGAGGAGGCACACCTACTGTTCGACAAACACACTTACTGCACGAACAGACACATCTCGTGTACGGGCAGACACATCTCCTGTTCGAACAGACATGACTTGCACACCCCCTGGATGAACAAATGTGACTCACACAATTGAATACTGCAACTGTTCGTCCAGGGGCACAATTGTGACCTTTGACATGACTTTTTATTTTAGTTAGGATGTGACTTTTGTCCCAGAGAACATGTACTTTGATCTACTTTTCACGAGTTGGGCTCTGGCCGAGTGACCCCATTATACGTAAAGGCCCTTTTAGACTGCACGAGTTATGATAAAAGACGCGCACCGGGTTCTTTTCAGGGCAAAGTTGCAAGCTCCTTGTTCGAGCCACTTTGCAAGGTGATGGGGTGGGTGGGAGGGGGCAGAAACACCACCTGCTCTGATACTAGTGTAATGGGCACTGCCTGGGTGGCAGTTCCTGTGTCCGTGGAGAAGGGAGGGAGGAGGAAGAAGGTGGAGATGGAGCTGGAGCTGGAAGGGAGGGAGGAGGAAGAAGGTGGAGATGGAGCTGGAGCTGGAAGGGAGGGAGACAACACCACCAATGACTCAACACGCACGTACTCCAAAACATGCAAATGAAGAATGATCCAATGTATAGACTGCAGTGCAAGGACAGGACTGGATTGGACTGGCCTGGTACCGACAGTGGTACCGGGCAGGACTGGCCTGGTACCAATAGTGGTACCGGGCAGGACTGGTACCGACAGTGGTACTGGGCAGGACTTACTGGACTGAATATCCATTTGGCCTGTGAGATCAGGTGAACAACTTGGTGCCCCGGGCCCAATAGGCATACTCCCACATGCGGAATAGGCAAATAGCCTTGGCTATAGGCCAAGGTAGCTAGAGGCCTGCTAAGCGCCACGTGTCAACTTCTCCGCCCACTCGAGAGTGTGCGCAGGTGACCAGGGACATCTTGTGCAAGGACTTCTTTGTTCCACTCGATCTCTCTACCGCCGGCCATCGTCGTTTTGTCAAGGTGACATTTTTGTTAGAGTCCACACAAGTAGTAGCTTGCGTTTCTCTAGTGGCATTGGTTGCAGTGGGGCGAGTAGAAACTTGCATGGCACGTTGAACGTGAGCGCGAGCAACTGCCCGTGCTCGAAGCTTACATTGATTTGTCATAGCGACCTCCATCCCTTTCCGATCGCAGAAGAGGACAACCTTTAGTGCAACGCGGTTGTGAGGGGGACGCTATTGCAAACTGATCGGGTTCACCTATATACCCCATCGAAGGCATGCCACATACGGGGATCGAGATTGGTTTTGATGGAGCGGTTTGATTTCCCCGTAGCTGATTTTGCCATATACTGATCTGATTGTGCTCCCCTGGTCCATGGCGCATGCCACGTGGAAACCTCAGCTTAACTGTTGGTGGTGTCGGCTAGGAAACCTGTGTATCTGACGGATCTAAGTGCTGGGGTACAAAGGCACTTTTCGGTTTCCAAATCTCTCCCACACCGAGGGGGAGTTTCCAGCGATCTTCCAGAACAAGGTACCTCCACTCCCGCCCCCGTGCCCTGATGAGGGATTGAGCCGGTCGAACAGGCTCTACGGACCTGACTCGAAGGTGTCCCCTGTATCCTTGGCCCCTGTGAAAAGGGCAGTGTGATTATACTAAGGAATTAGTGGTAGATTCATTGTGTTTTTGTACAGTCCCTGCGGTTAGAAAGGCAAAATTTTGTCTGTGTCCCTAAGTGGAAAGGCAAAATTTATGTAACAACACTCAAATGTGTAATGTTTGTGTCCCTAAGTCGAAAGGCAAAATTTTGTCGATGCCCTGCCCTTTTGCGACTGTACCGATTTTGAAATTTTGTTGTTACCCTCGTTGACCAGATTTTTAGAAACGTCCCTCGCGACTGAGGCGAGATCCCCAGTTTCGCCCTGGTGGTTCAACCCTAGCCCAAAATCCTCGGCCACGCCCCAATTACTATGATCGATGTTCCCATGGGTACAGGAAGCTGTGAGGCGCATGAGGTTGGTATCAAAGTTGATTCGTTTAAGCTCCGAGGTTCCCTTGAAAATGTTCTAGTTTTGGAAGGTTTGCACCTTGATGCCGCCGTTCTGCCAACGGTAATTGGAACCCTACTCGAGGCAGACCTCGGTATAGACACCGAGCTATGGTTGAAGATCACCCAGGCCAGCAGTGGGTAACCATATGGGCCTCTGCCCGATCCCCTGCATCTCATTCCTCCTCCTCTTGAAGTTCTCATCTTTTAAGAACATGAAACCGATCCTAGTACGTGGTTCGCCGCTCTAAGGGCTTAGGGCTGGTCTGATCAGTTGCTCAAGGACTGTATCCTCAATGATTGTCGAGCACTGCACTAACATTGCATGGGCACAACCCTTAGACTAATTGGCAAAGCTTCCAAGAAAACTTCCTTGAACGTTTCGACCACATAGCGCTAGGGCAATGTTTATGCCTCACAAAGGAATAAACACAACAGCCTATCGAGACACTGGTCGGGTACGTCGAACAATATACCTACCCGGTCGAACGGTCGGGAGTCGATCGAAAGATAATTCGGGCAGACTTCGTCCAGGGCCGCGTGGACCCAAGACTACGGAAGGAAAATCGCAAGAAGTGCAGCCCGATAGATCCTACATTAAAGGAACTAATTAAGTACGACATCAAGTATGGGAAGGAGAACTATGATGTGGGCCGCATGCACTGTGAACACTCCAGCAAGCTGTGAACAGTCAGGTTCCTTGCAAGTCGGCGTCCATTTTCTTTGCTTTTTGGCTTCTTAGAAAACTCTTGGCGAGCCGCTTCCAACGAGGCATAAATTGCAAAATTATGTGCCCTCGTTCATTCTAAGATCACAATTGTTTTTTTTTTTTAAGCTTCCAAACCGCGTTGTCGAGTGCATCGGTCCCGCAAGGGGACCCTCCCGGCTGTGTCACGCAAGATTTTGTAGGACTTCGTTGTAGAGCGAGGTTTGCCGCTCCGGGCGAGTGCACCAGCCGTACCTCTCTCAAGCCCCTACGACAATACAGGGTCACGCGAGACACGTCTTACCTCCACTTGCGGGAGTTGTCTCCATCCCTTAGGTGGGCGTATCCCCGCCGAGCTATCGAACCACGTGCGAAAGCTTTTCGTATGCAATCGAGGGCGTTTCTTGTTCGTTGTAGCATAGGGGGTACGCACGGTCAACGCCCCTCAATCAGACCCGCACGCGAATCGACGCATTGGGGGGCTGAGGTCCCAAGCATGACTCGTCGTCGGTCGACTAGGACGCAATCCACTCACCACGCATTACACCACTCTAAATTTAAAATGCGCACACACAAAAAAACAAAACTTTTCTAGTCCCTTCAGTGTCCAACCCACAACCTTTTAACACGACAAATAGGTTTTGCGTCGCGCGCGAGACTCATCATAAAATTGCGCGAACGCTAAGGCTCTCACATAGCGACTAACAATGTAAGCATACTCATGCAGTCGCAACGATGGAGTATTATGTGGTACCAAAAATCATGCGACCCTTGATAATCTCGGGGGTCACGTTTCGACATTCAAGTGTTGGCTGACACGCGCCTTGAAGGGTTAATCTCTCGACGCTAGACAACCGCCAAGGTGGTTGATCACCACACCCTCTTCTGCACCCTGCAGAGAGTGGGTGGTACACAAGTTTCGGCCTGTGGTGGCAGTCAGCTTTCGTGGCGTAGGAGGCAAACTTCATCATCCAAGGTCTGGAGAGACATCAAGGGGTTTGATTTTGACGGCTGCCACGGACTCCAATGTCCAACTATAAAGCTCTAAAAAAACAAAAGGTAAAAGGGGTTCTCCCTTTTTCTTTCAGTGCAGAACTTATTTAATCACTACACACGACCTCAATGAGTCGTGTGGGCACAAAAAAAAAACATGATATAAAAGTTATGAGATAGGAGACGATCACTTTCACAATCACGGTGTGGCTTCCTTGAAATATATTTATAAGCAAAAACAAGTCTGGAATCCAACTCACAGAACATACCTGCAATCACATCACAGATCCACATTGACAGAGCACACACTACACGGGGTCAACTTCAGCCATTCTCTGCACTCACACCCTTTGCCTTATCCACGCAAACCCCAACCTTTGTCTAACCTTTCCAAATAAAGCACTCAGTCCTTTTTAAATGGTCATTCAATAAAGTCCGGGTAAAAACCCAAAAGAAACACTTCAATCCACAGGGGCTAAGGCCTTTAGGTTGGGTAGCGAAAATGAATTAGAGTTGAGCCGGAAAACCGACCTGTTATCAAAAGATAACAGAAGAATGATCCTTTGTAGGATCAGATTGAACGAGTCAAGCCTTCAATCGTATACGTAAATCTGCATCACAGTACATGTCAAAAGAATCGCTACTATGTTTAAATCAAACAGAGTACATCTTTCATTTTATAACTCAGCTCCTCTACTAACCTCCACCTTACCTCTCTCAAAAGTTATCAAGAACTTTGACATCATCTCCCCAAAATAGGTCAAAACTTTAGATTTCTCATAGCAGAAAATAATCTAACTCTCGAAGTTCTGCAAAATTTCGGCAACACTTCCCATAGTTAACGTGCCTTTTCAAAAATTTCATGTGTCCAAAAATGACATCCTCTTTCAAATCTGTAAAAATTTCGGCAGCGCTTCCCGTAGGAACAGGAGACTGCCAAGATTTATACAAAGCCGAAAAATGCAAAGACAAAGTACAACTATACTTGAGACTAACTTCTGACACTCACTTGATAGTTAGAACTGGAGATAGTTTACACGATCCCCCTTTGAAGATGGTATCATGAGCTATCACTAGTCCTAACTTCCGATAAGGTCAGTCCTATCATATCTCAAGCTTCCGTCTCATCATCCATCTTACCTACCTATAGCTCCAGCACTCAGTGAGCATCTAAAGCAACTAAGCTATCAAAAAATGCCCCAGACGAGCGCCTGCAAACATGCATAAACAAACATCTCTCTCAGTCCCACATCAGTTGAATCCAAATAGTTCGTTAATCTCTCAATTCTTTTGACCCTCGGTAACCCCCTTTACTATGGCATAGGATTAGACCGCCCAACTTAGGGGTACGCCCGACCTGCCTAAGTGAAACAAATAGGGTACGCACAACTAGACTGCGCCAACTTAGGGGTATGCCTCGCACAACTAGACTGCGCCAACTTAGGGGTATGCCTAGCTTCCATGACAAAAACGTATGTCCAGACTGCCCCAACTTAGGGGTATGCCTAGCCCAACATAAACTGTGAACATAAAGCATATGATTAGACCGCCCCAACTTAGGGGTACGCCTGGCTTCTACCTAACTGATGACGTGAGGCATAAGATTAGACTGTCCCAACTTAGGGGTATGCCTAGTCAACCTAAATGAAAATTACGTATGGCATAAGATTAGACTGCCCCAGCTTAGGGGTATGCCTAACCTGCCTAAACAAACACAAACGACGAATGGCCAGACCGCCCTAACTTAAGGGTTCGTCCAACCTGCATAACATCAACAACAAGGGTATATCGCTAGGCCGCCCCAACTTAGGGGTACGCCTAGTTAGCCTAAACGGTTTAGGTTACATAAGGCAATGCGACCAGACCGCCCCAACTAAAGGGTACGTCTGATCTGCCTAAACAAGTTACAAACGACGTATGACTAAACCGCCCCAACTTAGGGGTACGCTTAGCCTCCGTGACAACATTTCAAACAACCATAAATACTTTGCACAGACTTTATAACTTTCTTTCTTCTTCGACAGATGGTCAGACCTACCCAACTTAAGGAGACATCCGACCTTGCCTTGTGTTGAAAAGAGAAAATAAAAGAAGATTTATACTAAATCTCTGCCCCTTTTGTATTATCACGAGCATAGGACCGAACTGCCCTAACTTAAGGGTACGTTCAGTCTGCCCGACTTACCTTCATTTCATATCCTTCATTTGTCTCTCTTCCTTTTTTGTTCTACCTTACTTACTGACTGGCTTTCCCAACTAAGGGTGCCCGGTCTGCCAGATAATATAAGTTCATATAATATATGTATCAAATTTTATACTTTGGTTGACCATTAAGTTCACAGCTAATGACTAAGCAGCCCCAACTTAGGGGTACGCTTAGTCTTTATGCCCTTAACCCCCTCAGAAGAAAACATACACAGAACTGGGTCTACGCAACTTAGAATATCCCTAACTTTGTTTTCAGCAACCCAAAAGAAACATCAGGATTCTGAGCCTTCCCAACTTAGGGTGCCCATCCTCCTGTTCAGAAACCCTTTAAAGAAACAGCGACTGGTCCGTCCAACTTAGGATAGGCCCAACCCTTAAAAGGTCATGCAATCAGCCCAACAAACATAAATAGAACACAACACTGAACCCACTCAACTTAGAGGGACTCAGCCTTGGGTTGAGCCGGTCAAACGCATGCAAATCACCTTTCTCCCGCCTTCCCCCTTTTCCCTTTTCTTAATTCGGATAGATTAAGTATCTGACTTTCACACATAATTCATTCCTTTCAGTTCATTGTGGTTCAAGAAATAAAGTACAAACAATATAAAGTCAAAAATATTATTTATTATAATCCCAGTCAGACAAAGGTAGTAGGTTTAGGGAAATACGAGATCACACGAGTAAAGCGAGATTATACCTGAGTGTTCCCTGCCTCCAGAACCCCGCCTGGGCTCCGCCAGAGCTCCCGCAACCGGTGGGGCGAACCTCCCACAGAGGCCTTGGTACGGATTACGGGTTTCAATCCCGCCTGCTGCCTTCCTCTCCAAACCAGTCAGACTAGACTTAGAGTAAAACTGGCAGAAGTAGAATCATTAAGATTCTCAGATACAAGGGAGGTGCGCTCAGACGCTCGTGAGAGGGCCTTTTAGTCTTCGTTCTCCTCAGGGCCCCGCAATGGTGGCGAATAAGCACAATAGAAATGATAAGATCCTGTCCTGAATGCAGGGTACCTGCCCTTTGATAGCCCTCCAGGTCGCAGCAGAGACTCCCCTTCCAAGTCCGATCACTCTCCCAAAGCCCAACGTCGTTCCTCCTGACCGAACCGCTGCTACGCAGCTTAGAAGGTCTCATTCGAATAGAGCACATCCCCATGCTCTATTCGGAGCAAAAGGGATATTCAAATCAAACAGCAACGCACATCACAGTCGTGTGCAGTAGCTTAGCAATGAACTCCACAAGCGCAATGAATCACGTCCATATGCAGTGATGCACAGTGAAGTACGACGTCGTGCTGTGGCAAAAACACAGTAGTACATACCAATACGGCAGTCGAGACAACACGCGTGTGTAGTAGCCGCGTCCGAAAACGTAACAGCAACAACTCGACGTCGCAGCGGTAGCTTATAGCGTGGTGTTGAGGCATCCGCTACCCTTACCACAACTACCTGAGTTGGTCACCGCAACTTCGCAGTTCGAACTTGATCAGCAGCTGCGAAGTATATGTAGCTGCCACCCCTACAGACCATCTAGATGCCGCCTACACAAACAACCAATATGCCACCTACACAGACTACCGAGATGCTGCCTCAGTCAAACTCTCCATTCGACAATGCCCCTACTCAGATCTCTCACAGGAAGTTGCGGTTAACAATCGGTGCGGTGGGTAGGCATTTCCCTCTCCCTCTATCATGCTCTTGTGTGCACGTCTTCCATGAGAACAAGGGAAAATACACGTTGCTAGTGCTGCTCGCTACCACGCCCGCCGTCGCGATCACGGATACACCCCGACCAGGCAAGTACTTTGTTCACCTGCTTAGTATTTCCCTTATTCTCTCGTCCTCCAAACTCCTCTCCACTGACACTCTCCTTCGTAAATCAGACCATTTTATTGTGGTCGCCGTTGGATTTGAACTTGCATCTGCAATTCAACAATTTCATGTGTGCCTCAACTGAGCAGCCTGCCAACAGGCAAGTCCCCGGCTCTGCGCCTCGTCTCTCGCTATTTCCATCCATCGATAGGATGTGCGGCTCACCGCCAAACAGGTAAGTACTCAACCTCGCGGCCATGACCGACAGGTAAGTTTCCAACCTGCGGCTGGCCTCATGCTACTCCCATCGTTCGAATGAGCCAAAATCGAATGGATCTTCCACCAAATTATGGGCACATACACAATTTTCCCTTCATACACGCAGAGAGATAGCAGGCATCTTATGTTGATAGGATGACCATCGCACTGCCAACAGGTAAGTCCCTTACCCCCTATCACACCTATTTCCTCTCTTTCTTTTTCATCACTCCCTCGGTATCTGGTCGCACTTAACGGCCAGACGCAATCCAGTAACGACGACCTCCAGGGCCGAAGTGCACAACACCGAAAACGGGAAGTATGATGACTTCGGCTCAAAGAGAAAGATTGCGTGCAGGGCGACGATTGAGATTGTACACAACGCCACCACAAAGAACTAAATCACCGTGGTATTCACGGGCATTATGGCGACCATGTCGATCATGACGACGACGGTAATGAGGGTCAGCACCATGGCGACCGTGATGTCGAGCCTCTGCCACACTCATCTTCTCCTTTTTTCTTCCTTCTCCTCGTCTATTCTCCTTCTTCTCTGCTTCTTCCCCCTCGTCATTTTTTACTCAGCGCAGTCCTAACGCTTTGCATGAGCTAATCACTATGCGCCTTTTGAGAGAAAAAGCTCTCTCTTGTTGACCCCCGTGCTATCTTATAGGTTGCCAGTTGGTCGAGCACCCCTGCGAACCTGCCTAAGCCCGAGTGCACCTGGTCAACCCCCACACACACGCACACTCTGGGATTGCTCGAGGCAGTATGGGGCAGCGTGGGTGATGCCAATCCTCTGTGTATTTGTCTTAGGTCTAACGGATGTCCTGAAGAACTGGGCCCAAGCTCTGGCCTAGGGATATCACCATCGAGTTTGCCTGTCCTAGGCCATTCAGAAATGCAGTATTTTACTCATCTGCTCCCCGTGAGCTTGGAACTCAAGGTCTGTATTTCAACAATTCGTGGGTGTACCGACTAAGTTAGGCCGCTGGTCCCCGCAAACAACCCAACACTAGTGCCGCGTCCTAAAAACGGGACCAACAACTAAAACAAAAAGGAAAAATAGAAGAAAAATAAAAATACGAACACCAAGAATCGGTGTTTTGGGGAAGGAAGACCGTCAGCGCCCCTTTTCAGTTCCGTCGACTGGGCCCACGGATGGGCCGGCAACAAAACGAAGGGGGATAGCCCCGTCGGGTCCTTAACCCCTCGACATCTTCAGTCGCTCCAATGTTCCATCGCCGCCGGTCGCCGGCCTCGATCCTCGTACCTCTGCCTCGAAAGTCCATTGTCGTAACCATTAGTGTTATGCCCAAGGTTGGCATTGGCATTAGCAGAAGCCCATATAAACGGGTATCACTACGCATACGGATCCGCTGCTCCAAGATCACTCCTTTGGCCTGTCAACTAAGTCAACGACCATCAACCTCCCACGTCCACCTTGCGGAGGTCCCAACTTGCGTTCTATTCTCTCTCTCGCATACTCCAATCACCGCCCAAAAGCAACATCACTGCCTGATGTCGTTTTCTATACGAGTGTACACTCACCATGGTCACTTCAAAATAAAGAAAAACATTTCCTAGTTTTAATCAAAAATAGAAAATTTGCCGGCGGGAACGCCGACTTCATGAGTATCTTGTGGCGACGTCCTGAGCATCTTGTTTAGCAGTGTGTCTAAAGGTGTGCAACCCGGCCCACCCCTGTGCCTCAAGTCTATGCTAAACCTGCCAGCCCTGCACCTTGTTTACCCTCACATGCAACGAGCCTTACTTCCGATTGATCTGGCTGATCAAGAGGCAGTTTAAGGACAACCCTCAAGGTCCTCAGGAAATATTTAACATCGCAGACAGGACGACGATCACAATCGGGGTTTAACCGGAACCCGCTAGAAATGTTTATAGACGGTTTGGTAAGCGTCTCTTAAAGTGCTCGCATGCCCAACATGACCTCTATTGCGCAGCAGCGGAACCAAGGACTCGCGACAAAGCATGCGTGTACTAGTCCCAGCGGGTTGGCATGGTGACCGTGACCGAGTGCTTCATCCAGGGCCCTTCAGAGGCTCCACCCGTCTTCCACCAGCTTGCTGCCCAGGAAGAATGTCGACTCTCAAGGTTGAGCGCTCACAGCACCTTACATTGAGAGGACTCTCAAGACAAAACTCACTTCCTCACGGTAAGAAGCAATGAAGAGGTTAGATAAGGAAGAGAGCAACGTACCTCATAATGATGCCCCCAACCACAAATTTTTCACCGGCAACTTGACTTGCATTTACAATAACTGGTCCTTGCCGTGGCACAACAAACAACAAACTGCAGTTCGACCTCGTCTTAAATGCCACATCAGCAAGCTCTCATCAGCCGACGTACACCCCAATGTCACCACACAGCCTTCCTGGCGCGCCCACACGACCCTCGGCCGCCTATCGTCCAACGCTCAAGCCTTATCACTGCCCCACACCACATGCGAAGCACCAAACAACTATTGCGAAGAACCAGTAAGCGCAGTTCGAACCAGCTCCGATACCAAATTGTAAGGAAAATGAGCAATACCGAGATGACAGAATCCAGATTGCACAATCACATTGAAAGCCAGAAAGTTCCAAGTTGTCCAGACCATTGCCAATACCAGGTATGAGCCCTCACATCACCATCCTCATCTCTATTTGTCTCTCTCTCTCTCTCTCTCCCTCATCTTTCTTGCTATCTTCCGCATATACACCCGAAGACCATGACTGCGCCTTGCTATGGAAGATGGGCTATGGCACTGCCCTCAGCTGCGCCCTTCTTCCCACACGACCACACGTGCACAACACCTTGCCCAAGCACTAGCAGCAGCACGCGAGCAATCGCTCCAGCAGCGCTGCCGCACACTGTTAAGTGCCCGAATGCGCTGCTAGGCAACGAACTCTTTCCTGTATGGAAATAGTTTGGCCTGGCCTGCGGCCTGGCTGGGCTGGGCCTTTGCCCAGAAGCTTCCTGTAGGGCCCATGACGTTGAGCCTCTGCTGTTGCTGGGCCCCGTTCAGTTACACCTCCCAACTGTCTGTGTATGTTGCTGCGAATGTGGCCAAGGGCTTGCATTTTAGAAAAGGCCTAGAAGGCCGTAGAAAGTATTTTATGCTCGGGTCTTGGATTCTGTCAACCAACTGATGCGACACAACTGCCTGAGCCCCCAAATACGAAATTGACTGTATTCTGCCTCTCGTGATTTGTTAGGCCCACCTTCACTTAGGGCGGGCACATTTGCATACGGGGCCCCTCTAGCCTGTCGGGGAGCAACATCCTTGCACAGGGGCTGCGACTCATATTAAACCTATAAAAGCGATAGCTGTTGCATTACTCGCTACTAGTCTGTAGGTGTGTATTCGGAACTTCAGCGCTGATACTGGCAATCTGAGAGGCAGGGTTCTATTTGTGTGGGTGTGCGTCTGGTGTAAAACTCCGGCTATTCTGAGCGTGAGCAGCTATGGCCCATAGTAACGGGCTGCAAGACTATAGGCCAGATTGTTGGAGGCTTATCACTCGTTGGTCTTCAATGTCCAGGGAGGGTCCCTAGATCACTACGATCCTAAACTAGGATGGGGGGATGAGGCCAAGCTAAAGATTTAATGTGGAAGGGGCGAGAGAAGAGGAGATGAGAGGCGATCAAAAGTTCCAGGCGACAGTAACAGAGGCCAAGAACCGGGCTAGAAGACTGTGCCGGAGGGACGACGTCACGACGGAAATCCAAGTGACCATTGTGTATCATGAGGTTGCGACCTCCAGTGGTACAACTGAACGGGAACAGGCGCACCTGGATCGAGACTCAGGGGTTGAGTCAGAGATCAGCGGGGAGGAGACTATCCTGGCATGGTTTGGAACAGTGGAAGAGGGACCACCCGACAAGGGAGCCTGTGGAAGATGGCCCAGAGCCAATTCAGGGAGGAGATGATAAAGTTCAGCTTGCAAGGCCAAGGGGGAGGCCCAGAGGTCAACGCGCGTTGTCGGGTCTCAAAGAGCGAAGCGTGCAGTCACACAGACACAATGAAAGAGGGGATGACATACAGAGAGAGAGTAGCACAGACACGGGAGAGGTAGGAGTGAGTACGAACACTACTGAGTGGAGGAGACGTCATCATTCGCACGAGTATGCATGGGTTCTTCAGGGGTGAACCCTCCGACCTCGAGGCAGGACCGGCCAATGCATGACAGTGTGAGAGACGTGATAATGAGGAATATGAGGGAGAGCTACATGAAGGACTTTCAGTTGAGTCGTGGACGTTCTCCCAGTCCGCGTAGCATGTGTCTGCCAGCTCGACCTCTACCAAGGCATACTCCGTTACGCGTGCACTGGGGAAGCGTATGGGGAGGAAGTCAACTCTATAGTGAAGCTTGTGCAGAAGGCACAAGGATGTGAGTTGTCTGACAAACCACTCTCTCGGATCGGAGTGGAAACCAGTGATGAATGCGTGAATAGTATACGAGGAATAGCAGGTAATGTTTGCACGAGAAAAAGAGGCGCGATACTGGTTGACGTCAGCTGCCATTATCAGCGGCTGTTGAGCCAGTATGGAATCAAAGATACCATGCCGCCGCCAAAAGGCTTCGGTAAGATCGACTGTGCCTGTTGATTGCCAGTCATAGCTGTTTGGGAGGGACGCGCGCTTACCATACGAGTGGCAATAGGAAGTGAGAGCAGGGTGAGATGGGACGTCTTGCGGGTGCTGGCTCGGTTGACCTCACCTCCTTCCGTTTCGTTGTTGAGAGTAAAAAGGACTGAGTTTGCGAGGTAGCTGCAAGGTGGAAAAAGAGAAGGGAACGAGACTATCTTTGGCCTCGAGTCTTCGTCTCTCCATTAGCCTAGTCATTGTGTTGCACACATAACTTGGACGAGCTACGAAAATCAGCACTTATCTTGATTGGCTGATTATCACTCTCTCGGGAAACTGTTGTGGGATTATCTCGCATTAGAGGGCATGTCTCGAGACTACGGATGAGATCGTTGGTGAGAATCAGGGATGTTGATGTCACATGTTATTTTCGGGGAACAAGCCTCAGGATACTATTCGTGTATGCTCTCGAAGGTTGACGAATGTGAGGGTTGAGCGAGAGCTATGAGTGAACTCGTTGTTGGCATCACCCATTTCCTGTGAGCAAATTTGAGGTACTTATTGTGATCGAACTACGAAGTTTGATAAGAATCTATGGAACAGGGCACTTTCTGAAAACGTTCGTGGAGGAAGGATGAAGGTCCCAATCAGATGGGAAGTGAGTGTGCGCTGCGCGGGATACTAACATTCAAGAGGTCATTATGTTTGCAACTCCCACGAGTGGTTTAAGGGCATGTTTATAATTGACGATTACCTCTGCTAATACGGCAGAGCTGAGGCAGAGCCGCAAGGCTAATATGGACTGAGAAGGGAGGACAATAAAGTTAGTGATACTAAATGCTTACAAGCAGCGAGTCAGTGCCACGGCCGGAGAGGATGGAATGATGGAGGCACTGCGAGTATCTGATGAAGCATGCTAATTGAAGACCGAGTTGATACTGTTCGAAAGAAACAGAGAGTGGGTGTCAGACACAGGCAACCTGGATAGGCATCCCATAAGAGAATCACAAGAGACCATCTCTGTAAGACTAGCACGAGCTTGCTGTCGACGATTATTGAGTCATTCTCGAATCTTGATCAGTCGTTTAAAAAATGCATGCTCGTTTAATGTCATTATGAACCAGCGCATCACACTACGGTGTCAATCATGACCTGGCTCTTTTTTACCCTTATCATAGCCCTCTGAAAGCTTCTTACGGGAAGGTTTAATGTTTTATAGTTTTTTTTATTACTAATGAGAAAAAGATGGGGAGATACTGATTTGACAATAAGTGCTTGGCGACAAGTGTTTTTCGGTTGGCTTCGGTCCGGAAATTGAAGCAGGTTGTGGGCTGCCTTGCAATCTTTAGGGGGATTTACTCCAAGGCTTATAGAAATGTATGGGGATTGCTTGTTGACTCTCCCACCTCGTTCGTGTTATTTTAATGGATAGAAGGCGCATTTCTATAAAGAGGATTGCATGTTTGCTCATTAAATATCTTATTGATGGGGACTAATTCTAGCATTATCATTTTTTTGAGTGGCTGACGTATTAAAACCAGATCTTACAATTGCGGAGTAGGCTATTGTTTTCCCAACATGAAGATAAAGAGTTGAGGAATGACAACGTGCCTCGTCTATGATACTTGTGTGGGTGAGTGCTTGGCATAGTGCGTGGCTGACTCCTCTATTTTGGAGTAGCAGTGAATTGGCCTAAGCTAATATTGCTTGGCCAATCTAATCCACTTAAATTGTTATACTTAATCCTCCTTCCATACACAGACCCCTTGTGACTGATTGTGGTCGATAAGTCCGAGTGTTCTGAACTGTACTCGAGTAGTGGGGCACGGTATATCGTTCGAACTGAGAACCTCTCAAGGGTACTCGATGCAGTAAAAAGAGAGGAGAATTATCATTTTTGCCACCGCAAGCTATCCAAGAAGTGAATTATTAACACATATACCAGTGCAACCCTCAAGATGGAAACTGAAGCTATTACTGATCAACGTAATCCGAAGGAGAAAATGAATATTAAAGACAAGTCAGCAAGTTCTTTGTAGTTAGAGCGAAGAGAGCCTTTGGGAGTATGAGCGAAGCGACTCGGTTTCCTGCCTTATCCATGAGCATTGCATCACTTTGATTTATCTGTGAGTGAGAGTTGTGTTCACCTACCTTCTTGTTCAGTGCATGAGCCGGATCTATAAACTTTTGCTTCTATGTCATGTGAGCGTGAAAACGGGAAATCAATGATACTCACTAGCATGTCAATGTTGCGGGAGTGTCTATCATCGTTTTGTGTGATACATGAACGGGGTGAGAGTACTGCCACACTCATGTAAAATGTAAATGATTCTTACGCAGCAAGCATTCGACTAAGAGTTTTGATAACCTACAATTTACTAGATAGCCAACAATGAACGGATACCGAGGATTGTTGGGAAAATTATTTACTGAGAAGTGAGCAGCGTGTCATCAGCTGAGAAAACTAGCTACAGGGCTTGAACGAAAAATACCAAAGGTGAATCATTGCATAGCTCAAATTAGTGACACTTTGAGCTCCACTTTGAAACTGGCGGGCATCTTATCCCATCGCTTTTATGACATCGCAATTCGACATGTGATGGATAAGTGTTCAGACTTGCTTTACACGGGTAACGTCTCTCGGAACATTCAGTTCACAAGTCAGGTGTGTGGGTTGACGAGCTAGTCTCATACTCAACACTCGCTCAGGCAAGATCAAGTGCTTTGCTCAGATTAGCAAATGCCACTTTGTAATCTGCAACTTTTTCAGCGTTCTGCTATCAAGTGATTAGTATTCAGTGACTTGTTAATACAGCAACGTTTAGTCATCTAAGTTAATTAAAAAGCTTCAGTCAATATCAATCAACATTCAATCATTTTCATTTTCCGCAGAAATTAGTATCACTCGAACAGTGCTCTTGTCAAAAGACACTGAGATCAATTTTAATTTCCACCTCAGCACGTGAGTGCAGTTCAGTCATTCTAAATCGAGGGGTCAGTTTTGATCACGCTCAACAACATTTCTTCCAAGGATGCTTTCCAATACCAATATGTCAGTGTTGTTGGTTTCAGACAAGGGGGTCTGTGTGTCTTTGTTATTCTAACCAGACTCGCTGGTGGCACGATCAATGACCTTAGATTCTATGTGAAGAAAGGCAAAGACACTCGTGAACAATTTGACTCAGTCTGGATCTCAGCAACAAAATATCTTAAGGAGAAGGAGAAACAACTTGATGAGAGTGGCACGAAGTTGATCCTCAACTTCGGACCCAAGCTCTACATTGACTATCCCGAGCCTCATGTACCCTTAATATTCACAGACGGTTCCTACTGGGGTGACTTGGTTGATCTAGCAAAAAGGTACATTTCTCCAAAAGAGATTGACTACGAGACTGTGACAAAACCCTTTTGACATCTCAAACAAGGGATTTTCTCCCAGCCGTATCTTCCTACCCTGTGGGAGGAATTTTGAGCTATGGTCGACTTTCGTATCATGGGCCTTGGGTGGAAGTGTTCAAAATTTCTAGGTTTTACTCATCCAAAGGCCACAATCTCAAGAAGGAACAGGAAATGCACGACCGAAAGAGAGAATGAGTATTAGACCTTAGAGGGATGAGTGAGGACTCTTGACGAGTGTTGGCCATGTCTATCCAAGTGTACCTTCTAAGATTATTATAAGTTTTCATCTTTTCCCCTCATTTATCTTGCCCATGTCTTGAGTCAGTCAGTCCTGCTTCGTTTGCATTTACTTTGCTGCTGAATTTGTCACGGTTCTTTGTTAATTCGCAGAATTGATATATCCATGACACACCAAAATTTCATAATTATCATGTGCATGATCTTGCTGTTTTGAATCAAAATGGAAGATTCCTAAGATCGGGGATCGGCGAAGGCCGCAATTGAAGGGTCTTTCTCGAAGCCGGTGTAGGGCCTAACCCCGTTAGACTTTCGAGCCTGTGTCAACCCCACTGCGGGTCCCAGTTGGCTCGGCCCGCCCACGCTCATACTCAGGGCGCGGGCCGTTCGTCACGAGGCCACCCCCACCTAGTGCTTTGAGATGGATGGGGGTGGGCCATCGAGCGAGAGAGTTTTGACATTGGGAATGTAGCTCAGCCCTCACGCCGGGTGGTAGTCTCGCTGAACTTCTCACGAGCGTAATTTTTTTGATTCTCAGTTGTGTTCGCAGGCAATTGCTCCTTCCAAAACTCATGTAGTCCAGGGGTTCTTCGAGATCTTCTCTTCTTTCGTGCGTAGGCTAAGTGTGATCCTTAGGCCACACACCATTTCCCTAAAGCAACATTCCTCTGGCATCATCGGGGCGCGGCGGTGCCATCTTCCTCTTTCGCCCCTACACTCCTTCGTTCTCCAATCATTACCTCCATCGTCACTGGTGCCTGCCCATTACCCTTTTCGAGGCCTTCACCCGCATACAAAGCGACTTCACGTTTCCATCAATCAAGACTGTGTTCCCCGCCCGACCCGCACTCAAGTTCTCAAACATCAAGGCTTCATTCACAGATAGAGTTTACACCAAGGCCCATTGCCTTTTGCTCATCCATTCCTCTTTCCTTTGTCGGCACATCCTTGGCCCACATCCAGCTAATCCATCCTCTTCTCATAATCATGCAGTTCGGGTTCTGGTTGAGTTAACTGACCTCTTCTCTTAGTCCTTTCCAATTTCCCTGCGTTTTTGCGCTCACCGCTCTCAAATATTCTCTCCCTTTTCCTTCTTGGCGGCACAAGGGACCGACAATCCTTCCCTTGGCCTCTTTCTCCACCAAGTGAGGTCAACTTCCTTTCACCGTTCGCCCCCTGGCAATGTAACAAGTGAGAGGCGAGAGGTTAGTTGTATGCCAAGCAGGAAGGGAAAAAGGTTTAGACTTAGATTATGGGAGAGGTAGAGAAAGAAGGCCAAAGGACGAAATAGAGGAACATAAGTGAGATAGAGAGAGATAGAGAGGGGCGAGAGAGGGGGCGAGAGAGAGAGAGAGAGAGAGAGAGAGAGAGAGAGAGAGAGAGAGAGAGAAAGACTCCCTAATCCTAATCAAGCCTTACCCTTACTTGACCTACCGTCCCCCGTTCAAGATCCGACCCAGCACATCACCAAGTGAAGGAAAAACTGAACTGCACAACTTAGACTAGAGCATGTACATGTGTGAAGTTGTGGAAACAACTAGAAAAAATCGGCACATCACCAAGTGAAGGAAGAACTAAACTGCACAACTTAGACTAGAGCATACACATGTGTGAAGCTAGGGAAGCAGCTAGGGAGAACCGACACATCACCAAGAGAAGGAAGAACTAAACCGCACACCTTAGACTAGAGCATACACATCTGTGCAGCTATGGAAGCAACTAGGAAGAATCGGCACATCACCAAGTGAAAGAAGAACTGAATTGCATAATTTAGACTAGAGCATGCACGTGTGTGAAGCTATTATGGAAGCAACCAGGAAGAACCGGTACATCACCAAGTGAAGGAAGAACTGAACTGCATAACTTAGACTAGAGCATGCACATGTGTGAAGCTATGGAAGCAACTAGGAAGAATCGACACATCACCAAGTAAAGGGAGAAATGAACTGCACAACTCAGACTAGAGCATGCACGTGTGTGAAGCTATTATGGAAGCAACCAGGAAGAACCGACACAACACCAAGTGCGGGAAGGACTGAACTGCACAACCTAGACTAGAGCATGCACATATGTGAAGCTATGAAAACAACTAGGAAGAGCATGCACATGAGAATACTAAGTTAACGGTAAAGTTTAGCATCACTAGGGCGCAACCCCTAGTGTCGGCTGCTGATCGGCATAACCTGAACAGCGGGCCTGCGTCTTGCCAAGGGAGTAAAGACTTAAAGGGGTGTGGCCACCTAGGAGGGTTTTACTCCTGCGGAATGGTGTGGGATAGGAGTCGAGTCGAGTCTTTTTGAGTCTTGATTGAATTCTTATCAGGAAAAAGCCTATCGTGGTGCAACCTGCGAGGGCACTACTGCTAAAATAACAACGCGGTGGGCCGTATTATCTGGCCCGATCACCCAGACTATGGTGGGCCAAGATGGAGACCTGACCCTCTTGTACTAGACTGCAGGAAGAGTCTATGATGAGATTTGTGTATATATACATGTCGATTGCGAGAGTTGTTGGAGGGGGGCAAGAATGCCTTCAAAGGTCTCGGTTAGGGTCCGCATCCCTAGTTATGGCCCTGCTTGCAGGGTAGAGACCAAGGACACTTAACGAGAAGCCGACGTTTGTCTAGGACGAAGGGGAGAGGACGATCGAGAGGGCCATTGGGACTTATGTAGTATAGTGCGAGTATCCCGACGTCCTGGTATCGGGACAATGGAGACCCAGGTTAGAATCCTGGCAACATACAGTTTTGTTGGCATGGCTTGTTGGAGACCTCGAACCTGAGTCTGTCGGCTAATCGGATTGGTTCTTTTCTCGTCAGCATTTGGATTGTGGATGGACTTATAGCTTTTTTATTTGGCGAAGCGATGGGGACGTCGCTTAATATGGTCCGGTAAGTTGTCGGTGCGAATACCCTTACAAGGGTATCCGCCCTGGTTTTGCAAACGACAGAAAATAAGTTTGGTGTAAAGTCTTTAGTATACCGTGCGAGGCGCGGCGGAGTCTGTAGTTTAGGTTAACTGGATGGTTGACTAAAATAGAGAGTGTGTGAGCGCGCAGATTTGAGGCGCGCGTGATCTTTTTAATTGTTGATGATTGTAGAGTCGGCGTAATCACCGACCAGATTTTCATTTTCTGATTAAGTTAGGATTAAGAGGATTCCGTCTTTTGATTGGTGCGCGTGCCTGTGACTTGTGCGTACGTGCGAAGGACGGCGTCGACAACAATGGGATTTTGAAGGCATTTCGGTAGTTCTGCGCGTTGCGCAGTATTCGCTTATTTAGGTGTCCGCCAGTGCTAGAACCAGCCTTGGGCCTAGCACTATTGGTTACAGCGTCGGACTTTCATCAAAGAGATTCAGGGATCAAAATCGAGCGGTGACGACACGAGGATATCAGAGTAGCGCGAAGGGACCGAGGGGTTGAGGGCGTGGTAGGGCTATCCCCCTTGGTTTTGTCGTTGGCAGGGTCAGAACGGTACTAGCGGTCTCTTTCTCCCTCGTTCATCGCATTCTGACGATTAAAAGTTTAAATATTTTTTTATTTTATTATGTATTTTTATGCATCGACGTTTTTTGACTCACACGCGGCATCGGGTTTAGAGGTCGCCACGGCAATCGGGGACCTTGAGCGTGCGCCTCGTGTGTTTGACATGCGGGCTCCTACGTGTTCGGGATGTCGGGAAAATTTTTCGGTCTTGCTGCCTGGAAACTCGGACCGGGGAATTCAATGCGCATGCCAGTTGGTGGGTGGCTAAGCCCATGAGATGGAGGGGACCTGGGTCGCGAGAGCTTTCCGCAGTGGTGCACGTTGACCGCCCACTGTTTGCAGTGAGGGAGGTGGAGTGTGAGCATGCCCGCTGGGACCCCAAAGGAACAGGACTGTGCCTGGGCGCTAGGGCACTGTGGGGGAGTCCGCGGTGGTATTGTCTGCGCGGGAGGTGTACGGGGGACCCTCCTCCGCGGCGGTCTTCAAAGATTTCACTGGAATACATGTTATTGCCACCAAGGTTCTCACCGGGCCCTGCATCACCTAGGCCATGCGCTAGGTTGGGCAGCAGGCCCACGCCCCTTTTCCTATCGGGACTCAGAACAGCCACGACGACCGTACAGTGCTCCGCGCTACGGCGCCATCGGCCTGAGGCTGACTGATCTGGCGGGTGAGTCACGACTCACTCTTTAGCGGATTCCGATTGTCGTAACCTGCTATCTTGCTGCCTGTATCGCCTGGGGCCTTTTCGTAGTGTCTGGGGTAGCGCTTAGTTGCATCGGGCGGAGAATGAAAGAAAGGAGAACGGTGAGTGAACCCGGAAGGAAAAATGGGTCTGGTGCTCGCGCAGAAGTGAGAACTGAGGAGATGGCGGAAAGATAAGTGAGGCGCAGTAGAAAGTGAATGGTTCATGCGACTCTCGACGGGATTAGACGTGGGAGGAAGTAATCTTGGGGTTTTGACCCTCGGCGAATCGATTGGAAGTGTTGGATATGGAAGTTAGTGTTTGAGGAGATATCAGAGAAAACGAATGCACCGGGGATGGAGAACGGGTGGGGGAGAAAGATGGGAAAACTAATTTCTCGCCCGATTCTTAATGGAATCGAGCGGGATAAAGTGTTGAATGGGGGTTTTCCATAGCTACGAGTAGGATGGTGAGGTTAGTTTGGCTATAGGATTAGTAGATAAGGAGTTAGTAAGAGATTGAGCGGTGCGCAAGAGGAGAAGAGCTACTTTGAAAAATAGTAAATGAATGTGTCTGCTTTCCAGCGGAAGATTCATATCGACTTTTCTTCTTAGTCTTAGCGGAGGGATCGGGCATGTTCTTATTCGGAGTTGGCAGGGTGCAAGCGACTACGAGAGGCAGATCGCATCGGTCAAGTTTAGACATCGGGCCATGTTGTGTGCATGTGGGGCGATTGCTCGTAAGAGCTGGCGATGCGTGATGAGCCGAAAGTCGAGCTACGGTGATAAACTGTTGTATGCCCAACCCGAGTTTTAGCAAAGAATCGCTAAGATTCTGCTCGACCTGACGTTTGAAGCAGTAGGCAACTACGGGGCAGCAAGATAGGGGGATATTCACCTGACAATGATGCCTTCTGTCCGAGTGGAACTCCCGAAAGTTGCCATCTCCGAGGAGATTCGACATGCTGTGGTGGATATAGCCCACCGCTAATCGATCCCTGAGCTCCCATCGCTCCCGCTTATGCGTGGCTGTTCTCAAATGAGCCGGGGCACGTCAACGACCGTGCACGTTCGTATGCTAGGAAGGCCGTATAGCCGGGAGAGAGAGAGAGAGAGAGAGAGAGAGAGAGAGAGAGAGAGAGAGAGAGAGAGAGAGAGAGAGAGAGAGAGAGAGAGAGAGAGGAGCGGGATGAATTTGATTGTGCTCAGTGGTGGGCATGGCAACAGGTCAGGTAGTAGTTTCGATCCCGACAACGGTCAAGTTGGTTGTGCGGGTGAGGTATCTTCTCATATTTATGCGGAAGATCCGTTTTGAGTTCGGATAGCCGATAGGCCGCTGCACGTATGGGAGAGTTCGTGCAAACTAAACAGACGAGCAGACACATGGTCTATGGAACGCCGCGAGAAGACAGGAAGATAGTGGGAATACGTACCTGCTCAACGAGGAGGTCTGCGTAAGTGCGAGCTGTAGATATTCTGGTGGCAACTACTGTGGAGTCGGTGCTGCTTTCCGAAGGGCAGGAAGGCTGATGTGTTAGTGAGGCTTGAGCCACGGTCTCCATTGATGACGTTTGCTGCCGGAGGTGCATGCTAGCCAACCCTGGCGACTAATGATGAGGGAAGCCTGCACCACACCATCACATCAACCAAGCATTGAGGCGGCACCATGCTGCTATTGCCAACGGTACGACTACGACGCCTTTGGCTAAACAGGCTGTCCGATGACCCGGTGGCCAGCTCAGGGAGTCATTACTGTTGCAATGTTATAAGTTGCATCCTGTTGCGACGAGTTAGGAAGAGTACAGGAGGTGTGCTCTGTCTGAGCGCGAGTTTTCTCAAGCTGCGCAATAGTTGTCTGAACTGACGTAGTAAGCTTGTGGCTTGAGAAGGAAGTCAGACTTTAAAAGGAGGGTATCGTTGTGATCCGGAGAGCCGTCAGACGAGTTAACGGCTGGTGGTCGAGCTTTAGTTGACCAAGTTGTTTTGCGTTTCGACCATCATTGCGGGGCCCTCAGGCGTTCGAAGGTATCAAGGCCCTCTCCTGGGAGTTGAGTCAGTCCCTCTCTTGTATCTCGAGAGTCTGAAACCCCTTATATTCTGCCCTTCTTACTCTATGTTTAATCTTGTTATAAGAGGAAGGCGGCAGGCGGATTGCAACCCGTAGGATTGCAGCAAGACTCTGTGGGGAGTCAGCCCACCGATTGCGGGAGCTCTGCCGGAACCTAGGCGAGGTTCTGGAGGCAGGGAACCTTCAGGTATATCCCTTTCTGTCTGTATGACCCCACTATACCCATGTCTGACACTTCCTCTTAGTTTGATTGATGTGTTCCCCTATGACTTTGCTTTCTTTCCAGGACTTAATCAGACTAAATGGAAGGAATGAATGAGAGTGAAGTTTAAGTTTTATCTTTATTCTGATTGAAAGCAGACAAAGGGTTGAAATTTGGGGAAGGTGGGAGGAAGGCAGACTCCGTGCGTTTGACCGGGTCAACCAAGGACTGGCATTGTTTCTAAGTTGAATGACCTAGGGCTATGTTTATTTGGCTATTTTATGAAGGGCCAGACATTGTTTCTAAGGTTGTTGTTTCTTTTTGGGGTATTGATTGTGAAAACTTTTAAGGACCAGACATTGTTTCCAAGACGAATGGTCTGGCCACTGTTTACTTTTTGGGTGGTTTCTGAACAGTTTTTAGGTCTTAACGCAGAGTACTCTGCTTTTTTTATTGCTGCGAAAAGAGGGTTGAACATTGTTTCTAAAACGAATGGCTCGATCCTTTGGTTGTTTTATTTCTGAGGGAGGTTCAAGCCAAAGACTAGACATTGTTTCCAAGACGAATGGTCTAAGGCCACAGGATTTTAATATGGACAAAGGAATAAGACTCTTTATAATTCTCTATATATATACTTATGAGAACAAGGCTAGCCAGACATTGTTTTTAAGACGAATGGTCTAACTATAGCCTTAACACAAATTAAGGGAACAAAGTTATAACTGAAGGTAACTTGGGTCGGCTGAGCATTGTTTCTAAAACGAATGGCTCAGTTTGGCCCCTCGTTTGTTGTCCTCTTCCCTCTCTCTGGCTACGGTGTACCGGGCAGTTCTGTCTATGACGATATATGTAATTTGGCTATTTAACAGGTCAGGGCGACTAGGCATGGTTTCTAAGATGAATGGCTTAGTCATATGCCCAATGAAGAGAGAAGTAGTTGTGCAACATGTTCGTGTATAACTAAGGCAAAGAGTTGACATTGTTTCTAAGACGAATGGCCAGACTCGATGCCCTATGTAAGGCGGGTATAAAGGGATAAATCATGGAAAGAATATGAACTATTGTCTGCCAAGGATGACTTGCGTTGGTGAGTGTACTTACCTTTGTGGTTTGGCCTGCATGTGACTGAGTGCGACTACTAAGTCTGAGTTTCAGTTTGATAGGTAGTTGCTTTAGTTGCTCGGCACGTGCTAGAGCCATAGGAGTTAGTTTCAATTCCTGCATTTTTATGAGCTAAGTTTTTTTACTTAGGTCAATTTTTGCATTATTGGGATCTTTTATTTGTACTTGGTCTTGTATAAATCTTGGTAAGCCACTTTCTCTTCGGGAAGCGTTGTCGAAATTTGTACAAAACTAAGGAGTTAGTTTTTTTTTTTTTTTTTTTTTTTTTTTCCAAAAAACAACGCAACCCCTTTGTATTCTGGGGGGAACCAGTCCAATTACTTATCACCGGCAAGCAATACAGAACATGATAAAGTCTCAGGAAAGAAAGAACCTCAAGGAACTACAACCACTTAGTGAGCAGCGGTAGACTAATTAAAGTACCTTATCCTACTCAATAGTTATAATCCCTTCTAGAACCCAATCCTGAGAAGTAACATGATATGCTGCCAAAAAAAAATATCTCAGTCAAAAATTCTCAAAAACCCTAAAAAAGAAAATTAAGAGGAAAATAGTAAGGTTATCCTCAAAAAGTTCAACTTGTTTGACTTTTACGACTTAATAAAAATCTGGAGAGTCTCATTTTTTAAAGGGAGTGTTGCTCAAATTTTTGCTAATTCAAGGAGTTAGACAAAATTAGACCTTGAGAAGTCAAAGTCATTTTAAATCCTGAACTTTTTGAATTCGTAGTTGCCTAAATTTCTGCAAATCTAAGAAGTTAGTTAAATTTTGTCTTAGTTGAACCCAGGTCTTGCTTTTGAATTCATATCTGACTTAGTAAGAATCTGGAAAGTTTTTTTTTCTAAAGGGGGTGTTGCCTAAATTTTTACTAATTCAGGGAGTTAGACAAAATTTGACTTTTCAGATTTAGAGTTTGTTTTATTTTCATATGTGAGCTATTATAAATTCTGGAAAGGCACTTTCCCTACGGGAAGCGCTCCCGAAATTTTCTTCGTTTAAAGGAGTTAGATTATTTTGACATGTGACAATTCTGGCAATCCACCCTTGAATGGGGGAAATGCTGCCATAGGTTTGCCTTGTGTTGGGCACTGACTTAAAGGCAGGTCTAGGCTTAGCTTGTAGAAGGGTCCTGGGTGAGAATGCGTTATGGAGTTGTATTCTCCATACACTTATGATTTTAGCTTGGGGATTGACCTGTCTTGTGTTACAGGTCTTCTTGATCGATTCATTCAAGATTTGGGCTAGATTCAGCTGGATCCTACAAGGATCATCTTCTGTTATCATCGATAACAGGTCGGTTTACGATTAAACTCCAATCCACTCCTGCCACTCAACCTAAAGGCTGTACCTTGTGATTTGAACTGTTTTGTTGTGTTTTCGCCCGAACTTTATTTGAATGGCCATTTAAGAAAAGTACTGAGTATTTTATTTTGAGGAGTTGCACAAGAGTGAAGCTTGCATGGCTAAAGCGAGGGGTGTGAGTGCAGAGGATGGTTAAAATTGACCCCGTGTAGTGCATGGACTTTTGGTTGAATCTTTGATGTGATTGCAGGTATGTTTGGTGATCCAGACTGTAGATTTGACTGCCTGCGCTCACATATATATATGTATTCTCTCTCTCTGCCTACGGTTTACCGGACAGTTCTATTTGTGATGATATATATATATATATATGGCTGAGAGAAGTCCCACTGTGATTGTGAGAAGTGATCGTCACATATTTATAACCCTTTATATATATATATATCATACTTGCGACACATCGCGATGCGCTGTACTGCGCATGTGTGCCGCACTGCGCTTCCCGCAAGACCCGCGCGCACTGCATGCGGCGCACCTCCAAAAATGGGGGTAAAAAAAAAAAAATTGTGAGGGGCGGTAGTAGACCCGGCCCCCTGCTCGCGTAAAATAAGAAACGGGCAGCCAAATTTCTTTTGAAGGTCGCGCGTTGGCCTGAAAGTTTTTAGTAACCTGTAGTCGGGGTAACACTCTGTGTGTATTGCAGTCTGTATGGTAAGGTTCTTGTAGGCCAGATTCAATCATGATGAGGGTCGCAATCTCTCAAAACGTTCTCTTCTTATTACTTCTGAAGTAGAAAACGACGAAACTAACAATCGTTTTTTCAAGATTTTTTTTTTTAATAAGAAGAAAAAAATATAAGGGAAGAAAATCAGAATTTCTTTGCATGAGTGTCGCCCGGCGTGTCCAACCTGTCAGAACCTCAACAGTAAGTGCAGTCTGTATGGTAGGGTTCTTGCAGGCCAGATTCAGTCATGATGAGGGTCGCGATCTCTCAAAACGATCTCTTCTTATTACTTTGAAGTAGAAAACGACGGAACTAATAACCGTTTTTCTTGGAATTTGTTTTTTTAATAAAAAGAAAAAAACGTAAAGGAAGAACATCATAAATTCTTTGCACTAGTGAAGCCCGGAACCTCAACGGTAATGTTCACCAACGGGCTCGCTGCACAACTCTCGACATGCACAACAAGACAAAAATATTGGCGGTGTATCTTTTCATATTCTAGCGCCAGATTCACTCTCGTTTTGCACATTTCCGGAGTAGTGCAGCGAGGCCCATATATGGCAATGTATCTTTCCATGTTCAAGCGGAAGATTCAGTCTCATTAGTTCAGAGATTCTCAAAAAAAAAAAAAAAAAGGTTCCAGAGATACGTTACGTGCTTACCTGATTCATCGGCCCTTTGCTCTCCACCACCCAACGTATGAATGAATCTTCCACCAGAACATGGAAAGATACACCGCCATATTTTTCGTCCTTTGTGCATGTCGCCCCGCTTCCGGATTCATGTTGCCCGTTGATAAGGGCGGTTTCTTCGGTCCGATAGTGTCAGCACACGGTTTCTTCTTTCTCTCTCTCTCTCTCTCTCTCTCTCACACACACACACACACACACACACACACACACACACACACACACACACACAC
>BFEA01000232.1:298120-311629 GCA_003427395.1 Chara braunii
GGGCGGAATGGATTTTTTTGCCGATTGGGACCTGGAGGAGGAGCAACCAGAAGTAGAGGAAGTGGTAACTTTCTAGCAGTCGGCACCTTCCCGGTCTTCTCCCCGGAACCCGACGCCTGAGTACTCTACGACCAAGCAACATGCATGCCGACGCTACCTGCCCAGCCGAGCGTGTCTTGCCTTGCTTATCCCACTCCGCACCTACCCAAAGCGCCGCGTCAGCCATCCTCCTCCTCCTCACCCTTCTCCCTAATCTTGCCATAGCTGGCGTGCTGGTTGTCGCGTGCTTATCTGAGGGTGTCTTCCTTCGATTAACGGCTAGGCGCTTCGCTCTGTTGATTGGCTGCACGATCTGCTTCGCTGCCATACTTCTCATATCTTCTGAAAGCTCTGGACTTGTCAGGGGTAGGTTGGATTAGGCTCCTAGGGAAGAGGATATATCTTTACCCATAGGTCCTCTAACCTCTCACAAGGACTTTATGCAACGACTCACTCAATCATGGATACATGGTTCAAAAAAAAGGAGAGCTTTCGCCATCAACTGTTTTTCTCAATGCCAATAGTTCTCATGCTCTTGCCCACTCTCAGAGTCAATCATCCCTGATCCCCTTTTCTTACTACCAAAAAAAAAGTTCACATTTCCCCAAAGAAGCGAATACTGATACAAAGTAACACAAGCCTCCCAACCCCGTACTAGTTTCCTCAATCCAAAAAGTAGTTTCATCGCGGTCCTGAAAAAAACAAGGAGACAGAGTTCGAATGCAAAGGTCACATTACAGACTCGTCTCATCTAAGTCCCTCTGTTTTCCCCTTACTTTCCCTTAGCCACCCCAACCATCCACAGTTCTATTCTAAGTGCAAAAAGCTCTCGAGCCCATTCCCGAAGAAACAACGGCTTATATGAAGCAGCATTCGTTACCCAGTCCTTAGCCGCTTCGAGCTTAGCAGCTGTCTCATTATAGTTCATTTAGAAAGAAGTTCAAATGCGCAAAAGAAAGATTGCAGTTCTTGCTGCCCGGGTACCAACCCTTCCCCGATCTCAAACCACCCCCCATTGTGCCTGCTATTCCTCTAATGTCCGGGTGGCCTACGTCGAGCCTCCCTCCTTGCACGGTCCTCCATTTCTTGCTGCATTTGCCTCTTTATTCCTTGCAATTGAAGGAGTGTCTGCTCTGTGAAAAAGGTTGTTGGGGATAGATCCTCTCCCCTGCCCAGTTTTGCCCGTGCCTTCGTTATCCACTGAAACCGCAAAATAGTGCCCCATTGACAAACCAGTCGCTGAAGGTAGGCCCGAACTCTTCTATCCATTTGTCCTTTTCCTGACCCGGTTCCTCCTCTCTTCCCCGTTCTTCCCTAGTGGGCGTCGTTACCTCATCTTCTTCCTCTTCGCTGGTGAGGTCAATGAACTCAACGGGCTCATTCTCTCCCGGCCGTTGTCCCTCCTCTGGGTTCCCCTCCTCCAGCCTTCGCCTTTTTTCCGGGTTCCCCTCTTCCTTACTACTAGGATCACTGTCTGAAGGCAGCTCTATTGGCTCCCCTTCCTTCAGTGGTGACGACCCTCTGGTCCCTTGTTTTCTGCCCTCTCTATTCACCACCAGGTTGATCAAACCCCACATACAGTTTCCTTTTCCTGGAGCTAGGCTCTCCAGCTTGTCTTGACGACTGTCCCTCTTCCGGCCTGTTAATTGCACTGCTGTCATTCTCATTTCCAAACTCCATCTTGTTTTCTTGCTGCCTTCTTCTTCCTGCCTGGCCCTGTTCATACATAACAGTCACCACACCCCTCATACACACACACACCCTCCCATCCCCATTTGCAGATTGCAGGGCTTCCCAAGACCCTTAGTTGCCCCCACGAAGTTGGTGCTCCTATCATTCCTTGGGCACATTGTTCCCCTTGCAGGCACCTCATGTAGGCAGTCCCCCAAAATTGCCCCACCAAACTATGGTACATTGTCCTAGGCTTTCATCCTCACACTCAGCCCAGGCAGTCATCCCATGTTCCCTCAGAGAAAAAGACACACAAAATGAGCAACCCCTATGGTCATAATCACTTCCTCAGGAGGATGGTCCAGAATCATAACCAGTTGTCTGTTTTTCATGTTGCTGATTCCCCTGTTTCCCCATCCTGAGCCTCTTGTAGCCATTGTTCCACAGGGTCCCTGCTGAAGAATCTGACCAGCCTTTGTCGCGGGAATGGTCCCCTTATGCGAGTACCATCAAGATCCTCCAGTTCAAACGTGTTCAATCCCACCCGCTTCGCGATCCTGTAAGGCCCTTTGAATCTCTTTCCCAGCTGCCCAGACCATGTGCTTTCTAGTGCCGAGTTCCTGACTAGCACCTTTTCCCCCACCTGGAGCGGCTCCTTTCGAATGTTCTTCACCTGGTCCCATCTTGCTTTGTCCCTCATCCGACTATCCATCACGCGGTTAACTACTTCCTCCAGTGCCTCCTCATTTCTGGCGACCTGCTGGCAACGTGCGGCGATTAACTCTTCTGTAGTCAAGTGCGGATGGTCATCTAGCCTGTTCCACGTAGGAACGAGAGCTTCTACCGGGAAATCAATCTCCCTTCCATACCAGAGTTTTGTCGGAATACACCCCGTCGTTCTCTTTGGTGTCACGTTCTCAGAGAAGACTGCCTGCCTAAGATACCGCGGCCCATTTCCCAAGTTGTCCGCTGCCAGCTTCGCGATTGTGTTCTTCAGTGTCTGATGGCCCCTTTCTACTGGTGCATTTGCCTCAGGGTGGTATGGTTCCGTGATCTTAATAGGTACGCACAAGGCCTTAAGCCTGCTCGACACTTCCTGGTTGACAAACTCTGTCCCATTGTCTGTTATGAACCTGCGCACAAAGGGGTGTCTTAGGTAGAAGTCTTCTACCCAATCAGCCACTCCTTTCCCTGTCTTCCTTTTGAGGGCTACGGCCTTTACGTAGCCACTGAGGTTATCCCTTGCATCCAGGTTGTATCTATACCCATCCGTCGATACGAGCATGACTGTGAGATCGAGGTGAACAAGGTCCCCTGGTCCCAGTACCCTGCCATTCCTGGCCAGAAATACAGGGGCACGATCTTTGCAAGTGTCCCCTTTGACGACCGGTGACCTCCAGCTAGCCCATCATGCATTGCTTGCATTACGTCCAGCTGCCTAGACTTCCTACAAACGATACGCCTAGGCATCATCCCTTCCTCTTTCTTAAACAGGTGACCATTTCTTAAGACGTACTTCTCAGCTTCCTCCCTTGCCTTGGAGCTGACTTCCGTGGGCTGTTTGTTCCATACAAGCAGCAGACCGATTTCTCTAAAGACGCCCTCATACATCTGTATAAGGAAACATTCCCGCCCTTTTTGATCAGCATCCTGCCCTTCTTGATTCTGGTTAACTAAATATTGTCGCTCTCTTTGCGCCCAGGATTCTGCTAGGTTCATCACGGCGTCCCGTCCTCCTTCTACTGCCATTGCCATCAGTTCCTCCTTGGGCCCTACCGCTGCACCCCATGAGTCCTTTTCCTCTTTTCGCCTAATCGTGGTGACCGGTCCTTCCCTGAGTTCTGCAACTATCGCGTGCGTGCCTTTTTCCAGGGTCTGGATCAATAGCTGACCTGTTGTGAGCGTGGAGTCCGCCATCTCATTATCTACGACAAGGGTTCCCCCTTCGTATTCTAGAAAGGCGTCAATTGGTTCTGCGTCCTCTACTCCTTCTGGCGTGATACATACCCTGCTCAGCCCATCTGCCCTGTTTCGAAGCCCCGCAATTCGCTCGACCTTATAGTCGAATTGCCATATGAAGCCTATCCATCTGCCGACGGTCGGATCTATAGGCTTGTAATTCTTTAGAGCCCCGACGACGTTGTTGGGATCGATCCTTAGGATAAATCGCCTTCCGAATAGGTATGCCTGGAAAGTCTTAAGGCAATGCAGGATTGCCAAGACCTCCTTCTTGAACTGTGAGTACCGCCGTTCTGCCGAGTTCAAGGTCCTGGTCTCAAACCTGATTGGTCTTTCCTTGCCCTCCTCACTTTTTTGTATCAGCACCCCTCCTACTGCCAGTGGTCCCCCGTCTGTCTCTAAGATGAAGGGTTGTCCTACTTCGTCATTGAAGCAAGGTGCTGCTAAGGTAACCTGATCAGAAGATAGGATGTCTTTGAGGATCTCAGTTGCTGCTTCCCTATCCTCGGTCCATTCCCTAGTACCTCCTTCCCTGATCATTGCGCGGATAGGCTCGACTATCTTTGCAAATCCTTTGATGAAGATCCTCCAGAACCCGACCACCCCTAGGAAGGCCCGTACTTCCGTCGTGGTGCGCAGGGGTGTTGGCCATTGAGAGATCTTATCAGTCTTTGCCGGGTCGGGTTTCCGTCCATAGGCCCCACAGCGAAATCCTAGTATGGTTACTTCCGGAACAGCGAGAATACTCTTAGGTCCGCTTGCGGTAATATTATAAACTAGGAATCGCTGGAGTAGGTCCTTGATATCTTGCAAATGATCCCAGACGAACTTCCGCACGCCCGGTTGGACCTCCGCCTCATCCTTATACCTCGCCCCTTTTACGGGATTGTATCTATATAGGGTTCGCACTTTTCAGAAAACATATCCCCTGCGACGACAAGCATCCTCCTCTGCGCCTCTGCTACCGTATTTGTGAAGCCCATTAGGGTCACCTGCATCTGCAGTTGTCCTACGGGGGTGTGCATTGCGGTATACGGTCTGTCCCTCGCGTCAAGCGGCAACTGGTCATATCCTGAGTACAAATCTATCAAGGAATAAATACTTCGGCCAGCGTGAGATTCGGCGAGCAAATCTGCCTGTGGGAGCGAGCCTGCATCCCTAATTGTTACCGCATTGAGCTTCTGCAAATCCTGGATCCATCTGAGCGTTTTGTTGGGCTTCCGGAAAACGAACCATTTGTTTGCGTACGGGGATGCGGTGGGCTCGGCCACGAACGAATCTATCTTGGCTCTAAGCAAGTCGGTGACCTCTGCTGCTATCCCGAACTCGTAGGCAGGACCTTTATCATTCCAGCATTCATGTTCCACCGTGTGGATCCTAACAGGGGGAACTAGCTTTGTGTCCAATCGCCCTTTCTGGTGGTCATTGAAGGCGAAAGCTAGGTGAAATTCTTGACACACCCTTCTTATCAACTGTGTTTCCTTCGGTGTTAGGAACCCCTCTACTCCTATTTTCATAGTACCTGCTACCTCATCCGGTATCCGATGCCTTTCCGTTGCTTGCCTCTCCCTTATAACCCGTAGGATCTCCTCTTCCTTTTCGATGGCCTCTTCCTTTGACGTTTCGACCAGGATCGAGACCGGCTTGGCCTTCTTCCCTACGGGTTTGTACTTTCGCACACTCCCTTCTGGGATCGTTCTCCTAAAAAATGAACGGTCGGGATTGGCCTTGCCACCTCCATGGCACGCGGTTGAAGACTGACAACCTTCCCATTGAGGCAGTAGCCTTTCTGGATTTCTTCTTCAAATCTTGCAAGTGCTGTCGGATCTACCCCAACTTTATGGTACCTAATAGCTTTGATGAGTTGCAGCAAGTCAGGGATTTCGAGTACTACTTCTGTCGGTTCCTTCCGTCCCTCCTTTGGCTTGGGCAGGCTAGCCCCAAGTTCAATCTCGGAGTCCTTTTCTGCGAGCATGACTCCTAGGACCTCGTCCTCCTGTCTCCTTTTCTTTAGGGCCAGACCCATTTTGATCCATTCCTTCTTGCTAAACGCCTCCTCAATCATAATTTCTACCCTTTCCCTCATGCCTTCCATCCGTGCGAATGCGCCTTTTCGTGCACTTTCTTCAAACGTCGGCGACCAGGTTGCCAACTTACCCTTGGGAGGGTCCCCTCCAGTTCCGAGGAGTCGGAGGCGTTCTCCGCGACCAGTCACCGGATCCTCTATGTCTACCATATACGTGCCATCATGCAGGTTCATGCCAATCATTTCTACATTGGCGCACCATGGTTTCCCAAGGATTATGTCATGGTCCATTTCCTCCATGACAGTCATCCGTTGGAAAGACCAGATGGATTCCCGAATTCCTGCCCTGACCGCACATTTGGTGACATACCCTGTGAAGGGAATTTCTCCGCCCGCTCCCCTGGTAGTCCCTGCTACCTCCTTGTTCACTGTGCACCCCGTGATCGTTGCGAAATCCCGTCGTATGAGAGTAATTTCTGCGCCGCCATCCACTAATGCATTGGTGTGGTGAGTTCCGACCTGGACTTTAAGTTTTCCTACAGGCAGTGCGTGGAAGCTAAGTTTAGTGTCCGGCGGTGCTCTCATGACTTCGCCACCTTCTCGATCCGGCAGATTCAGACGAATATCGGCAAAGGCTTTTTCCAAGTCTTCCAGGCCCCCTGGAAAGCTTTGGAGGTTAGAGACTCCTCGTGGCGCCTCGGCCTCCTCGGGTCCTTGTTCCTGTGGTTTCAAAGCCTCCTCTACTTCTACACGTTTACGTGTCAATAGCTGCCTGAGGCCCTTGAGCAGTCTCGGGCTTGTGTGCAACATGGTCTAGAAGGATACCGACACCATGGTGCCCAGGAGTTTGCTCAGAGTGTCATCTAATTCGGGCAGTGTCAGAATCGGGATCTGGTACTTGAACTTCTTCTTTGCCGCCGTGGCTTTATCTACTGGTTCCTCTTCCCTCGTTTTTCCATAAACCTTCTCCTGTTCCCCGGCCTCAGCTTCCTCCTGATCTTCTCTAACCCCCGGGGCTTCTTCCATTACTGTGTCTCGGATGAGCTTCTTTTCCGCGTCAGCCCGTCGGGTAGTAATATTTACCCTATCCTGCCCATTACTTTCCAGGATGAAGTTGACCTGGGGCAATGCCCCCTTGGTTGGTCCCTGACAAGCTCAGCTACCGGCGGACACTAAACTTAGCTTCCACGCACTGCCTGTAGGAAAACTTAAAGTCCAGGTCGGAACTCACCACACCAATGCATTAGTGGATGGCGGCGTGGATATAGCTTCTACGGCAGCTATATCCAGGTTATTCAGGAGGATGACGGCACGCCGCATTCCTCCTGGCGAATTCCAGTTTACGCGCTCTCCCTGAGGTCCAAGAATCTCACCTTTGAGGGACCTACTGCACGTCTGTCTAATGATGTCGTGGTTAAGTCTCGGACAGGTCCTCACAAAATGCCCGATCATTGTACAATATTTGCATTGTTCATTGGTTGGGTCCCTTCTGGGGAAACCTCGATTGGCTACTGCTGCCGGTACTATGGCTTCTTGGGGCGGGAGGGCGGGTGGGGACTCCTGTGCCTGCATTACTAATAGGGCGTTTTCCATTCTGTCCATCTTGCTGTCAACCCCGTGCACCCTTTCATGCAGGCTCTCTATTCCCTTTTTGACCTTATCCCCCGTTTTCCCGGTCATGTCTATAACCTCCCCTTCCTTAAGCAGGGCCAGGGTCTCAGTTACCACTGTCTTCTCTGCAAGATCTGTTACCGTACTGGAATCCACATCCCTTGTGTATTCAAACTTGCTGGTTTGCTGGTATGCTAACAGAATCTTATCCTTATCAAACTCGGAGAACTGCCTGAGGAAGTATTTACTCATTATGCGGTCCGTTACCCCGTGAATTCGCAGAGCCACTAACGTAAACGCCCTTAGGGAATCGTTGTAAGTCGCATAGTTTTTCCTCTGGACTGCTGCTAATTCGGCCTCTGTAGCCATCTTCTCTGCCTTCAGGTATTTCCTAATCATCTCGTTCCTGGTTTCTTTCCAGGACCCACTGGAAGCGACGATGGCCATGATGTCCCTTCCCAAGCTTAGCGACACGTGCTGACCTAGGTGATCCATTCTTCCGTCCATTTCAGTAATGCTGCTAGGTTCTCATAGTCTATTAGAAACTCCGTAATGTTTGCTCCATCGAACGTGAGTTTCTTCTTTGCATCTTCGAGATACCCCTGGTTCTTGTTTAGTGCCCCGGTGAGGGTGGCGACTATCCTCTTGAGACCACCTTCGGAGCTACCCGCTTCTTCAGCAGCACTAGTCCCTTCCCCTTCCTTGCTTTCCCTCTGCTTCTCCCTGGTTTTCAGCGTTCCTTCTGGGTCAAACCATCCTACCACCGTTTCCCTAAGGCTCCAGAGTCCGTCGCACGCCCCTGTTACTTTGGGCGTGGCGGGCAGTCGGCTAGTGCCGCTGTCGATGGCAGCCGGGGTCATAGCGTTTTTCGTGCCCTCCGTCGGGGGGTGGTTCGTGTCCTTCCCCTTCTTGCTAGGCGTTCCTTTGTGGCTATTATCCTTCCCCTCATACTTGGCCTCGTCCTGACCGGTCCTGCGTCCCTCACGTGACCCTACGCCCTGGGGGTCCTCCTCATCCCCGGCCATCATCTGCTCGATAAGCCTTGCCCTAAATTTTGCAGTCCGCTTTTCTATCTCTGCCAGTTTACGACAGGCATCTGAGACTTTTGCCTTTTTAGGGGTGGCTCCTGCTGAGTTCCGAGGGTTTGTTCTTATATCGTTTCCCCCCTCCCTGTTTTCCTGAGGTCCCCTTTTACTACCCCCAGCTTTCCCCGAACTTTCTCCAGTTGAGAGGTCCTTCCCGTCTTCTCGGGTTCCTTCCAGTTTGGCTGACTCTCAATCCCTGGTTGATCCCTCGTTTCGTTCCCCATCCCCATTCGTGCCCTGCTTCCCTCCGCTCTGCTGGTCATCGATCCCTTCTTCAGTCTACATTCCGTTACCTCACCTGCACATGGATTTTTTTTTTTGCGAAAAATGGCCAGTTGTTCATAACTGCTTTAGCCCCGGCCCCAAAAACCGCCTATTCCCAAGCTTCTTGTGCCTTACATTACTCGGTACGACTCTCCTGACTTTTCTTTCCCAGGGTGTCCTTCAGGTTTTCTTCTGTCAGGGAATTTGCCACCGCTGTTCGGCATTTTATTACTGTCGCGCTTTAGCTCTTAGGGCGGTGTTTGGGCCCAGTGGCTTCCTTATCGAGGATGGCCCTTTTGGCTTTTCGACCTCCAAATGCCCCAGAGTTTTCTGGTGCGGGTGGTCTTCCTAGTTCCTCCTTGCCGCGCTATCGGGTCGGACGAAACTGCAACCACTGTCCCCTTTATTCACTGATGGCTGCCTACGTATCTTAGTACCCATCCTTTATTTCCCTATCTTCTCCTGACGCATTTTCTCATGCTGGTTCCTCAGGCCTGCCTTGCTCGTCCGGTTCTTCGAACAGGTCAGCCACCCCCGCAAGCTAGTTTTCTCCCATCTCTATTTCCCTGACGATTATCGGCTCAAATTCCTCAAATGCTAAGCGAGGCCAATCGAATATCAGGATTTCAATGAGATCAAGCAACTCCCAGGCCTGATTTCCCCAGAACGGCCCATGCTTGACCGACACGTCGTAAAACATTCCCATCGTTTGTGGGCGGAAGTGGTGGATCCAAACCAGGGTCGAATCCACCAGGTCCCTAGCTCTCTTGAGGCTACCGAATACCAAGTCCACCATGAAACGAGGTACTCGAYACCTCAACCCGGTCATTGRGGCCTTAAAYTCTCGCCAGCCTCCGACCTCCACCYGAGTTCTTAATCCCACGTTTCTTCTSCCYCGCACTTCCTGGCCCACCCTGTTCAACATCCTAGTAGCCCTCTGGAAGATTGGTAGCAACCCGTGACCTAGTGCCAATTTCGTTCCTAGCATGTACCATCCAAGTTCCGGCAGGTATACGGTCCCCGTCACCCTAAGATCAGTGTACAGATCGTCTCCCGGTCCCCTGTTAATCCTCATACCATCCCACAAACATTCCACCATCATGAACGCCTGACCTCTTCCCAGGGTCACGGCCCTCCATTCGATGTCCAGTCCTTGGATCATGTAGCTTGCTGGAGCGATACCTCCCATCCGCCTCCACTTTCCGTGGGTGGCCGCGGGTGTGTGGACCGTCGCAACATCCGGGCGCGTCTCATCGCCATTTTTGACATTTTTGACTTAGTAGTCCCCTGCACAGTTTAAACAGCAAGCGGTTTTACTTATTTCATTTGATCTTCAACTCCCGCCCGAACACTCCCCGGTCTCTAGCTTGAACCTTTCTTTTCTTTCCTTGACCTCTTTTATTGGCCCGTCCCTACGTCCATCGGCTCATACAATCGGTACAGATCATCCACGTACACCATCCCTTGACTTATTTCCCGTAGGACGTCACCCCACAGGACCTCACTTCCCACGACCGGAGCCCTCGACCTGGTGCTAAACAGAGCACGCAGGATGCGCAACACCTCATACTTCTGCTCTCCACTGAACGGGCCCATTTCTAGGAATCCCCGATAGTATTCTCGATGTACCATCGCATCTTCATATGTCAGGCTTGCGAGGTCGGCTACCGCTTGTCTAACAAGTCCCATACCGCCCAGCCTTTCCAGCAGGAAGGGCGGCAGCCTCATTCGTACATTTTCACTAGGCAATTCAAAACTCCCGACCATGGCTACCCTAAGGTCCGCTGTTACATCGTCAACCCCCGGATCTGCGAACTCAAATCCCGCTCACCACACTAACTGCCACGCCCCTTCAAACATGCTCAACGGGACTTCTCTAGATGCCAGCCGGACTCCGAACTCCCTCCACCCATTTTCTGACACATACAGTCGTCCTTCTGCACGCATATGCCCCCGCGGACCCGGGTTCCACTCCCCATTCTCTTCCGCACGCCACTCAACTTTCGTCACCAAGTAAACCATGTATTCCGCAAGTTCGACTCCGACCCAATCCGCCACCTGGTGCCAGCTTCCACTCACCGCCGGCAAGCTAACCTCTATCCCACCCGGTACTTCCCTAGGCGGTCCAATGCCCAAGGGGCGTTCCTCAAGGAACGTCCTTCTTCGCGCCATCGCGCACTCGCCTTTGATCTCCTGGCTCGCGATCCGCACTGAACCCTACAATGGCCAGACATCCCATTCCCTTATCTTAGCAATTTTTCCCATATTTGCCTGGCCCCACGGCTTTCCTGCGCTTAGTCGAACCATAGTACCTCGAACAGTTTGAACACATCGTCCACATAACCGGGTGTCGCTGCCACCTCACGGCGGATTATGGCCTCCCTAGTTTCCGGGGCCACCTCTTGTCGGTCATTCCTTTGAATATCCAAAATGATAAGAACCTCCCAGGCTCTATCGCCGTGAAAGGGCCCGAATTTCAAGGACTTCCTATAGAATTCCTCTGCCAGCCATGTGCAGTTCACGTGTATTCGTTCCATCGTGTCGGCTACCTCTGTTACGTGATCAAAACCCCCAAACCAATTCGCCACGAACTCAGGCACCCAGATCTTGGTTCGGGTGCCAGGCGGTTTAAATTCCTTCCATCCTCCCATCACGACTCTACTGCTGACCGTATCCCAACCTTTGTTAGCAAACCTTTYCCCCGCCTGCCGAGCCCTTGCCCTAGCGTGCTGTAAAAGCCACATCGGGTTCTGTCCTGCCGCGAGCGTCGTGCAAAACAGGTGCCAACCTTGTTCAGAGAGAACGATCGTCCCGACTGATTCCACCCTTCCTTCCGCAATCTCTTCGCATCCTTCCTCTTCCCTCAACGGGTTCCAGACACGCTCTATCCATAGGTACGATAGCTCCGGCACAATCTCATACCCCCGGCAATCACATGTGGTCCCCTTCCATTCATTGCTCGGCGGTATTGGCATCTCTACTCCCCTTCCGATTCGTCTTGGTTCTCATGTGCAGTCCCATAGCTCGAGTTCCCGGGCCATCGATCCCTACCTGCACATAGTCGACAACCCGTTTTCCCCGGGTAAGCCCCCCCCCTCAGAAGTCCCAGTTCTCTATCTCGTCCCCGTCCTCCTCATCACTGGAATCCTCCTCCTCGTTTAAGAACATCTCTTTCACCCTTTCCAAGAAGGTTTCCCCCGCCGCCACGTTTCGGTAAACTATCTGCCAATGCACCGGATTAGGAACAAAAACTTCGTCCGCGCTGAGGAGGTTTAACACCTCAGCTAATTCTTCCGCCCAGTTTCCTTCAAACGGCCCTGCTTCCACCGACAATCTAAAGAAGTCTTGTCTAGCACATTGGTACAGCCTCAGGCGTGTCATCGATTGGCATATACGTTGCAGTGTATCCCTGGTCCCAAAGACTACATCCACCAGAAACGGGGGTAGCACGCACCTCATTGTCCTAAGAGGACGTCTCATATTTTTCCGGTCCCCGAGTTCCACTTGCACCTCCATCCTTTCCATCTCCATTTCTGCCCGCTGACATGCTGCYYATACCACYTCCCGTTCYGCTTGCSTAAACAGCTGATCCGGTGYCGTGCCCAATACTAGTCCCACTACCATTGCATTTTCCRATTCCTSTGATAGGTAGACCCATCCTCGAGCTKCCACTRTTCCYCGRAATTTTAGGTCCATCAAGCTAGGTGAAAGTCTCGTCAGGCTGACCTTAGTCCAGATTGTCTCTATCCAGAGGAACGCGTCCTTCTCGTCCAGCATCACGGTTTCATAGGCTGGTTCTAGGTCGGTCCACGTCCCTTCTTCCGGGAGAACAACAGATACCCCATCCCTTACCTCTATAGGCATTTCCGGACCACTAGAGTAGACAGGAGGCGACAACCATCGCGCCATCTTGTTTCCCGACGCTCGTCCTATTTCCACATGAGAGCACCATACGGCCCCTTATGGTCAGATGGTTTTCTTTCCTTTTCTAGATGAGAGTTGTTTTCAGACCCCTCATCCGGGTCTCCCTAACTTTTCTTATCCATTTCCCAGGTGCCATTGCCCTACCATACCCCCAATCGATCACCAATGGCTCACATTCCTTTTTCTTGGTTCCACTTTCTTCCGACTCCTATCCAGCCTCTTCCTCATGTTCTCTCACTCGTGCAGACTTAGGCAATGGTTGAGAATAGACTAGAAACCTAGCAGCTTCACAGAGGGAGGTACAAAAAGAAAAACCAAGCAGTCATCGCACATAGGCCGATCATCTCCTCACCGGCCTTTTCCCCAAAGTGGTCTCTCCGCTGTTACCATCGGCAGGGTTTCACCCCATACCTCAAGCACAGCTCAACCGTTGCGAGCGCGGTACCCAGACTCCAGTGGGGGGTCACCCTCACCCCATCCCGACTTGCCACTCGTGTGCCCACCGTTAATCTCGGGAATCACCCCGCACATCTCGGTAGACCATTGGAGCCAGTCGTCGAGGCATTCACTTCCATCGGTCCAATAAGGAACGGCCTTTCCCAAACCAGGCTACGAGAAGCTACTGATCACCTCCCAGGCTCCGTCTTTGCCCCCATGCAGTTGTGCTCCCTCCGCCAGTCCACAGGCTAGGCCCCGCTTGAGGAACGTTTCACACCCCGCCCGGCAGATCAATCGAGCCGAAGCCCGTCACCGCGCGGACGAGAATGCTAATAAGCACTCGACGTGACAAACTCCCGTTAGACAGCTCGGTGGCCTGACCCCCGCATACGAACACACGGCAGTCTGCAAAGAGAACGATGTTTGGCAACCCGCAGTGGCCGGTGCAGACCCCTCCTTTCCTTCCAAATGGCAGGACGCTCGAAATCCCAA
>BFEA01000232.1:333814-345551 GCA_003427395.1 Chara braunii
CTGTGCAGATACTGTACACAGGTAAGCTGAGGTCAAGGGATCGACCCCTGGGATCTGCATCGGCTACTGCCAAAGGTGAAAACTGTTTCACTAGGAGAGGTGATAAGAGCACCCCCTCCTAGAAAGAGACTTGGATGCTCCAATCTATTGGTGGGGAGCAGCACCTGCTGCAAAACGGGTCCAGTGTCCCACTGCACATTAGCCTGCCAGGTTTGTCAGCACGACCAAGCACCTCTAGGACTAATCAAGCTTTTGCCCATCTCCTCTGGCCCCGGCCAAAGCTTGTCTATGGATTTCATGGACACCCTTGTGACCAGTAAGAGTGACAAGAGACATATCTTGGTCGCTATGCCAAGGACTGCTAAGATGGAGCCTGTGATCAAATTGTTCACAGACAATTGGGTGTGTGACTTTGGGAAGTTTGGGTTGCCAAGGTCCATAGTGAGTGACAGAGAGGTCCACTTTACGAGTGAATTGTGGAAGAAGGCAGCTGAGAAGATGGGTTCCCAAACGCAGATGGCTTCAAGTAATCATCCTGAAATGAATGGCCAGGAGGAGCAGATGAATCGTGTGGTGCAGCACCTTCTCCGACACTTCATCAAGCCGAGCCATGATGATTGGGATGAGAAGCTACCTCTCATCACCAGTATGTACGATAACACCGTACACAACACCACCGGTATGTCTCCCAACCAGCTACATCTTGGTTGGAAGCCTAGGTCTTCTCTTGATTTCTTCTTACTTGAAAACCAGCCAACAATAACACCTGGCGGCATTGAATTTGCTGACTGGTATAACAAAATGCTCCAGCAGGCTGTTGAACAGATTCAGGAATCTTTAGATGCAATGATTGCATCTGAGAACAGGCGTAGAAGGTCATCTAACTTTTAGCTAGGCGACATGGTCTGTGTAAAGTCATCGGTTTTTGGACAAGCAATAGACATCTCTAGAAACTAATGCCACAACATTTTGGACCTTGGCAAGTTCTAGATATAGTGGGGAGTGATCTTGATGGTCCCTCCTACGTCATTCGTATCCTTGGGCACCCTCGCAACTATCCTGTATTCAGAGACTGCTCAGCTTCTGAGCCAATCTACATCCACGGCATTGTGAAGCAAAGAGACGTGCCTATTCCAAAGCATGTTGGGAGACCGCCAAAACCACAAAGGGAGTACCGGGTCAGATCTATGTATCATACTAAAGTAGACCGTTGGCTCACTAATGCGGAGCTGATGAAGACAACGCCTCAGATCGTGTCCTAAAACGAGAGAAGAATCAAGGGGAAGGATCATGTGAAATGACAGCATCCCAGAGGACTATCGAAGCTATGGAGGAGGGATTGTGAGGGTCTAAGTTCCTCGACAGTACCCCACAAGCAATGCAGCACCCACCCTAAGGGAAGGCGGGTCCTTTGGGGCCCCATGCGGCCAAGGCGTCCGACGGGTTTGGAGGCCGCGATGTCGCGCATGGCCAACCGGCCAATGAGAGAGCACTTAACGGCATCCGCCACGTCGCAGAACTTGGGGGTTCTAACCAATTCGGTCCTAGGGCAGTATCTGCACAGGCCCTGGGCGCAGACACTGGGGACCGAGAAGCTACTGGGTTCTGCCCGCAGACGCTCGGGTAGGACTTGGCAGCAACTCACTTCCATATAAGGAAGTGCTGCTCGCTAGTCCAACATTCCAGGTGGAGGTCATTGTGCGACGGCGCTGCTGCGTTGAGTGGTGAAGAACGGGCGCTGGCCAGACACCGGCGCACTGGCGCCGGGGCAGGGCGCTGTGGAGGACAGCACTGCACAGCAGCCATAGCCGGGTTGTGGGTGCTGTATGCCAGTGGGGTTGGTGTGGTGGTCCTTGGGCGAGGTGGATAGCTTGTGCTGGGGATCAGACAGGGGATGAGTCGCGAGAGAGAGGAGGACGTATCAGGTGTGTCGTGGAGGTCTGCATGGGGGACGTCTTCATGTACATCAGTCCGCTGCTGAAGTGCTTCTGGCTGCATCATCATAGTGTAGGCTAGTATCGGTATCGTGAGTTTGTGGTTGGGCATCGACGCCATGTAGAATGCAACATTGGATACATTGTTGATGTTGGCGGAGTCAGAGGCTGACATTGGCGTTCGAGTTCATTGCTTTGCTTTTATTTGGTGTGTAACTGATGCGTTCTGCTATCTGTGTGACACACGGCTATCTGGTTTTCAATGTGATGATGCAATCTGGGTTTCTATCATCCGCTCTCCGCTAACTTTCCTTGATAAACACCCTTACCTTGGATCATCCCTCATCCTTGCCTGCCCATAGAGAGGGAATAGTGACTGCGGAAACTCAAGAAATATGCTCCATGTTGCTTTGTGATGGCACACCTGAGATTCGGCTAGCATGTGATTCACATTCTTTGTATCATGAGGATTATGATTGCATAGCCCATGCAAGTTTTTTTTTTCTTAGGTTTGATGAAGTCAGCATTGCACTGATGCACAACACGTTGACATGTCATGTTCAATCTGTAGATAGGGGCTGGAACGGTAATGCCTATACAATTGCGGTAGGTGTGCCTCTTTGTTCCGAGCAAGTAGCCACGTAGCGTGTGGCATCTGTTACATCGTGCCATTCGATGCAGCAACTGCGAGAATCGGATGCGTTGCTTCCACATCCCACACCTGAACTGGTACTGTCCGGACTGTTGGGAACAGCTGCTCCTCAACTCAAAATCTCCTGCAATCAAAACGCTTGCTGGCCTCTTGTGCCATCCTAAAGTAGTCTGCTCCGGTGGTGAACATTTAGAACTCTTTGAAGTTTGTCTTGGCCTCTCCATTTCCCTCCTCTACCCCTCCCTCCCCCGCCCCTTGTTTCCTATAGAGTCTTCCACCCCTTTCCTTCCTCTCGCCCTCCCCTTGTGTACTACTACTAAATCCATACGAATGCGCATCATTAAAAGAACAGACAAAATATAAGGCGAACATTTGAAGAAAAATGAATAGTAGTATACCTCCCACTTTGCTTGTCCTACTTTTATAACGTGCAAGTGTGCCGTTAAGGCCCACGGGAATGTGACAGTTGGCGCTAAACCACAATCAACGTGACCAGCCGTGTGCATGAGAGGCACAGTGAAAGGGAAGCTGCAAGAACAAATAAAGGGTATCCCAAAGAAAGCGAAAACGAGGATTGGAAAGAAAAGGATAAGATGGATTTATTGTGGCCCATGTTGCTTGCTATAGAGGTAAGAAATGTTTCCTTGTCGGATTGGTTCATCTCAAGTGTGCTTCATCTTCTGCAATAGGGGTAAAGCTGCTTTGATTTTGGATCTACTCATCCATGTGGAACAGTGGCTAATCTTCTCTGTACTGTTCCAATTGTTACAAATTTTGACCATTTTGGTCCATTTGTCAAATTATGTGTGTCACCCTTGCACAGGGGCCATGCCAATTTTCTCTTTATTGTTCCAATTGTAACAGATGTCCCGAAGTACATTCTAATGTTTTCTTTCTCATTTTTAGTTTTCTATTTTTTTTCCTAGCTTATGGACGGGCTCAGAGAGCTCGTGCCTCAGATGAGCTGCACTGTTTTGGAACACATGCAGATGAGCTGTCCTTGCTTTTGTGATGCCTTGGAGAATGGATAATGTCTGTTTCTAGCTGGTGTTGTCGACTGCAACGCATGTAGTCAGGCTCATGGAGTTTTAAGAGTGGCTGGTATTCCTGCAGTCTCTGTTTGTTTCAGAGCAAAATGGAGTTGGGTGCCTGGAGTCCGTTTGCAGCTTATTCTTTTGTTGCTGTATGGAGGTTTTGGTTTAGCCTATTTTGTTGATCAGTGTCCTGTGAATTGAATGCGTATTCTTTTGTTGCTGTACCAAGGCCATGCTGGTCGAGTTGTCTTGGTGCAGGACTATGCTGTATTGATGATCGAGGGAAATGCTGCTTCAGTGATTATTGTGAATGTGTGGACATATCGGGCTGGGGTGCCTTTGCATATGTGTGGGGATGGATCAGGTGTTGATACCTAGGGATTTTCTGATAAAAGACACAGGCTTGCTGTGTGGCATGCACAGGCGGGGGTTTGGGGGAGGAGAGAGAGAGAGAGAGAGAGAGAGAGAGAGAGAGAGAGAGAGAGAGAGAGAGAGAGAGAGAGAGAGAGAGATCCCCGCAGCTTTTTGAAATCTTGTACTGTATCCTGCAGATCATCCATTAGAACGGCACTCCATCTGGAGATGTCTTTCCCCCCGACCCCTCTCGCAAGTATGCAACGCTTTGTTCCTCCCCTTTCCTTCCCCCTTTACCTGCAACTTCGGCGCGGACTACAAATTGAATGTGAAAGGTCTCAGACACAGGCGCTCACTAGGGCCACGAACCCTGGTGGAATGCTTGGGCGGTCTGGCCAGATCTTCACTGCCAGATTTGCTTGGTAGCCTGTTTCTTTCTAAGGTAAAAGGGGAACAATTGCTGGCATGATGATGCTGCATTGTCCTTGCTAAGAGAACCTCCTCAATATATATGAACATGTGCATTCTGCATACACACCACCATAGATTATAGTCTCGGGCATACATCTGAAGCGATCCATTATGCATCATGAGAAGACTACAGGATTGTAGTATTGTTAATCATGAACTTTGGTCAAAACTGTAAGGAAGGCTATCCTAGTTCAAAATTGCACACACTGATTGTGAGGCATTTGGGCCCATTTTCTTTCGTTCATTGTGGTCCTTTGTGGATGCATATGATGAATCTTAGAGCAAAGTCGAAGGGATGACCTTGAATCACTTGGCTATGTTCTGATGTATTTCTTGCGAGGCAGGTACGTTGCTTCTAATCTTTGAAAAATTGTGGACAAAAATGTCGAGTGCATATACTTTCTGTGGTGGTTTCCTTCTGAAGACTATGGCATCTGTGTGCCTGACTTGCTGGCTCGAGGCTCTTGCAAATTGTCATCATTGCATCGCAGAGCTAAATTGTTTGCAAACCGTGTTAGATTCTATCCAGTTTCGTTTTGGTTTGTGTTTTCAATCCAACACTTTGTTCGGGAAAACATGCGAAGGGCCCAAGGACACCGGTAATTTCCCTGACCATGAGCGTAAACACCAGGCATCAAGAGACTCGGACTTTTGTTGCAATTTTTGTTGGCATGTGTCTGGAGGAAAGGCAGTCAAGTGTCTTAAGGTTTTTCACATTTTCTAGATCCTGCAAGAAGACTTCAGAAAACTTGGAGCTTTGTGGTCAGAAATCGTGTTCTATATTGCATGCACGCCAATTCCACAGTCAGTGATCTGTGTTCTACATCGCATCCATGTTCAGTAATCTGTGTTCTATATAACATCCATGGTCAGTAGTGAAACGGTTTTCAACTATTACGATAGCAGCTGCGGTACCCAGGGCTCGATCCCTAGACCTCCCCTTCACCTACGTACAGTACCCGTTGACCCGTGTGTGTTTGAACCTGCGACCTGTGTTCTGAAAGTCGTATGTTCAGCTGTTGTATATAGTGCGGTCGTTGGGTCTTGAACCGTAGGTCTGAGTTTTAGAGGTCTTAGTTGTAGCATAGGTCGTAGCGGCTATCAAGTCCACGACCTTTTGGAAGTGGCCTTTCGTGAGCCCCAGAGTCAGTCCGCGTCTGAGTCAGCAGGGGGCAGTCCTAGCACAGTCAGCAAAGGGCAGTCCTAGATATACCTAGCCCAGTCAGCGGTACCCAGTCCCGAGGTGCACTTCGTCTAGTCAGCAAGTACCATGTGGGACTGTGCACACCCCGGCCCCAGGGTCAAAGGGCAGCCCTATGACAATCCGAAGTATGAATAAAGAGGCAGTGTCAAGTCATGCATTCATTCTGCCTGTGAGCCGTGCGGAAGCGCTGTCGGGACGTCTTGTGTATGAAGGTCTGCAGGTGCCCGAAGGAGAAGTGGGCTAAGAGGAGGAAGAAGCGGCCATATCCGCTAGTTAGTACTTGGAGGTAGAAGACGGCAGCCATAGCTGCCTGTAGGTTAGTGATAGTGAATGTGTCAGTGTGTTGAGTGAGTGTGTGCGGGACATCCAGTGTGACGAGTGCGAGGCTGAGGGAGACAGGGAGACCTGAGGGGGAGGAGAGAGGGAGAGAGAGTGAGAGCACAAACACACACTCACTCACTCGACACGACTGAGGGACTCAACGGACACGGACACAGTGGCAAAGACACAAAGTCGAAGTCTTGGATTCCGAATGCCGAAACAGGGGCAAGTCACACTGAGTACGAGTACAGCAGCTGAAAACTGGTCCAAGACTGGTCCCCGTACTGTACGGGGAGCGGGTATAAGTACCGGTGACACGTACGGTACCAGGGGCATTTCCGCAAAAGCCCCGAGGGCAGAACTGAAAAATGCGGTATTTGAAAGTGGCGCCCGAATTGCAGTATGGCGCCAGTTGTCCAAAATCCGACGGTACCAAAGCAGGGGTTTGGAAAAAGGGTGCCAGGCCGAAACAGCACAAAGATAGACCAAGGGTCGAGCCCTGGCGGAGTCCGTAACACTATCCCCTCCCTCTGAAAGGCAACATCCCGACTGCCAAAAAGCCAAGGAAACAAAAGGAGCTGTGAAGGATGGGACAGGGCCGATTACTGGGCGGAGAAGGAGAAGGGAGTGATGTGAGTCACAGGGTATTCTGTCTGGTGTTCTGCACAGGTGAAGGTATGATGTAACTGGATGGGTCTATAGCGGAAGCTAAGCAATGTTCAGGGAACAGGGGATTTCTATTGATGTTCTATTGGGTAGGGAAAACGATGTTCAGGAAAACAGGGAATTTCTATTGATGTTCTACTGGGTAAGGGAAACAATGGTCAGGGGAACAGGGAATTTCTATTGATGTTATAGTGGGTAAGGGGAACAATGGTCAGGGAAACAGAGATCTGCTAATGATGTTCTACAGGGTTGTCAAAGTCAGGAAAAAAAATAAATAAAAATAAAAATGAAAATGTTTGTTCAGGAGGCAAGGGCTGGTGTGTCCAAAGGAGTTGGAAGCAGAATCTCATGTAGGAACAAAGTTTCCAAGTGTCTTGAAAGGGGATCTGCAGCGGTCTTGATCAGGTCTTGGAGTAGGTGGTAGAAGCGGTCTTCAGCGGCTGCGACAGGTAGAAGTCCAAGAAGCGTAACAGTAGTTCAAATGTCCAAAATCCAAGTGCTAAGGTGCGTCCGGTACACGAACTGCTTATGAGGTCTGATCTGGAAGCAAGGAAGTCGCAGACTGATGCAAAGATCCATGTCACAAGTTGCTGCTCCAGTAAGTCCGCGAGTCGGGATGCCGGCCGATGAAACAGCATGGTGGCCAAACCACCTGCAATCTCCATGAACAGTGAGGCAGCAGGCCATCGTCCTCGTGCGCTTGCCATTAGATCCTTTATCGCACGCGTCACGCAGGTTCATAAGCATTGGACAAGAGAGACAAAATAGTGGAGATGACAAATGGGACAAGGCTAGGTGAGGGCAAGGGCAGATCAGACATCAGGAATCGGGGTCGAGGGGAGGGTGGACTGGGTTCAAGGGTGTGTGTAGAACGGGGTTGCGAGGTTGTAGCAAGGTTTATACAGGGGTTTAGGGTTGTAGTTACGTGGGTGTCTAGGACATAGGAGTAGCACGATCATAGGCGCGGACAACTTTCATGGCATTCTTGAGATTCGAGAGAGGTTCCCATGTAGATTCTTCGTTGGGGTATTCGGTCCATTTGACTTTGTGTTCAGTGATTGGTTCCGGGTGGTCAGATACCTGAGTAGTTCGTCGATCTATGATTGCTTCAATAGCGAATCCAGGGCCTGTGGGTAACATGATAGGTGGAGGTCTAGGATATGGGCGGTCAGCGAATTGAGGTGGGGATTCATGATATTCTTTCAAGTGTTTGACGTGGAACACCGGGTGGACGCGGCTCATGTCGGGGGGGAGTTGGAGTTTGTAGTTGACGTCGGAGGTTTTTTCAATGATGGGGAAGGGTTTGAGCCATTTGTTTGAGAGTTTCTTTGACAATCCATGTTCGGGTTCAAAGCGTTTGGCGGAGAGCCAAACTTTGTCCCCTACTTTGAATTGCAAGTCTCATCTGTGTCTGTTGATCTTGTTTGCTTGTTGTTCTTGTGTTCTTTCCATGGCTTCGGTTGCTTCTCTGAGGAGTCGATTCATTGTTGCTACCCATTCATTGAGGGAAGGGCGGGGTGTGGAGGGGTTGAGTTGCGAGGGAAGCAGGAAATTAGAGGGCAAGCGCGGATGGTAGCCAAGGTCAAGGCAGAATGGAGACATGCCAGTGGAAAGATAGACATCGTTGTTGTAGGCGATCTCGGCGGCGGTGAGCAATTGATCCCAGTCGTGTTGATGTGGATGACAGTACTTCCGTAGGGTTCTTTGGAGAGTATCGTTCATCTTCTCGGTTTGTCCATCGGTTTGTGAGTGGAATGCGGTGCTATACTTGAGTGTAGTTTCGTTGAAGAGTTGTTTCCAGAACTGTGAGAGGAAACGGGGATCGCGGTCGTTGATGATATTCTCGGGGAGGCCGTGGTGGCGTGCAACTTGTTTGAAGAAGAGTAAGGTGATGTCTCTGGCGGTGTGCGAGGCGGTGCAAGGAATGAAGTGGGCGTGTTTGGTCAGGCGGCAGACAATGATGTAGATGCAATCATCCCCGCGGTCGGTCTTGGGGAGGCTGCACACGAAGTCCATGGAGATGGACTGCAACCGGTGAGTTGGGATGGGCAATGATTGGAGCTCGCCGGGTTTGGCCCGATTCGAGGGGTTGACAGCTTGACACGTGGGGCATGGGCGAATGTATGCTTTGACGTTAGCGAGCAAGGAAGGCCAGTAGAAGTAGCGAGAGATGGTGTCGAAGGTTTTCTTGAAACCGAGGTATCCTGCGGTCTTGGCGTCGTGGTGTTCGACCAAGAGTTGAGTACGGAGACCACGTGCGTCAGGGATGCAAAGTCGGCGGGTGCCTTTGGTATCGATGTAGAGAAGGTTGTTGTGAAGGGAGTAGTGGGGGACTGAGTCAAGATCGCGGCGCTTGTTATAGATGGTGGCGAAGTCTGAGCAACAGAGGTAGCCTTGGGTGTATCGGTGATGGAGTGATGGGAGGAGTTGGATATGAGTCATGGCGGCGTAGACTTTCTCGGGGGGCTTGTGGTCGCGTCGTCGAGAGAGGGCATCCGCAACGCGGTTGCTTTTGTCAAGGTATTGCAAATGGTGAATGTGAACTGAGCAAGGAAGTCTAGCCAGCGGGTTTGGCGTGGAGTGATATCTTTCTTGGAGAGGATGGAGGAGACGATTGTGTTGTCAGTGTGGATAGTGAAGTATTGCCCATAGAGGTACGGGCACCAGATTATGAGGGTGTGAATCACGACGAGTTCCTTCTTGTTGGAGGGGTAATTCATCGCCGCGGGAAGGAGCTTCTTCCTTGCGAAGGCGATGGGGTATTCACCGAGTCGAGCCTCAGGGTGAGTGGGTGAGTCCTTGATGGAGAGGGTCTCGGCGGTGTCGCGGGGGAAATGTTGGGACAGTACGACTCCAATGGCGAAGTCGGAGGCATCAGTGGTGACATAGAAATGGCGAGTGGGGTCGGCGATCTTGAGGACAAGGGCCGTGCTGATGGTTTGTTTAAAGAGGTCGAAAGCATGTTGGCGGCGATCGTTCCAATTGAAGGGCTCGTCCTTGCCTGTGAGTTCGTGGAGAGGGTAAGAGATCTTGGAAAAGTTGCGAATGAACGGGCGGTAATAGTTCGTAAGGCCGAGGAAGGAACGGAGTTGGAGGAGGGTCTTGGGCGGGGGGTACTCGATGAGGGTTGTGACCTTCGAGGGGTCCATATTGATGCCTTCAGCGGAGACAATGTGGTCGAGGTATTCGACGCTCGAAGCGGGAAACGTACATGTGCTGAGCTTGGCGTAGAATTTTTTCTCTCGGAGGATCGAGAGGACTTGGCGAATGTGTTGAAGGTGGGACTCGAAGATGGGGCTAAAGATGAGGATGTCATCAAGGTACACGACGACATAGACTTTTCGAGGAGAGGAGGTCACGAAAGACGCGGTTCATGGTGGGCTGGAATGTGGCAAGGGCATTGGTGAGTCTGAAAGGCATTACGAGGAACTCGTAGTGCCCGAACAGAGAGCGGAATGCGGCCTTGTGGGTGTCCTCCYCGCGGATACGGATCTGGTGGAAGCCACTGCGGAGGTCGATCTTGGTGAAATATTTGGCTCCACAGAGGCGATCAAGAAGTTCAGATATCCGGGGGAGTGGCTGCACATGCGGAGTTCCGATGTGCCGTTCTTTTTTACGAAGAGACAACTGGTTCCTAAGGGGGAGGAGCTAGGCTTAATGAATCTTTTTTCGAACAGTTCATTGAGCTGGCGCTTCATTTCTTCGACCTCGGGGATGGAGAGTCGGTACGGAGGGCGACAAGGAGGAGAATGGTCGGGCTGGAGATCAATGGTGTGGGAAATCAGGAGGTAAACCGGCGGGCAAGGACTCGGGGAAGACGTCCTTGAATTCAGAGAGGAGAGCGGTGATGTGAGGATCAGAAGGAGGGTCTTGGTCGGGTTTGTCTGCTGGAAGCAAGTCCTCGGGACGCTCGTGGTCGATAACAAGACAATAATAAGCGGAGTCGGGGTGTTCACGAGGCAGGTGAAGGAACTGGTGAGGGGAGACAGGGGGTGGATTAGAAGGGGGGAGAAGGTACGGGATATCAAGAGGGGAGTCAGGAGGGCAGGTAAGTCGGACGAAGGAGGGGTGGAAGGAGTAGGGCATGAAACGGTCAAGCCATGGAGTCCCCAAGACGATGTCGCACATCAGGTGCATGACATCGAAGGAGACCTGACTGCGAAGAGGATCGGCAGCCATGAGTGTATCGGGGACAGTGCGATTGATAACAATGGATGAGTCCTTATCCCCTAGTCGGATGGTGATCGGGGAGTCATAGCCGGTGGAAGAGAGGCCGGCTTTGCGGACACAGGCTTCGATGATGAAGTTGTCGGTGACACCAATATCAAGGAGGGCCCGAAACTTCACCATCGATGCGCCAAGGAAGACGACGATAAACTTAAGCTGGAACTGTGCAGTTTCGGCACAAGCAAAAGGGATCATGGTGTTGAGGCGGTGTTGTTCCAAGCCTAATCTAACAACCCGATCGTGTCGTGCTTGTTCCTCAACGAGATCGGAGGTGGTGGTAGAGAAGGGGTTAGGGATGAGAGTAGAAGAGTAGGTGCCAGTGGGAAGCTCGACCGCGTCGGGAGGGGGGCAGGAGGAGTAGACTGCGTCGCCTGGGGGTCGTCCGATGGGATGTGCGTCACCGGAAGGGGGGTAGGCAGACGGATAGTTGATGCCAAGTGGGCCACCGGTGGAGGAGAGATCGTCACCGATGGGAGAGCCGGCAGACAAGTGGTCGATGTCGGGGGAGGATTGCAAGAGACAGGGGGACAGTGTTCAGGTGGAGGGGGGGCTGACTATCGTGGTGGAGGAAGAAGTGGGAGTAGAAGGGTCGGGTCCCGCGGAGCGAGGGGCCTGTTGAGTAAAGCGGCTAGCGTTGGGGCAGTTGGTCTGTTGGTAACCTAACTGGCAGCAGCGAAAACACCCGTTGTATTCCTGGAGATATATGCATTTTGCGGGTGCAACTTTCTGGAGACGGCGGGGTGGAGAGGAAGAAGGCGGTCGGGAGGCACGATCCTGGTGTTCCATCCGCGTAAGGTGGGTGGCCTAGAGGTCCTCAATGGTGAATTGGGAGGGGTCGAGAGAGGCAGTGTCGAAGTCGTCATCGGAGGTGGGT
>BFEA01000232.1:361678-372738 GCA_003427395.1 Chara braunii
GAGATCGGAGTCGCGATGAAGAAGAAGAAGAAGATAATTGCAAGAGGAAGAGGAAGAAGAAAAGGAAAAAGAAGAAAAAAATAAAAATTGTCGTTGATTACTGATATGCGCGGAGGTAGCAACGATATTGACGAGGATGGCACGGCGTGTCGACGAGGACCGCGGGCATGGCGATGGCGATGTGGCACGATCACGACGATCGCGACAGTGACGATGATGACGTGGCACGACGATGACGATGGTGACGTGGCACGAAGTCGACGATCACGACAATGACGTGGCACTACGACAGCGATCACGACGATGATGCTGATGATGGCCAGGTGGTGACGGCGAAGCAGGGTGGGTCGGGTGGGTTTGAACCGCTCCGATACCAGTGTGACGAGTGCGAGGCTGAGGGAGAAGGGGAGAACCGAGGGGGAGGAGAGAGGGAGAGAGAGTGAGAGCACACACACACTTACTCACTCGACACGACTAAGGGACTCGACATACGCAGACACAGTGGCAAAGACACAAAGTCAAAGTCTTGGATTCCGAATGCCGAAACAGGGGCAAGTCACACTGAGTACGAGCACAACAGCTGAAAATTGGTCTGAGACTGGTCCCCGTACTGTACGGCGAGCCGGTATAAGTATCGGTGACACGTACGGTACCAGTGGCATTTTTGCAAAAGCCCCGAGGGCGGAACTGAAAAATGCGGTATTTGAAAGTGGCGCCCGAATTGCAGCATGGTGCCAGTTGTCCAAAATCCGACGGTACCAAAGGAGGGGTTTGGAAAAAAGGGTGTGAGGCTGAAAAAGGGATGTAGCAAAAACAATAAAAAGATAGACCAAGGGTCGAGCCCTGGCGGAGTTCGTAACATCCAGGGTGATCCTAGAGTGAGCGTGTGTGTGCGAACAAGTTGCTGGGAGATATAGTTGATCGGTGCGAACAAGAAGCCTGTGTCTAGCGCTTGGCGCCATAGCCGTTCAAGGCAAGTATGAATCTGAGTTGTGTTCCTGGCTACATTTATCTTTGAGCTTTGTGTGGGCGCCAAGCGCCGGGTGTGATCGTAATTTGTTTGCATGCATGCTGAGCTCGAAGAAGACAAGTCTGATTGCACTGGTTTTAGAGTTGGTTCCCTCTGTCCCGCCATCGTCGTCCTCAACGCCGTCATCGTCGTCATCATCATCAGGCGTTGAAGAAAGGAGGGGCACTGAGGCACCACATCAGCATCCGTTGTGCCGCCCGTCGAAGAAGATCGCGCGCTGTTGCACGCTGTTCATGATTGTGCGCCCAAGGAGGAGAGTGACCCGTCAGCATTTGCGCTCCGCTGCGTGTCCGGTTCCCACACCGCTATTGCGCTCGCGAGCCACTGCCCACTGCATTATCGCGCGCGCTCCCGCTATTCGCCACTCACTTGCCTTAGCTGCGCGCCTTAGTCACTTAGCGCATATTTTTGTTGTCTGCGCACGTAGCTGCTCACAAATCGCCTGTCGCACGCCAGTGTCCGTTAAGCGCGCACCTTGTCATCGCGCGCCATTGCGCTGACGGGTTGAAGTTCGCTATTGCCGCTTGTGGAGCAGATCACCGCGCCGTTTGACAAAGAATACGATCGTCGTGAAGAAGATGGCCGTTGCGCTAAGAGGAGAAGGGCGACCGTAGACGCCGAACCTGCAAGAAGGAAGAAGACGACGAGGAAGAGAGAGAGAGAGAGAGAGAGAGAGAGAGAGAGAGAGAGAGAGAGAGAGAGAGAGAAGTCAACAACGAAGTTGATGGGGCGTTGACCAAGTTTGACCAGCATTGATCGAAGGCGTTGACCAAGATGTTGACCAAGATGGAGTTCACCAAGCCTTAAGCCTGCCTCCTTGCCCTGTGGATGTGCACTTACCCTTGGTACTTGCTGAGTCAGTTTGACTTTTCTTTCTGCATTGAGTCACTTCTGTCTATGTTGATAGTACTTTGTGTATGTGGTCGATAGAGTTGTGGTGACCAAACCTGCATCGACTCAGTAGGACGAAAGGCCGTGTCTGGCGTTTGACACATCCCGGGGACAAGACCCGCAAGGACCACTACAGACAGGCGGGCTGCTCAATGTGGCATGGTAGGCCTGAAATCCGAGTTGTAGGCTGCGCATCATATTGTCTAAAGTTTTGAGAGGACTTTGCTGACTACGGCGTTAAAGAATTCCAAAGGAGTTATGGGAGATCTCCTTAAATGCCTCCTGATCAGCAATAGAGCTCTGTAGTGACAACCTTAGAGTAGGTTAGGCTAGAGACCGTAGTTGACAGGGTCTAATCCAGACCGAAAGCCTGGTGGGATTGATCGTTGGTGCAAGGTGCACCGGGATCTGAAAAATTTCGGTGACAATGGTGGCGAAAGCTTCCGTCGGCTGTGGTAATTTGGCTGGGCCAATTAAGAAGACTTTGTGGTCCTTTAGAGAGTCAGTCAGTCTGTGGGGAATAACTCTACGTGGTGAGGAGTGGAACTGCCATTTGGTTGTGCACCTATCACCACGGTGACCACTAGAGCAGGAACTACTACCACCTATTGTAAGGCCCACGAGGAGAAAGTTGCCGCCCTCTTGAAGGACAGGAAGGAGAAGATGGAAAAGCGAGAGTTGATTAAGCAGGTAAAAATGGTGGCCCTGCTGGAGGAACAAGAGGCAAATAAGAAACACATGGAGGAAGAGTTAAAGAGATGGAAGAAGGAACAGGAGGAGAAGATGACAATAGTTGAAGAAAAAGAAGAAGAAGAAGAAGAAGTGGAGGAACCCCTGCAGAGGAATGTAAGAACTAAGGAGAGGGGAGAATCTAGTGGGGCGCGAGAGAGGGAAGCAAAAATGGAAAAGATGGTGACTGAATGGGTGGCCAATCTGGCCCTGGGGGAGAAGAAGAGGCTATGTTGCTGGTTCCCTAGGCAGAAAGGGAAGCGGTTGTCAGGGAGTTGCAAGCGGAGGAGGACCCCTTGCACCGACAAGCCAAGGATGAGGAGAAGAGATTAGAGTGGAAGTTGCGCCTTGCAAGAGAGAGAACAAGGCCGTTGGAGGCGGCAGATAAGATGGAGAGAGAATTGAGGGCTGCTGAAGAGCAACAGGGGCAACTGGGAACACAAATAGATCTTCAAAGAAAAATAGAGCTCCTGTCCCCGAACGTGGATGTGATGTTGAAAGCCCAACAGGAGCAGCTGTGTTATTTGAGAGGCCATGGCATTGCTTTGCAGTCCATGCGCATATGTTTCAAAGACTTTGCACGAAAGATGATGATGTGTGTGGGCACAGAAATGCGCGCTGCATTAGAAAACACAGATAGATTTTGTGTGTGTGACGTAGAAGGCGGCAAGGTAGCAGCCCCCAAAGAATTGGAGGCGCGACCACAACGAGAGCACTTTAAGGTCAAGTTCCTTGAATCCTATAGTGGAAATAAGGGAAAGGATTTTGATACTTGGGAAGCCAATATCAATTCCTAGTTGCATTTACAGATGTCAAGCCTGAGAACCATGTTCTTGTGGCTTTTCAGGCACTGATGGATGAAGCGGCCAACTTTGCTATGCAAGTGCCACCAAATGTGACAATGATATGGTCACATACTCTTCCATTACTAGCTTAAGTGATTTTTGGTCCGCCCTCCGCTAGCGATTTGCAAATGTCACTAGAGGTCTTAGGGCATCTGACTAATTGCAAACCATCCACACACGATAGTGAAGGAGTGGAAGAGCACTCAAGGCTGCCATGGATGAACTTGTCGCTGTCCCAGGACATGGAGTCACTGAGCCCCAACTTGTTCAATTATTTTATCGTGCCATGCCCGAGACTTTGCATGGGCACTTCTTCAACAAAAAGTAATAGTCTGACATAACCTATGGCACGCTTAGTCGAGAGGTTGTTGCTTTCAAGGCTTAGTCCACTCCAGTCACCACTTTCTGGCACAAGGACCTTGCAAAGGGCAAAAAGTGGAAAGGTTAGACCATCTTTGGCCAGGTTAAGGCCAAGGACAGTCTTATTCTTACGATGGAGGAAGGTGGTTTGGAAGAGGGGTCCTACAACGAGATTGAGTGGGGCCAAGATGTTTGTAGACAGTAGTGAATGGCACGGGAGTTCCTACGCTGTTGTCGTGGTCGGAGGGAGGCCGCAAGGAATAGGAAGAGGTCAGGGCCAAGGGGGCCAGGCCTCTGGTGGTCGAGGATAGGGCGGTCAGGGGGTTGGCGGAAGCGGAAACCGCCAAGTGGGTGGTAGGGGTCAAGGTCCTCCATCAAACTGTCCTCGTTCAAATTGGTCGCCTCCCATAACGGGTGGTTTGCACCCTGGTCGGTCTGAGGGCTAACCCTGGGAGTCTTTGGGCATTGAAAAGAAAGATTGGCAGGACATAATAAAGCATTGGCAGTGCGTGTTATAAGGTGACCCCGAACACATAATCAAATTTTGTTCAAAATATAGGAATGCCCGAAGAGCTGTTGTAGAGTCAGCAAAAGGCAACCGCCGATAGGGTTAGCAACTGCCCTTACCTCTGGTCCATGTGGAGATGAGTGCGCACCCCAAATAGAAACTCCCACTCCACGTCTGCCTACGGTAGAGGTTGCTGGCCAGCATTTAGTCAGCTATCGAGAAATTGCTTGTGTTAGAATTTCTGTAGGCACTTCCCTCACAGGTCTGGCAAAAGAGTTGAAGGAGAGAATGCCGGTCTAGGCCAAGATGAAGAGAGAAGGAAAATGGCAGCTATTGTTAGCAAATGTAGAGGTCTTTAGAGGTAGAGTAGGGGCCCTTATAGGCAGTGGAGCCACGCGTAGCTATATTAGCCATAAAGCGCTGAAGAAGTGACAACTTTAGTTCGAAAATCCAAAAGTTGGAAGAACCCGTAGTCAGTATCCTCGCAGACAATCGCACCATGCGAATCGAGGATTATGTTGAGGGAGTCCAGGCGTACTTTCGCCTAAAGGCAAATGGGAAGGTAGAGAGAGTTCTCCATTCCCTGACTTCCCTCGTAGAAGACAATTTCCCATTTGATAGGTCCTAGAATGGACTTGGAGAGGCAGCAGGAGCCACACTGCATTTGCGTGAGCATGATTGTAGGCTTCCTAGTCCTTTAGGTGGCGTCAAAACGGCCCACATGTTCCATATGTCAGGAGTAGACAACTCCTTAGCATTGTTGTCTTAGTGCTCTTGCGTTTGCGCATCTAGTTAAGGAGCAGTTAGAAGAGCAGGTTTTTGTAGCCTATGTTAGGCCAGTCACAGAGCCTAAGAAAGAGGAACCGACCAAACAACAAATCCGTTGGATTGGGTGCAGGGCTGCAAGTATTTCACAAAGATAGATCCGACATCAAGGTACCATCAGATTCAGGTCCATCCTGATGATCAGTGCAAAATGGCGTTCAAGACTAGATATGGGCAGTACGAGTTTATAGTTATGCCCTTTGGACTAACCAACGCACCGGTCACTTTCCAGCACTGTATGAACGATTTGTTTAGGCTATGGTTAGACAAATTTGTAGTTGTGTACTTAGATGACATTCTAGTTTTTAGCAAGACCTTCCAAGAGCATGAGGCTCATTTGAGGCAGATCTTGGAGAAGTTGCTTGAGGCAAACTTCAAGATCAACGCAAAGAAGTGTGAGTGGGCCAAGACCGAAATCTTGTACTTGGGCTACGCCATAGATGGTGATGGCATAAAACCTGAGGACAACAAGATCAAAGTGATTAGAGACTAGTCAACTCCTCGTTCACTTACAGAGTTGAGATCGTTCCTAGGATTGGCTAACTACTGCAGGAAGTTCGTTAGAAACTTCTTTGCTATCGCTGCTCCTCTTCGCAGGTTGCTAAAGAAATAAGCAATCTGGAAATGGGACCAAGACTTCACTTCGGCCCTAAAGAAGTTGAAGTGGGCCCTGATAGAGTATCCAGTCCTCAAGGTAGCTGACCCATCTTTATCTTTTGTCATCGCCACTAATGTGAGTCAGTATGGTATTGGTGTTGTCCTGCAGGACGATGATGGCAATGGGTATAAACCCTTAGAGTTCATGTTCACTGGATTGCCTTCAGAAAAGGTAGCACGCTCAACTTACGAGAGAGAACAATACGCTCTCATGCAAGCCTTAGACAACTAGAGACACTACTTGCTTGGGAGGCACTTCAAAGTCTGTTCAAACCACGAGACACTTAGGTGGCTGAAGACTCAGGCCAAGATGACATCTAAGTTCACTCGGTGGGCCGCAGAGATAAATTAGTTCGACTTACCTCAAACCTGTGAAGGGAAAGTAAAATGTGGTTGCAGATGCTCTAAGTAGAAGAGCCGCGACTACTTTGGAGCTATAGTTCACTATCTGGACATAGGGACTGACTTGCAACAGAAAGTTAGGATGTGTACGCTCATGACCCTATCTACAGTGATCTCCTCAAGAGAGTAAGGGAGGACCCAACAAGTGAAGTTGATTATCGCACCACAAAAGGGTTATTATTTGAGAAGACAAATGTCGTAAATCGGTTGTGCATCCCCAATAGTGAAGAGGTATGAAGTCTGATCCTAGGGGAATGTCACGATACGAAAGGACACTTCGGTTGGCAAAAGACATTAGCCAACCTAACACGTGCCTATACGTGGCCGGGCATGAAAGTTGACTGCATAGAATATGTCTGTAGTTGTAAAGTATGCCAATGTAATAAAACTACGACGTGTTCTCAGACCCATGCCTATCCCATCAGGACCCGAAGAGTTTGTGTCCATTGACTTAATGGATGTTGGGGTCAGGAGTAGGCATGGCAAGAGCCAAGTCATGTTGTAGTTGACCGTTTTAGCAAGTATGCGGTTTTCGTTCCTCTGCCTCCTGAGTCACGTACGAAATTAGTCATAGAGAGGTTTTTCAACGTCTGGGTAAGTGAGCACTGTATTCCACTACCAATAGTTAGTGACATAGATACTCGGTTTACTAGTTAGCATTGGCGGGAACTTATGCGAGTCTATGGCTCGAAGTTGTTGATGTCATAAGATCCTGCAACAAATACGCAGGATATACATTAGACCTGATCAGATCAACTGGATGAGATGCTCCCTAAAGCAGCTAGCGCCTACATTAACAATGTCCATCTAGCTACTTGTCAAACTCCCAACGAGTTGCACAAGTCCTTTAGACCATGCAGTTCGTTTGAAGGACTGAATTGTGACCAGATACAGAGACTGCCTCCCAGAACTAGAGAGTTTGCACTATAGCATGAGAGGTTAATTGCAAGGGTGACTGACAATCTGAGAATTTACGGCTCCAAGGCCTTTGGCCTCCAGGGATCCTTCAGTATACCATTGCGCACCATGAAAGGTACCCATTATAACATTAAGGGCCGTGTGAGCACTACGTCCCGGTATGAAGCCATGTGAATAAGTGGAAAAGCAGGGTTTATAAATAGGTTCTAAGATCATTCTAAGAACTTCTTGTACGATCCTGTTCTGGAAGCATGATACTCCCAGTGGACGCTTTTCGTTCTTCCCTGAAAGCTCATCACAAGATGATAGAACAAGCCAATAAGCATCGCCGACCATCACAGTTCCAGGTAGGTGACTTAGTCTGGGTCAAGTCCAAGGAGTTGGCTTCAAAAGGTAACATCTCACAAAAGTTGTTGCCCTCGTATAGGGGACCGTGGCCTGTCCTAGAAGTGAAAGGCGGAGAGGACGGACCTTCATACACAGTAGAGATTCAGCCACACCTCCATAGATACCCAATCTACCTTGCGTCCAAGTTATTACCTTGTGTCAGCATTCAACAATTTTCGTCGCGTTGACCGATGATTCCGTTGGATATGGATAACGCATATGGTATAAATCGCAGTGTGGAAGAGGATGTATTTAGGACCGGAGGTAGAGGTCATCCCTAGAAGCAATACAAAGTCAGGTTCGCTTATCAGGAGCCAGAAGAGGACCGCTGGTTCACAAAGACCGAGCTTTTAGAAACCGCTCCCGACATAGTCCACGCCTATGATAAAGAAAGAAAAGGTAAAGGTCCTATCTTGTGTTGAAGTATTTTCGGAGGACCTCGAATTTAGGATGGCGGGAGTGAAACAATTTTTACTTATTACGGTAGCAGATGTTGTACCCAAGGCTCGATCCTTCGATCTCCCTTTCACTCATGTACAGTACCCGTTGACTCGTGTGTGTTTGAACTCGCGACCTGTGTTCTGAAAGTCGTATGTTCGGTTGTTGTATATAGTGCGGTCGTCGGGTCTTGAAACGTTGTCGGGACCTCTGGTTCCCGAACATTGTCCCGGCCGGTGAGAGACAATATATAGTTTAGTTGTGCACGGCAGAGGAATCCAGAAAAAGGAGACAAGAAGGAGAGAAAAGATTGAGAACCGGGACGGGACCGCCGGGAGGAATGATGCCCTGGGCTGAGTGCCGCAGGATGAAGCGACCCGGCGATGTCGAAAAAGTAAGTGACAGGACGTGGGCGCATGAGGGCAGGAGGGCCATTCAAATTCGGCATGGCAAGGGCCTGAGGGGCCATCAACTGAGCAAGCAAGGCACGGCGGATGACAAAAGAATAATGAAGTCGAGAGGTGGACAACCCTGGTGGTTGCGGGGCACTAGAAAATAAGGGCCCCGACGCGGGAGCCACCTACGACAATTAACGGAAACCATCAGGCGGGACAAGCGTTGAGGACTAGTGCGGGACAAGAGGCGGGGATATGAGAAGGTCTCAAGAAGGATTGTGGAGCGACATGAGGGAAAAATAATTAAAACCAAGATGTATCGTCAAGATCAAGATTTTGACGACCAAAAATATTAGCACCACCAGTGCAAGTACTAGTGGAAGCAAACGGGAAGACCAAAAGGAAAAGAAAAAGTAAAGAAACATGAAGGAGGAGGCATGGGAGCAAGCTGAAAAATCTCGGATTGACCTCCCTCAAGAAAATGGAACCAAAAGAGACTCCATGTGAAAAATAGGCTCCCGGGAGAAAATCGGAGTATAAGGGGCCACTGTGTGAAAGAAATAGAAGTAAAAAGAGGCTTTCATGGGCATGAGGGGGCCACAGTTGCAGTCCGAGATATAACGGACTGCACCATGGGCATAGGGAGGGCCAAAACTAAGAGGAAGAGCCTAGAAAAAGGCCTTAACGGCTACTTGACACTTGGCATGCTAGAAATAGGAAGAAAAAGAAAAGAAAAAAGTGGGAGAATAAGACAAAAGGAGTGAGAGGAAGTGAGTTAGTTGGCCGTCAGTACGGACTGCCACAAGTAGGGACTGGCAGGTCCCTATTGTCCAAAAAGGGAGGGAAAAGAAAAGAAAAGAAAAAAGAAAAAGGCCTTAACGATAAAAAACGGCCACTTGGGGAGATACATCCGTGACCACACGATTAACCTATGCGGAATATGAGCACATAGTTCGGAGGGAGATTCAGATAGAGGAGAGCTATTTGGCAGGGATTGCGCAACTGGTTGACGAGCCTGCGGAGGCGGAGGGGCTGAGGGGACGAGAGCGGGAATACCATAGGTGACAAAACCACCATAGCAAAATTAGTATAATACTACCACACAGGAGGTCTTGTTAAGCAAAAAAAAAGGGGGGAGTGTCAGAATAAGACAACCAAATATGCCACTGCGAGGCGGAAAAAAAGGTGGTAAGGATGTGTAGTCTGAAAAGTGGGGAGGGGCACGCTCGGTCGGGGCAAGTCGACCGTGGCAGATGCGAACCTTACCTAACCACCCGTTGCGAAATGTGGACATTCCTGAATACCAAACAAAGGCTCGGTCTCCAAGAAAGACCCCTGCTGCTGGTACGCCTTCATCAATCGGGAAGTAGTAGTGGCCAAACTCGCATTCTGAATAAACCAATGCAGGTATAAAACCACGATAACCGTCATGACCAGAAAGGTTGAAATCCTTCTAAAAAACGATAAAATAAATGTTGACCTTAAGGAGGAACGAAAACCTTCCCTAACTGAGTATACAGCCAGAGGTCCTATGCACCCTGTACAACGTACTGGAACGCTTTAGCGAGCTTGTCAAAGGAGGAATTGCGTTATATTCCTTAGTCCGATAGAAGTGCGGGCCAACTACGGGTTTTTTCGGGAAAACGATCATATCGCAGAAATGGAAGGACTACTTTTTGGAAGAGGCAAACCGAAAAGACTAAGGGCCTATAGAACCTAAAAGTTTTGAGCGGCGTGTGCCCTGGGAAATTCCTCTGGTTTATGCAGATCTGGGCAAAATGGCGACGGAGGATGAGACAGGTAATCGTAGGAGCGAGGGAGGACAAGACGTAGGAGGTAGCGTTGTGCAAAGCGAGAGGGTCCGAAGGACAGAGAATCGACGAACCCGGACGGGACCAAGGGGAACAGGAAAGAGATCTCCTCAGGAGAAAGCTCGGGAAAGGTAGGGGGAAGCAAACGAGGGACCCAGGAAACCAGGGAAGGTAGAGACAAAGAAAGATCGAGCCCCCTCGCGCCACCTTCCTCCTCCCTCTTCTTCACCTATCCACCATAGCCAACCACCTCGCACCATCTTTCTCCTCCATCTTCTTCATTCATCCACCATAGCCAACCACCTCACACCATCTTCCTCCTCCATCTTCTTCACCCATCCATCATAGCCAACCACCTCACACTGTCTTCCTCCTCCATCTTCGTCACCCATCCACCATCGCCAACCACCTCACACCTTCTTCCTCCTCCATCTTCTTCACCCATCCACCATAGCCAACCACCTCGCACCATCTTCCTCCACCATCTTCCTTATCCATCCACCATAGCCAACCGCCTCACACCATCTTCCTCCTCCATCTTCTTCACCCACCCACCATAGCCAACCGCCTCACACCATCTTCCTCCTCCATCTTCTTCACCCACCCACCATAGCCAACCACCTCACACCTTCTTCCTCCTCCATCTTCTTCACCCATCTACCATAGCCAACCACCTCGCACCATCTTCCTCCTCCATCTTCTTCACCCATCCATCATAGCCAACCACCTCACACTGTCTTCCTCCTCCATCTTCGTCACCCACCCACCATCGCCAACCGCCTCACACCTTCTTCCTCCTCCATCTTCTTCACCCATCCACCATAGCCAACCACCTCGCACCATCTTCCTCCACCATCTTCTTCA
>BFEA01000232.1:372899-383971 GCA_003427395.1 Chara braunii
CACCTTCTTCCTCCTCCATCTTCTTCACCCATCCACCATAGCCAACCATCTCCCACCATCTTCCTCTTCCATCTTCTTCACCTATCCACCATAGCCAACCACCTCGCACCATCTTCCTCCATCTTCTTCACCCATCCACCATAGCCAACAACCTCACACCATCTTCCTCCTCCATCTTCGTCACCCATCCACCATTGCCAACCACCTCACACCTTCTTCGTCCTCCATCTTCACGCATCCACCATAACCAACCACCTTGCACCATCTTCCTCCTCCATCTTCTTCACCCATCCACCATAGCCAACCACCTCACACCATCATCTTCGTCACCCATCCACCATAGCCAATCACCTCACACCTTCTTCCTCCTCCATCTTCACCCATCCACCATAGCCAACCACCTCGCACCATCTTCCTCCATCTTCTTCACCCATCCACCATAGCCAACCGCCTCACACCACCTTCCTCCATCTTCTTCACCCATCCACCATAGCCAACCACCTCACACCTTTTTCCTCATCTTCCTCAACCATCTTCCTTATCCAACTGCCTCACACCCCCTTCCCACTTCACTCCTTTCACCGACCAAAGACCATGACCAAAGGAACACAATGGAACAAGGTATAGGTAGACTGTAGGACGAGTAAGGGGATAAGTTTTATTAGGATTAGGGAGTCTCACTGTTCTCTCTCTCTCTCTCTCTCTCTCTCTCTCTCTCTCTCTCCCCCTCCCTCCTCCCCTAGTGTCTTTCTCCTTCTCTCTCTCTTTGTTGCACTTCTTTCTCCTTCACCACCGCCTCCCTTGTCCCGTCATCGCTCCTCTCCCACATTCTAAAGCCTTGACCTTACCTTCTCCCCCTCCCCCTCTTGTTGGGATATAACTAACCCTTCCCACTCACTTGTTACATTGTCAGGGAACGAACGGTGAGAGGAATCTGCCCTCACTTGGCGGAGAAAGTGGGCAAGGGGAGGGTTGTCGGTCCCTTCTGTCGCCAAGGAGGGAAGGAAAAGACACTTGAGAAATTGGAAGGAGGCAAGTCCGGAAAGGGACTAGGAAAAGTTGGTATTCAAAGCAAGGTCAGTTGACTCAACCATTACCCCGACCGCATGACTAAGGGAAGAGGTTGGCTTGGAGTAAGGAAGGAAAAGGAAAGCACAAAGAGCGAAGGAAAAGTGAACTTAGGCTTGTGGGAGGGATTATGTGTTGACCCCATGTGGGGGGATGCTTTGCATAAATTGTGTTGAATGTGCAGGTAAGTAGCCCAAAGAGTCATTGAGCGGGAATGGGTCCCGGGAATGTCGGGCTTCAAAGAGAAAGTGGGACTGAAACGGGTTGTGAACTTAACCCTTGCCCTTGAATAAGTTCTTGAGCATGTTTGTGCAAAGCAAAGTCGACTATAGCAAACTGCAAAGACACAAGGCGGCCGAGAAGGCCGCCTAGATTAAAAGAAAAAAAAAAGTTAGGCGTGTATGCGGGATGGGGCCCAAAAAAGACTAAGGGGTGTATAGGACAAGTGTGTAGGCAGGGCAAAAGAAAGACATGCATGATGTATGCGGCAATGAAAGTCACGAGTAGGATGGCCGAAGAGGGAAGCGGGCAAAGCCCTAGGGAGGCGTAGGGGGACCGCAAGACATGGTCCGCGGGCCGAGCCGAAGGGCGGCCTCAGGCTCAACAAGGCTTTGAGGACTCCGCGCTTAGTGAATGCATGCGTGGCCCAAGGAGAACTCTTGGCCTACGCATAAAAGAAGACAGACTTTCAATAAACTCCCTGGACTGTTCCAGTATTGAAAGGAGCTATTGCATGATAACACCTCAAAGTATCAAGAAAACCAAGTTTCAAAGGAGAACTCAGCGAGAGGGCGAAGCTACATCCCAATGTCAAAGCTCTCTCGCAAAATGACCCATCCCCGTCCATGCCAAAGCACTAGGTGGGGGTGTCCCTGTGACGAACGCTCCGTGCCCTGAGCATGAGTGTGGGCGGAGCAGAGCCAGCTGGGATCCGCAGTGGAGTCGACACAGGCTCGAAAGTCTAACAGGGTTGGGCCCTACACCGTAGGCCTGAGTTTTGAAGGTCTTAGTTGTAGCATAGGTCCTAGCTGCTACAGTTCCGAAAGGTCAAGTCCACGACCTTTCGGAACTTCCGAAAGTTGCCTTTCGTGAGCTCTAGGGTCAATCCTTGTCTGAGTCAGCAGAGGACAGTCCTAGACCTACCTAGCCTAGTCACTCGTACCCAGTCCTGAGGTGCACTTTGTCTAGTCAGCAAGTACCATGTGGGACTGTGCACACCCCGGGCCGAGGGTCAAAGGGCAGACCTATGACAATCCGAAGTATAAATAAAGAGGCAGCGTCAAGTCATGCATTCATTTTGCTTGTGAGTCGTGCAGAAGCGTTGTCGGGGCGTCTTGTGTACGAAGGTCTGCAGGTGCCCGAAGGAGAAGTTAGGTTAGTGATAGGGTGTGTGTCAGTGTGTTGTGTGAGTGTGTGCGGGACATCTAGGGTGATCCTAGAGTGAGTGTGTGTGTGTGTGAACAAGTTGCTGGGAGATACAGTTGATCGGTGTAGGATCTTTATTTGGTGCTTGGCGCCATAGCCGTTCAAGACAAGTTTGAATCAAAGTTGTGTTCCTAGCTACGTTTATCTCTGAGCTTTGTGTGGGCGCCAAGCGCCAGGTGTGATTGTCATCTGTTTGCATGCATGCTGGGCTTGAAGAAGACAAGTCTGATTGCAATAGTTTGGCATGAAAAGCAAGTATGTGATAACCCGTCCGAACACGGACTGAAACACACAGCTGATTTCTGAGTTCTGCTCATAGATTGAATGCCCTACTGAGTTCCCCGCCTGCTAAGTCTGTGTGTGTGTGTGTGCTTGCTGGACTGCATGTCTGTCTGAGTGTGACCATGCCTGTCTGAGTGCTGGTTGGTATGAGTGTGTGTGTGTGTGGCCCGCCAGGGCACTTGTTCGTTCGTTGGGCCCTCAGGGCCGGTACTTACCTGTGGCCGTGGCTTCGAAGGGTTGCAACAGGGAAAAAGCACTCAAGTAGCGGGTAGGCCGGTACCGCACCCGGCAAGGGGGTAAATATGCAGGTACCGGAGGCTGAGCAGAAGAAGCCAAAAGTGGCATTTTTAGAGGCCGGTAGTGTAGGCTAGGTCTAGCGGGTACCGGTCTGAGTCTAGGGCCTATAGGGGCAATATCAGAGTCTGAAATGATGTTCCCTCCAAAAGGAGGAAGAGGTACCGGTTGCTTGGGAAGGCCAGCGGCCCGGAAGTCACCGCCCAAGAGGCAAAGCAGGCCGCTATATCTTCCGGCCGGGCGGAAGACGCGGCCTCTTTTTCGGTGTGCAAGTTTGGCGACACACTGGTGGAGCGCTGGAGGGAGCAGCGCTGGGTTGGAGCTGCCCTGCTGGGGAGGAAGAAGAAGGACACGAGGGAGGAAGGAGGAGGAAGGAAGGAGGAAGGGGGAGGAGCGCCAGGGGTACTTACCTGGCTATGGTGGCAGCCATCTTCATCACCTTGGTGGGCACTGCTGCAAGGAGTCCCCAGCCGGGGGAGCTACACCAAGAAGCTTCAAGGCAAGGCTGGGCATGGCGGCCTGATCTGGAGCAGCCATAGCTGCTCTGGGTTGTCCTTTGGACGTCAGTGCAAGGCCTAGTAGTCCGCCATAGCCTCGGCCTATGTGTGTGAAGAGTAGGGGAGGCAGCCATGGCTATGGTGGACCTTGAGTGATACCTGCAATAGAAAAGGGACTCGGACATGATTCTGGACCAGTCATTCAACATTGTATTATTATTTCTTGTATGAATAAGAGAAGGGGGAGATAAGGAGGAGGAGATTGTTGGGCGAAGAAGAGAAGCCTTGTCATTGTCTTTGCTGGTGTACATCTTCTTCTTCTTCTTTCTTACCTCTTCTTCTTCTACTACTCCTCTCTCACCTCTCAAGTCCATTCCTTTCTTTCTGCAATTGGATGGCATTGTACTTTCCAGTGGATGTGTATCTCGAAATTGGTCAGGGTCATAACATTGGTATCAGAGCGGATTCTACTTGCCGATGAGAGTTGACTTTGCTACCCTAACCCTAACCTAAGTGGTTGAGGGCAACACTTAGGGTTAGGGTTGGATGGTTGAGGGAAGTGGGGCAGCGTGGCTAAGGGAAGCTGCCCCCACCTGGTTAGGTCATGTGGGGTCAACATAGACCCAAACCAGGTTGCTTGAGAGTGAGATTGGGGTGGCGAGACATTTCGAGGAGGCTTCATACGGCGATTTGAGAGAGGCGACAGTGAGGGGCACTCGCACCTAGAATCTGATTCAAGGGAGACACTTGGCAACTTAAGGGCTGCCCTCAAGTAGGCGAGCTTGAGGGTCAGCGGCCATTCTGCATCAACGGACTGCAAGTTGCTACTTTGATATTCAGCATCGACGGGGGATCCGGCGTTGCACTTGGGTGTTGGAGGAAGACCCTCCTAGGAGATAGGACACTAGTGTAGGGGTAGCGTTAGATGGGTCAAGAGGACCATATGAGAAGGGGGGTGAGTTCTCTTCATCTCGAAGCTCAAGACCACTCAGGTAAGTGTCGTGCACCTATGGGATGCCCATGTATGTGTGTATGGTATTGATTGTCCTGCTGGGGTACTCTGGGTTTCTTTTCCCACTCCTCTGAGGTCTTGATTGTGTGACTGGATGCATGTGATCTACCTACTCACCTGATGGATGGAAAATGAAGTATTTGTTATGCATGCCGAGTCTTTCTACAATGCTTTGTCTTTTCATCACTGAACGGTTGTAGTCTGTAGGTTCTGCCAGAAGTTGAAATTTCGTTTTTCAGTGCTGTTGAGACTGAACTAAGTTCAGGTGGGACTCTTCTTGGTTGGGGCCTGGTTGAGACCTACGTGGGACCCTTGGGACCAAGTGGGACCCTTGGGACCCATCGGAACCGGGCTCAAACAAGGAAAGCCTCTAGACCCAAATCGGTTAGGCATTGACCTCTTGTCTTCTTGGCTGGGATATGAGTTCCTTCTTCTTGGATTAGGACACCCATTGTCGAGGGGATCTTGGCTTTGACGTTTTGCTTGCATTTTGATTGCACCGTCCGTGGCTTGACTCGCACCCTGTACACCACTCAATTCTCCGTCGTTGCATTTGGTCACTCGTTGTCTGATTTGTTGTACGGACACGGAGCTGGTCAGGCTGGACTCGAGAGGACCTCGTATGCAGCCTGATCAGACTGGGTCGCTGGATCATACCTTTCTTTTGAGTTTGATTGTTTCTTCTGTTGTTCTCTGCTTCCAAATGAAATGTCGCTCCGGCTAGGAGTTCTACCTTTTATTCTCTGAGCTTTATCTGCTTTTCTGAGTTCATTTCCGATGCCCGTGGAGACTCGCAATCTGAAAGAAGAAAGAGAGAGGAGGGAGAGAGAACAGGGGGAGAGGGAAAGTGATAGTCTGAGGTGGGCAAGGACTGGGAAAAGGAGTGTTCGTCTAAGCGCGAGGGGGAGTGAACCTCTTGAGAGTCTGATTGATTCTTTTGCTGTCTGGCGACTCTCTGATCCACCTGCCCACACTGACAGTCCAAAGATGGCCCTAACTTCAACACAATGGCGGGCCTTGTTAGATGCAGCCGGKGATGCTGAGAAACCACATCTGCAAGCACTCTTGGATGGTGCTATAAAACGGGAACAGGAGACAGAGAAGGAGAGGGAGGAGACCCTGCTAAGAAGGCAAGTGGCTCTCCTAGAGACTGTCCCCTCACTTACCGAAGTGCAGTGTGGGGAACAGTTGCAGTCCATACTCACAGCCTTGGTTCAAGTCCGGAATCTTGAGGACCATACCACTCAGATCGCTGAAGTTTTTGCGAAGCTGCAGACTCTTCAGGATGATCTGACTGAGATGACCCGCAAGTACCATGACTTGACCAAGGAGGTGGCTGACCTACGACAAGCCCAAGTGGCCAACCCTCTCCCTCTACCCCATGGGACCGGAGCTGCATTCGAAACTACTTCTGCCCCTCTTACCGTATCTTCTTCTACCTCTTCTTCGAGTGTGATGGTAACCTCCTCAGGACCTGCAGCAGGTGCAGATTCCACTGTTGCTGTAACAAGCAATGAGGCTGGAACCTCTGCAATTGCTGCAGCCCCAAGACCGGAACCAGCTGCTGCTGGTCCCAGCCACGCCAGTCCCTATGTGGACCGGAAGGCGGTTCAAATACCGTCCAAGTACGATGGCAAGGAAAACATCGAGTCCTGGATCGGCTCCATAAGGGCCTACTTTGAGATCCTGGGGACTCAAGCTGAGACCCAGACAGTTATCATGGGTATGAATGTCGAGCCAGTCGTACGGGGCTTCCTAGAAGTCCAAGCAACGCGATCTGGGTTTCAAAAGTCTGCACTAGCCAACTGGCTAAGGTCCACCCCAGTTGCCTCCCTTGAAGAACTCCTTATCTCAGAATACCAAGATCCACACGTTGCTGCTAAAACGAGGATTCAACTGGATAAAGTAAAGCACAACAAGTGGAATGGCTCCATGAAAAGCCTGCAGACCTATCTGAGCAAGCTGTTTGCCACTCCTGGTTTGGAATTGTCCACTCAATCTTGCTTAGATGTAGTCAAGGGCGCGGTTCCAACTAACTTCACTAGTCGCCTGGGCAGGGACTACATTGCTTATACTGACTGGCTTGCCTTAATGAAGGATGTAGTCAGTCTGGAGGTCATGGACCTCGTTAGCACGGCAGGCAGCAAAAAGCCCATGGGCGGCAGACGGTTCAAGGGCAGCAACCATTTTGTTGTGCATGACCTGCTGGAGGCCGAAGGAGAAGCCGATGCGGTTGACCCCACTCTTGGTGACGACCAAGAACAATACTGCTTGTTCTTCAGCCCATGAGTCTGACGCAGATAACGAAGAAGAAAATTTTTCTGCCTTTAAAAAGACTGTCAACACTAAGGGACCGAATCGGAGTGCCGGAAAGAGTTATGTCCAACTCCCCAAAGGAGTTAAGATCCCGCCTAAACCGGAGGATGCATCTACCAAACCATGGGTTGACCTTCGGATCACAGAGAATGACTAGCGGGGCAGACTCAAGAAGGGGGTTTGCCTGCATTGCCAAAAGCCAAATCATAAAGTTTAAGACTGTTATAGGCTGCAGGGAAACCAGAATCGGGCGTAGAGTCAAACTCAGCAAACTCTTCAGCAAGGGAGGCTGGCTCTGTTGAAGATCAGCAGCCCTCCCATGAAGCCCAACCATCTGCTGAAGGCAAGGCAGCGGTAAGTAATGTATTGTATGACGAGCCTTGGGAGGAGTCTGAGATGATTGACTTCCACTACCACTTGGAGCATTGGGCTGAAATGAAACAGCAGCGGGCCCAAGGGACAGTGAAGTTAATCTTCTTTAAACTTCTCATCAACCACCGCTATCTCCGTGTGTTAGTTGATTGTGGTGCTACAACTAACTTCATGTCACCACATGGGATACGCAAGGTGGGCTTGGGGATGAAGCAAGTGGCCCTGCAGAACCCTTGCCGGACCCAAGTTGGCAACAAAGAAGTTGTCTCTTCAACACATGCAGTCAAAGGTGTGCGCACTACCTTTGACAAAGGTAAGACTGTCACCCATGCACTGAACTTCTTTGTCCTTGACAAGTGCCCCTTCGACGCTGTCCTTGTCTTGGGCTGGTTGCAGTCCCAATGCGAATGGACCAAGTGGAAGGAGTCCCTTTTCATGGTCAAAGATGCTCAGGGGAACGAGCTTCCTGTCCTCTTGGATGAGAAGCGCGAATCCCCAGTGACTTTTCTAAATGCATTGAAGTTCTGCAAGAAGTGGCGCAAGCACAAAGAGGAAGAACAGTTGTATGTTGCCTTTGTTCGTCCCGCTCTTGTGCCTTCTACTTTTGCGGCTAATACCACTACTACTTCGATTGATGAATCTACTTCTGGTACTTCTACTACTAACACCTCTATCTCTCTATCCTCTAATAGTCCGAATGATCCTACTCCAGATTCGGTCGTCTCTATACGCGATTTGCGACCGGGCTTTGGTGATCCCTTTGCTGATTCCCCACCCCCACCTGTCCCATCAGACATCCAAGCCCTCCTCGATCGGTTTCCAGAAGTCTTGGCCGAGCCACGTGGAGTCCCCACGCGACCGGTTCGACACACCATCGAGTTGGTCGAGGGTGCTGTTCCTCGAAAGGGCTGCGTGTACCGTATGGCACCCGGCGAGTTGGAGGAACTCCGGCGGCAGATCGATGAGATGATTGACGAAAGGTGGATCAAACCAAGTGAATCTGAATTTGGTGCTCCTGTGTTGTTTGTGCCAAAGAAAGGAGGCAAACTCCGCATGTGTATTGACTATCGCAGTCTAAACCGCATCACAAGAAAGAATGCTTGTCCATTGCCTCGTATAGATGACTTGCTTGGTGCTGCAGGCGGGTGCAAGGTCTTCTCCACGATCGATCTCAAGTCTGGCTACCACCAGATTGGAGTCGATCCTGCGGACCAGCACAAGACTGCGTTCAAGACGCGCGATGGGCTTTATGAGTTCACCGTAATGCCCTTCGGTCTTACGAACGCAACAGCCACGTTCCAAAGCCTCATGGACAAGGTCCTCCGCGAACAGATTGGCCGGTTCGTGGTAGTGTACCTGGACGATTTCCTGATTTTCAGCAAGTCCATGGAGGAACACCTCAAGCATCTTGAGGAGGTACTTGCCATCCTCAAGAAGACGCAGCTCCATCTCAACTTGGAGAAATCTGAGTTTGGGAGGGATAGCGTCATCTATCTTGGGAACCGGTTGTCTGCAACAGGCCTAGAGCCTGAGGCAACCAAGATTGAGGTCATACGCGATTGGCCTCAGCCTGTGAACATTTGTGAATTGCGTTCTTTTCTTGGTCTCGCGTTGTACTATCGGAAGTTTGTACCCCGTTTTTCTATCATTGCTCATCGATTGTCGCGACTAACCAGCAAGAATGTGTCTTATTCCTGGGATGCCACGTGTACGGAAGCATTTCGAACTCTCAAGGAAGCCTTGGTAAGTTATCCGGTACTCCGCATTGCAGACCCTTAACTGACCTTCGTAGTTACTACGGATGCAAGTCAGTATGGGATCGGTGCGGTGCTGCAACAAGATGACGGCGATGGCGTGCGGCCACTCGAGTACTACAACAAACAAATGCCCAGCGTAAAGGTAGCCACTTCCACCTACATGCGCGAGCTCTACGCTTTGCGCATGGCGTTGGATCACTGGAAACATTACCTGTTGGGACGCCACTTCAAAGTGTTCTCAGATCATGAGACCTTGAAGTGGATCAAAATGCAAACTACTCTGTCCCCTACCTTGCTTCGCTGGTCTCATGAGATTGACATCTTTGATTTTGAATTGAGGCATAAAAAGGGCTGTTACAATCGAGTCGCTGATGCTTTGTCTCGCCACCTTGAGTACATGACTTGCCTTGTGAAATCCTATGGCCTCCGGAAGAAATTGAAGGAGGAACTCGTAGAGCAGACAGCCAAGGATCCGGAACTTAGTAGTCAGCCTGATTTCCACGAGTATGGAGGAACCCCTCAAACCGTGCCAAGCCCGACAAGCTACAATCATTGCCGATCCCCACCCACCGGTGGCAGTCCATCTCAATGGACTTCGTTTGTGGTCTCCCCAAGACTGACTGCAGACATGATTGCATCTATGTCATTGTTTGTCGCCTGACTAAACACGCCTACTTCATCCCTTGCACCACATCGCACAGTGCCAGGGACACCGCCACCCTCTTCTTCGACCATGTCGCACGCCATCACGGTCTCCCCGAGAACATCATTAGCGACCGTGATCCTCGCTTCCTTTCACAATTCTGGAAACACCTCTTTAAAGCCTACGAAACCACGCTCAAGTGTAACACTGCATTCTACCCACAGACCGATGGACAAACCGAGAAGATGAACGATACTCTCCAACGAATCCTGAGGAAGTATTGTCATCCACATCAACACGGTTGGGATCAGTTGCTCACCGCCGCCGAGATCGCCTATAACAATGTCGTTTGTCCTTCCACTGGCACGACTCTATTCTACCTCGACGTTGGCTATCATCCGCCCTTGCCCTCCGACTTCTTGCTCCCCTCGCAACTCAACCCCTCCACCCCCTGCCCTTCTCTCAATGAATGGGTAGCAACAATGAACAGACTCCTTAGAGAAGCAACCGAAGCCCTTGAAAGAACACAAGAACAACAAGCAAACATGACTAACAAACACAGACGTGACGTGTCATTCGAAGTAGGGGACAAAGTYTGGCTCCCCGTCAAACGCTTTGAACCCGAACACGGCGTGTCCAAGAAACTCTCGAACAAGTGGCTCGAACCCTTCCYCGYCATTGAACAAACCTCCCCCGTCAACTACAAACTCCAACTTCCGCCTGACATGAGCCGTGTCCTCCCGGTCTTCCACGTAGAATACCTAAAAGAATACCATGAATCCCCACCCCAATTCGCTGACTGCCCTTACCCCAGACCTCCACCGATCATGCTCCCCACAAGCCTARAATTTGTAGTAGAATCCATCATAGGTCGACGAACCACACAAGTATCAGACCATCTGGAACCARTCACAGAATACAAAGGTAAATGGACTGGATACCCTGACGAAGAATCCACATTGGAACCTCTTCCTAACCTTAAGAATGCTATGAAACTTGTTTGCGCCTATGATTGTGCTCACCCTATATCCTAGATACATAATAAAACTCAAACCCTAAACCCTTGCATAAACCTTGCCTTGACCCCACCAAAACCCCGCATTCCTGCTCTATACACACCCTTGCCTCTTGAACCCCCCTCTAGCYGATCCGCTCTTGCCTCCACCGTGCCCCGTTCTATCCTTGTCTCTCTTGTCCAAGTTCTCTATGTGGCCCTGTGCGTCGCYGRCGATAATGGATCTAATGGCAAGCGCACGAGGACGATGGCATGCTGCAGCTCAGTACGAGGATATCAGACAGCTGGTTGGCYACCATGCTGTTCCCTTTGGCCGGCGCCTTGGACTCGCAGACTTCTGGAGCAGCACCTCTGACATGGACATCAAGATCAGTCTGCGACCTGCTATCCG
>BFEA01000232.1:385691-405609 GCA_003427395.1 Chara braunii
CCCTTTGGCCGGCGCCTTGGACTCGCAGACTTCTGGAGCAGCACCTCTGACATGGACATCAAGATCAGTCTGCGACCTGCTATCCGGATCAGACCTCATCACCAGATCGTATACCGGACGCAACCTGCTACTGGGACAATCAAGCTGAAGCCCTCGCCGTCTATATCACAGAACTGCTGAAGCTGCGCCCTCACCGCCACTTCTCCGACACCCTCCAAGACCTTTCTCAAGACATATTTTCGCTTTTGACACTTTGTTACAGACCTGAGACGTTGTTTTTCCAGCCTCCTCAGACACCCCAACACTTTAGCATTGAACAAACTTCTTTTTTTTTTTTTTTCTCTCAAACCTGAGAACCTATAACCTTGTAGAACACCAATAGGACTACCCTGGTACTTGTAGAATCTCAATAGGATTACCATGTTACCTGAACATTGCTACTCTCACCCTTGTAGACCCTCAATAGGATTACCCTGTTACTTGAGCATTGATTCCCTCATCCCTGTAGAACCTCGATAGGATTACCCTGCTACTTGCATTACTCCTCTTTTCCTTTTCCGACCAGTGATCGGTCCCGTCCCGTCCTTCACAGTTGTTCATTGGGTCTTTGGCAGCCGGGACGTTGCCTTCCAGAGGGAGGGGATAGTGTTACGGACTCAGCCAGGGCTCGATCCCTGGTCTGCGGGTTACCACCCGCCAGGCTGTATTTTTGAGTCTCTGATTCTCGGTTCCTGACGGTTGGCGCCCTCAGCAGTTGGTGCCTGTTCTCAAATCCCTCCTCTGACACTTTTGAATTTTGATACTTGGCGCCATCCGGCATTCTGGCGCCCAGGCTCAGACCTTTGATTTTCAGTGCAGCCCCGAGGCAAATTGCACTTTGCTCTCGGACTCAACTTGAGTCCGGTACTTACTCAAGCTGAGTTTGGGGAGTCAGTTCTCAGCCTAAGTGCTTGTGCTTCAGTGTGACTTGCTGCGACATTGTGTTCAGAATCAAGATTGCGACTTTGCCACTTTGCCACTTTGTGTCTGCGTCCGTTGAGTCGTGTCGAGTCCGTGTCGAGCTGAGTGAGTGTGTGTGTGTGCTCTCACTCCCTCCCTCTCTCTTCCCCGACCTTGCTGCTCTGCGTCAGCGTCATCAGACCTTCTCTCTGAAAGGGAGGAGGTACGGGTTGCTTGGAGGCCGAGCAGCCTAGGAAGTTACCCGCCAAGAGGCAAACAGGCCGCTATATCTCCCGGAGGAGCAAGGTGCTCCTCCTCATTGTCGGTGTGGAAGTTTGGCGACACACTGGTTGGAGCGCTGCCTGGAGCGGCACTAGCATCAGAGCAGCGCTGCTGGGGAGGAGCAAGTAAGGAGGAGGAAGAAGACCAGGACTAGGAGGGAGGATCGCCAGAGGTACTTACCTGGCTATGGTGGTCGCCATCTTCATCACCTTGGTGGGCGCTGCATCTGGAAAGCCCCTTTGGGGGTAGCGCTACACCAAGAAGCTTTGAGGCAGAGTCAGGCATGGCGGCCTGAGCTAGAGCAGCCATAGCTGCCTTGTGTTGTCCTTTGCACAACAGGGCAGGAAGAAGGAGGTGGCTTGAGTACTCATGATTTCGGGACTGGTGTGCCTTTGAGGATTTTGACCATCAAAGCTTATTCGGTCAAATTTAGTCCTATACCATAATTACTCTACCCTGCTAGCTACTGGACTATAGGCCTACCCCAGTTGCTGACAAATCCCTACCGGGTCCCCATCAATTTCTATGTCATCCTGGGCCGTCCGACAATCCTGTAAGTGCTCCTGTAGCACTCTTTCAGTCCTTTCCCTGCAAGTACACCTACTTCCCATTATAACCCTTTCCAGAAGAGGGAAACAGTATGAGAGCGGAGTCCGTATGCAGATGCCGATTAGGCATACCTGGATATCTCAGACTCTCAGTAAATCAGGCTCAGAAAATGCAGAGTTCTAAGACTGCAACTATGCAGGTAACTGCACTCTCTTGCTTCGTTCATGGTTGCAGAACTGTGCACATTTTTTTTCTCAGCGTCTGGTATGTGACAGGATTATCTATAGCCTGGTTAAGTGTTCTGCCAACAGTGATGAAAACAGTGTGAATTCATTTTCTAGCCTGGGGGTTGGCAGTGGATGAGTTATTTTATGGCTGGAATGATGTGTACGCTTACAGGAAATTGCTCGTTTTTTGCACATCTTTTTCAATGAATGGACTCTTGCTTATGCAGTCTGCCTTGGCAGGGCTTGAAGGCTGGCACAAAGAAGCAAAAGTATGAGAAGATCAGTGAAAAGAAGATGTCGACGCCAATTGAGGTGCATTATTGACTGAACACATCGACCCTATTGAGGTGTGGAATAAGAGGGCCGTCTATCTTCATGAAAGGAAACCAGAGGATTAGAATAGGTACATTTGTCAAAATGAACTCGATTCCTAGAGAACTTTTTGCACCCTCCTTCACTTTGGTCTGTTATTTAGTTCAGAAAAGTACTTTTGGGATTCAGCTTATGTCTTACTTTTGAATGTCCTGAAGAGGCTCTGCCTTACTGAAAACAAGTCAAGTTGCACTGCGGCCCTGGTGTGGCTGGAGGAACACGAGGTCCACACGTCCTTCTGTTTGTCCGTCTTTGCAACTATGCAGGGTGAGTCATAGTATGCAGACTGGATGGCACCAAGACACAAAGCCATCAAAAAAAGGACAGACACACTGACACCCGTTGTGTCAGATTAGTTTCTCAGACTTACTACCGTTTTTGTCAGGGGTTTGCACCGGCAGTCTGCTAGGATTGCAAGGTTGGTGTGAGTAAAAGTCGACCACTCTTCTCAGGGGTATTGCTAACTCTGGGCGATGTGGTGAGTCCTTATCCATCAGTCAAATGCATCCTGGGCAGACTGTCGGGGTTCAGCCTCCTGATGAGTTGGTGAAAGTCCAACGAAACAGTCTGGTACAGTCATGCTTTTTTTGAGTGTATTGCGAATATGACAACACACAGGAAGGAGGCCAGTACAAATGTACATGACTGTCGTAGGTCCTCATAGCAGGGCTTGGGTTACTTCGCATGGCTCCGACACCCTTTCAGTGTCAGAAATTGAACAGCATATGTGGTTTGTAGTCTCCAATACATATCTTTATACAACGGATGGCACTCTGCACCATCAGGTGGTTGGTATCCCTATGGGCACTAACGCCGAACCAGAAATTGCCAACTTCACACTCTACTGGGATGAAGCGCAGCTCGTTGAGGAACTTCGCCATGAGATATCCGCCCTGCGCAAGCATATGCATTCACATATTCATTTATTGATGGCATCCTATCATGGAAGGCATCTCCGCCCTCCCCTGCTCGGTATGGTCTTGAGTGGAAAGACACTACAGAACAAGATGGGTCAGTCTTTTCCTTGGGGCTAGAATCTGGGTTTGGCCGGCTCGCTTTGCATTGGTGTTTTTGATAAGTTTGAGGCCTAGACATTCCCTGTTATACGATATCCCAGTGCTTCCGCCAATGCCCCGACTAATCAACCCGCAGTGTGACGAGGCAGAGGCAGAGCAGCGAGCCTGGGAGAGAGAGGGAGAGTGAGACCACACACACACGCTCACTCAACTCGACGCAGACTCGACACGACTCGACGAACGCACACACTCGCAAAGTCGCAGTCTTGAATTCCTAAACGCAATGTCGAAGCAAAGTCACACTGAACACAAGCACGGAGGCTGAAAACTTGGTGCCTGTACTGGGCTTGAGTCCGTACATAAGTACCGGACTCAAGTACAGTCCCGAGGGCGAAAGTGAAAATGCCTCAGGGCCAGAATGTTGGATGGCGCCAAGCGTCCGGAATCCAGAATGTTGGATGGCGCCAAGCGTCCGGAATCCAGAAGTCCCAGAAGAAGGAATTTGAGAACAGTGCAATCAGACTTGCACTCATTCACACTTCACATGTATGCAAACAGGTTGCGCAGCAAACTGGCGCCAGGCGCCCACTCAGAGATGTAGTACCAAGAACTCAGTTCAGATACAAGTTCACTGCCACTGTCTATGGCGGCACATCGCCTGCACAACTCTCTGTCGTCACTCACTCAACACTGCTGTTCGCACACAGGATCACCCTGGATACCCCACACGCAACACCTTGTACACTTGCGTACACACTCACACACACCTACAGCTATGGCGGCTATGGCCGCTACTACCCTATTGCTATGGCTATCTCCTTCTCGCCCAGGCGCTGCCTCCTGATTTATACTTCTGTAGCTCGCTGGTCTGGCCCCTTTCCCATCGGCCCATTGTGCACACAGTCCCGTATGGTACTTGCTGGACTGGACTGGGACTGACTGGACCGTACCGCTGACTGCATGGGGTTGGACCGCAACCTCACTGCAGTTGCACTGCCAACACACTGAGGTTGACTCCACCAATTGCCCACTTGCCTCTGCCTAACGTGAGCCTACTCCGAAAGGCCACTTCCGGAAGTCTGTAGACTTGGCCTTTCGGTACTGTAGCAGCTACGAGCTTGACCTTTCAGGACTGTAGCAGCTACGACCTTGACCCTTCGGACAGGCTACAGCTACGACTTCTAGAACTCACTAGGACTCCTATCCGACAGGTCTACAGATCGAACCCCTACCTCTACACCGACCTACGACAGACAACAACAACTGTGAAAACACAGGTCAGGGGCTCAAACACTCGGGGTCAACACAGATACTGTACACAGGTAAGGTGAGAACTAGGGATCGAGCCCTGGGATCTGCGCTCGCTACTGCTGACAGGTGAAAACCGTTTCACTCCCGCCGGCCCAAATTCGAGGTCCTCCGAGAATAACTCAGTCCAATGCAGGACCTTTTCCTTTCTTATCTCTCTCATAGGTTTTAACTATGTCGGGAGCTGTTTCTAGAAGCTCGGTCCTCGTAAACCAGCGGTCGTCCTCTGGCTCCTGATAAGCGAATCGGACCTTATATTGTTTCTGTGGACGACCTCTACCTCCTGTTCTGAACACATCTTCACCTACGATGCCGTCAATGTCGTACCTGCCATCCATATCCGGAGGGATCATAGACCTCCTCGATGGGCACTGATAACTCATTGTGCAGGGCAACAACTTGGATGCATGGAAGACCGGGTAGGTATGGAGGTGCGCTGGGGTCTCTATTGTGTAGGACGGCCCATCCTCTCCGCCCTTGACTTCTAGAACTGGCCACGGTCCTGTATACGTGGGCAGTAACTTTTGCGAGATGTTCTCCTCAGGAGCAAACTCTTTAGACTTGACCCAGACTAAGTCACCTACTTGAAACTATGATGGGCGACGGTGTTTATTAGCTTGCTCTATCATTTGGTGTTGGGCCTTCCTGAGGTTCTCTATCACGGTAGCTAACTCTTTTTCGTGCTGTAGCGCAAACTCCCTAGTACCCGGCGGTAGCCTCTGTATCTGATCCCGGTTAAGTCCTTCAAATGGTCTACGTGGTCTGAAAGACTTATGTAACTTGTTGGGAGTGCGACAGGTAGACAAGTGCACGATGTTATTGTAGGCACTGATGACATTAACAACTTGGAGCCATAGACTCTCATCAACTCTTGCCAGTTCTGACTATCTCTATCACTAACTATGGGCAATGGAACCCCGTGCTCACTGACCCAATGATTGAAAAACTTTTGAATCACTAATTTTGTACGTGCCTCAGAAGGCAAAGGAATAAAAACAACATATTTGCTAAATCTATCAACTACGACCATGACTTGGCTCTTGCCGTGCCTACTCTTGACGCCAGCATCCATAAAGTCAATGGATACTGAAACTCCTGGCTGGTCAGGAATAGGCAAGGGTCTGAGAAGACCTAGCGGGGCACGCGTAGTAGTCTTATTTCTCTGGCAAACTTTACAACTGCGAACATACTCTATGCAGTCATTCTTCATCCCTGGTCAGGTGTACGCGTGCATTAGGTTGGCTAGTGTCTTTTGCCAACCAAAGTGTCCCTCTGTATCATGACATTCCCCTAGGATCAAACTACGAATCTCTTCGCTGTTGGGGACGCACAATCTATCCACTACGTTAGTCTTCTCAAATAGTAATCCGTCAGTAGTGCGGTAATCTGGTTCGGCTTCCGGGGTTTCCTTGACCCTTTTGAGAAGGTCACTATAGATAGGGTCCTGTGCATACGCATCTCTAACCTTTTGCTGCAGGTCTCTCCCTATGTCCAGATAGTGAGCTATTGCGCCGAAGTAGTCAGCTCTCCTACTCAAGGCATCCGCAACTATGTTATACTTCGCTTTGATTGGCTTGAGCTCGAAATCATATTGGTCTAACTCTGCGGCCCACCTAGTCAACTTAGGTGTCATCTTGGCCTGCGTCTTCAACCACCTTGACGTACCATGGTCTGAGAAGAATTTAAAGTGCCTCCCAAGCAAGTAGTGCTTCCAATGTTCTAGAGCTTGCCTGAGAGCGTAGAGTTCTCTCTCATAGGTAGATGTCGCTACCTTCTCTGAAGGCATCCTAGCAGACATGAACTCTACGGGCCTATATCCATGGCCATCGTCTTGTTGTAGTACAACACCTATGCCGTACTGGCTCGCGTCAGTCGTGACGACGAACGGTAAGGACGGATCGGCTACCTTAAGGACCAGATACTCTATTAATACCTGCTTTAACTTCTTCATGGCAGACGTGCAGTCCTTGCCCCACTTCCAGATCGCCTCTTTCTTCAACAACCTGCGAAGGGGTGCAGCGATGGTGGAGAAGTTCCTCACGAACTTCCTATAGTAGTTGGCTAGGCCTAGGAACGACCACAATTCTGTCAACGTGCGGTGTGTAGGACAATCTCTAATCGCTGCAATCTTGCTATCTTCGGGCTTAATGCTGTTTCCGTCTAAGACATGGCCTAGATACAATACTTGGGTCTCCGCCCACTCACACTTCTTCGCGTTGATCTTGAAGTTAGCTTCTCTTAGCATCTCCAAGACCTGCCTCAGATGACCCTGATGCTCTTGGAGGGTCTTACTAAATACTAGAATATCGTCTAGGTAAACTACTACAAACCTATCTAACCACGGCCTGAACAAGTCGTTCATATAGCGTTGAAAAGTCGTTGGCGCGTTGGTTAGTCCAAAGGGCATCATCATAAACTCATAATGCCCATATCTAGTCCGGAAAGCTGTCCTATACTGATCATCAGGCTGGACCTCTATCTGATGATATCTCGACTTCAAATCTATCTTTGAGAAATATCTGCACCCTTGCACTCGATCTAAGAGATCGTCTATCCTGGGCAGTGACTCAGCATTCTTCACGGAGATTGCGTTCAGACCCCTATAGTCTATGCACATCCTAAGCTCTCCCTCCTTTTTGGGGACAAATAGAACAGGTGCTCCAAAGGGAGACGAACTGGGCCTAATCCAACCCTTCTCTAGGAGCTCGTCTTATTGCTTGCGCAGCTCTTCCAACTCACGCGGGGACATCCTATACACTGCTCCTTTGGGAGTTCTACTGCCAGGTTCTATCTCAATGCGATGCTGGATAGGTCGCGGTACTACTCCTATTGGCGGCTTTGTTAAGTCTATGAACTCTTCCAGCAGCTTGGCAATAGCATGGTCTATAGGCTTCTCCTCCACTAGTGGTTAATGGAAGGCCAAAAATTCGGGGTTTTTCGCCGCGTCGCTATAAGCAATGTTGTCGAAACTTTTGCGAACAAACTATGCAGGGTCATAATACAAACATTAAAAAACCGATCAAGCAAAAAAAAAACGAAAAAATCAAACTCAAGAGCATTATAAATCCCTATTCGAAGTAGCTTTCGGAGTTCGCCAAAGTTTTTTTCAAGTCTGGTGTTTTTGCTAAGTTTTTTGTTAGGCTACAAGGAGTTGTCTACTCCGGACACATGAAACAGACGGGCAGTCTTGATTCCGCCTGATGGACTAGGTAGCCTACACTCGTGCTCTCTCAAATGGAGTGCCTCTCCCCAGTCCATACCCAGGACTATGTCGAAAGGAAGGCTATCTTCTACGAGGAGAGTCAGGGAATGGAGAACTTTCTCCACCTTCCCATCTTTCTCTAGGCGGAAGTATGCCTGGACTCCCTCTACATAATCCTCGACTCACATCGTGCGATTATCTGCGAGGATACTTACTACGGGGTCTGCTAGCTTTTGGACCTTTAATCCCAACTTCAACTTCTGCAGCGCCTTCCTACTGATATAGCTGTGAGTGGCCCCACTGTCTACGAGGGCCCCTACTCTGCCTCTAAAATTTCTACATCTACCAAGACTAGCTGTCCTCTACTCTCCTTTCTTGGCCCGGGCGGGCATTCTCTCCTTCAACTTATCGACCATGCCTGTGAGGGAAGTGCCTAAAGAGACTCTGACACAAGCAGTCTCTGGACATCTATTTAGGCACCGACCTGCAACTTCTGCCATAGGCACATGTGGTGTGGGAGTTTCCTGTCGGCTCGCGCTCGTTTCCCCACATGGCCTTATGGTAGGGGCAGTTGCTACCCCTACCGGTGGCTGCCTTTTGACCCCTGGGCAGCCGAACGTACCTCTCTATACTTCGGACAATATTTGATGATGTGGCCAGGGTCACCGCAGTAGATGCACTGCCCCTGGTCCACACGTTGTTGCCATACGCGCTGGTCCATGCCCAAATCTACCCTGTGGAAGACCTGGGTGCCATCCTCCTCTCCTATAGGGTGATCTGTTACCCCTATTAGGTGACCTATTCCCAGAACGGTTCTGCGGGGGACCTTGACCCCTGCCTCCCTCTTGGCGGTTTCCTCTGCCGCCAACCCCCTGAACGCCCTGGGTACGACCACCTGAGGCCCGGCCCCCTTGGTCCTGGCCTGTACCTCCTTGCGGCCTCCCTCCAGCCGCGACAGCAACGTAAGTCCTCCCCTAGCTCACACCACTGTCCTCCTCCTCTAGCCCCCACTCAATTTGCTCATAGGGGACTTCGTCAACACTACCCTCATCTAATGTAAGGATCAAGCGATCCTTGGTCTTAACCTGTCCAGAGATAGTGTGACCCTTCCACTTTTTCCCCTTGTCCAGGTTCATGTGCCAAAAAGTGGAAACTGACATGCGAGGCTTCAAATGCCACCACTTCCCTACTCAATGCGTCATAGGTCATGGTGGACTGCTGGCTCTTCTCAAAGAAGTGCCCGCGCAACTGTTCGGGCATAGCCCGGTAGAAGAGGTTGACCAATTGGGTTTCTGTGACCCCATGGTATGGGACTGCAACTAACTCGTCCATAACGCCTTTGAGTGCCTTGGCACTCTTCCACTGACGAGAGTGGATGGTTTGCAGCCTGTCGGAGGCTTTCACGCTGCGCGAAACGTCTGCAAATCGTTCGCGCAATAATTTAAGGAAATCAGCGAGGGGAGTAAACGCAGAATAAGCAATTAGATCATCATTGCAATTAGCAGCGCGAACCAGGGAACGGGCGAAACTGGCGGCTTTTTCCTTCAGGGCGTGGATAGCTATTAGAACATGCTCATCTGGGGAGACCTTTTGCAGATGCACGTAGGTCTTAACATTGGCCTCCCAATTGTCAAAGTTTTCCTCCTCCTTCCCGCTGTAGGAATCGAGAAATTTGACTTTAACAGGCTCCCTACGAAAAATTTGACTTTGGCGGGAAATTTGACTTTGACGTGCTTCCTCCTCTTTGGGAGCGGTCAGTCTGGCGCCTTCTATGGCGCCGGTGCAGTATCTCTCTGTGCCTTCTAGGTGGGTCCTTACTTCGGAACCCACCTGAGTCGCCAATTCCCGTGCAAAGTCGCTGTGTCCCAATCGGATTGAACGCACGACAATGTCTTGACTTCTTCCAAATAAAAATTGTTCTTCCTGGACTTGTGCCAGGCGTTCTATGTTTCTCGCCATAATGTTCCATCTTTCCCAATAAATCCACCTGCGTCGCCATTTGATCTCTATGCTTCTTTATCTCCTCCAATTCCCTCGCCGCCTGACTCACCGCCTCCATCCTCCTTTTCCTTTCCCTTGTCAGATGAAACTTCCACTCCATCCTTTTTTCATCCTCCAAAATCTCCCGCTTGAGTGGATCTTCTTTAGCATCCCACTCTTTCACGGCCGTCTCCTATTCTTCCCTGGGCACATACATTAAGGCCTCTTCATCTTCTCCCAGGGATAATCCAGCAACCCACTTTGTAATTTTCTTCTCCATTTGATCCTCTTTTGTGCCACAGGGTTCACCTCGTCCTGCTGCCCTTCGCCTTTCCAGTGGCTGCTCTTCCTCCTCTTCCTCCTCTTCTACCGCCTTGAGCTTCACTTCCTCTTCTCTTTTTAGCCTCTCCTTCTCTCTGGCCATCTCTTCCTCAATCTTCCTCATCTTTGTCGCCTGTTCCTCGATCAAGGCCTTCTTCTTGGCCTCCTCCCTTCTTTCTTTCAGGATGGCGGCGGCCTTCGCATCCTGCTCTGCGGTGTAAGGGGAGGTGCTCGTTCCACTACGCGTGTCAACCATGGTGATAGACGCACAACCAAGTGACAGTTCCGCTCCTCACCATTTAGACTCTCCCCCTAACTGACAAGACCTACTGACTCGATCTATGGACCACAGGGTTCGTAGAGAGCCCTGTCAACTATGATCTCTAGCCTGGACTCCAATACTACAGCCGTCACTACAAAACCTGTTGCTGACCAGGAGACATTTAAGGAGATCCCCCGTAACTCCTCATGAATTCTTTAAGGTCGCAAACAGGACGACGCGGTCAGCAGGTTCTCTCAAGACTTAGACGGCCAATTGTGCAGCCCACAGCTCGGATTCCGGGCCTACCGTACCACACCGAGCAGCCCGCCTGTCAGTACTGGTCCTTGGGAGGGTTCGTGTTGCATACCGTATAGGTGCAGACCAGAACAAGAACCGACCTTTCAATACAAAGTATAAGATAGCACAGCGGAAGACTTAGATACCAATGATCCGAACAATCAATATTGCAATGCAGCCCCAAGCATACATCATCATCATCATTCCATGGTGTGAAGGGGTCTGGCGCTTCACACAGGAAGACTGCGCCAGCCCCAACCATACACAGACGAAGGAGATGGGGGTTAGACGAAGAAGAGGGGAAAATGGGAATGTCGTCAACACCAAGTGTTCAGCACAGGCCATATAGTCCCTCGTCGAAATGTCTGAATCCCAAAGGTCGAGTCTGGATCCAATGCCGTCGAGTCTCAAGTCACAACTCTCTCTCTCTCTGTAGTAGTCCGCTGATACTGAGAAGTCAGGTGGTGAGAGGGGAAAAAGAGATGGTGGACATAGAGGAGGAAGAGGAAGAACTCTCTCTCTCTCTCTCTCTCTCTCTGTGTGTGTCCAGTACTAACCTGTGAAGTTGGCGCCTTGATGCAGGTACCTCGAAGATGGAGCTGGAGCTATGGCGCCACAGGTAAGTACCACTGGCCTCCGCCAGCCATCTCCCTCCACTGCAACTACTACCACCTACTAACGCCCAACACTGAAGACTACAGCTATGGCTATGGGCGCCCAGCGCCGAAGACTACTACTGCCTAGCGCTGAAGACTACTGCAGCGCTCCTCCTGAGTGCTGCGGCCGAAATCTGAAGACTACCGTCCTACTCTCCAACTGCCTACCCGTTCAGTGCCTTAAGCTCCTATGTACTATCACGGGTGCCTCCTTACTCGGGCGAGCAGTCCAGGAGGCTGCTCTTGCCAATAATGTCGAAGGGAGGCAGGGGCTGCAGCTGCAGCTCCTGCTCGTGCTCTTGCCAATAATGCCAAAGGGAGGCATGGGCTGCAGCTGCAGCTCCTGCTTGTGCTCTTGCCAATAATGCCGAAGGGAGGCAGGGGCTGCAGCTGCAGCTCCTGCTCGTGCTCTTGCCAATAATGCCGCAGGGAGGCAAGGGCTGCAGTTGCAGCTCCTGCTCGAGCTGGCGTGGGAACAGGCCAGAAATAGCGTGTTCCGAAACCCAGTTTTCGTGCCTGAATCTTAGGGCAGGTCGAAACAAATGAGGGCCTAAAAATAGCCCAGGGCCTAAGAATAGCCCTCCGTTTCAGGCTGGAAAAACTCTGGGTCTGAAAGACCGAGAAATAGGCTGAAACGGAGTAGGGCCTGCAGGCCCTCGTTTTTCAGTTTTCAGGCTGAAACGACCGGGGCCTGTAGATCCAAATTTAGGCTTTTAGGCTGAATGTCCGGGACGGGTCCTACAGGGCCCGTGTGGCTACGCAGTATGCCACAGTTTGTGTCCTTCGGGACAGTCGAGTCGTTAGACACAGTCTTTAGCCCTACTCAGCCCGACAGGGGTTTGGTCAACGAGGCCCTATCCTTCATACACGGAGTCCTATCACCTGGACGAAAGAGACTCAATGCAGAAAGAAGAGACAGACAGACTCGGACTCAGCAAGTACCATAGGGTGAGTGAACATCCATAGGGCGAGGGGATAGGCTAAGGGCTTGGCGAGATTATACCAACTCCAACTTGGTCAGAATCGTGGTCAGCACCTCCCGTCAACACGTTGGTCAACGATCGATCAACGCCCGGTCAACCCTTTGGTCAACGTCTGGTCAACCCTCTGGTCAATGCCTGGTCAACCTTTTGGTCAATGTCTGGTCAACCCTCTGGTCAACGCCCGATCAACCCTCTGGTCAACGCTCGGTCAACCCTCTGGTCAACGCTCGGTCAACCCTTTGGTCAACGCCCGGTCAACCCTCTATCGGCTATGGCTGGCGGCACCTTCTTCCTCGCCAACCTTCACTCTCTTTCCCCTCATTCGCCTGTCTTCTTCCTCCTTTTCTTTTTTTATTTTTATTTTTATTCACCCTCGGCTATGTCTGTCTCCAACTTCGTTATCCTTTCTTCCTCCTCCCTCTGCGATCTCTCCTCCCTTCTCTACTCCACCTTCCTCTCTCCTTCGTATCCCGAGCTCCACGGCTATGGCCGCTACTTCGTCTTGGACCGCACAACCAATCTTGCATCACTTAACTCTCTCTCTCCTCGATGATGTCTTAAGCGCAGGTGCGTGATAAACCAATCTTGTATCGCTCAGCTCTCTCTCTCTCTCTCTCTCTCTCTCTCTCTCTCTCTCTCTCTCTCTCTCTCTCTCTCTCTCTCTCTGACATCGTGGATCACAGGGAACTGCCAGCTCAGAGACCTGCAGGAAGAGGACGACCTCCGAAATCGAAGCTGCAATACCGCGTTCGGTTTAGACATCATACTGATCCCAAGGAGGACCGTTGGTTCACGAGGGAAGAACTCATGCAGACCGCTCCTCGAGTTGTAGCCCATTATGAGAAATCTCTGCAGAAGGGAAAGCGCCCCATGATTGAAGATTGAGCTTCTCAGAGGACTGTTGAAGCTAAGGAGGAGGGAATGCGAGGCCACTGCCTCTATGAGCCCCATAAGGCCCCATTTTGCAGCCCGTCGGCCGCCCTAAGTGAAGGCAGGCTCGACGAGGCCCTCTGGGCCCTATTCTGGCCACCACGCAACTCAGGGAAATTCAGGCAGTTGCGCAACGCCAATTGGTTGAGTGAACCCAGGCCCTGGGCCGCCTATGTGAATGTATGTGAAGCAGGCCCTGGGCTGGATACGGGTACCGGGCCAAACACAGGCCAAAGGCAGTTGGGCACATGCAACCACCTCAGGCCCAATGTGTGCTCTCGTCGTGTTGGGCCTCAGGCTACCGGGGCCTACTGGAAGCTTCCTGGGACTGGACACAGGTAGGCCATTTCAATATAGCAAAGGGCCTGCCTCCGGATTCCTCATTCGGGTGCTGGCTGCATGCTGCGCAAGCGCTGCTGCGCTATTTGCTGGCTGGCGCCTACGCTCTCACGGGCGAGCAGGGAAGGAGCACACAGCCATAGCCGAGCTGCGTTGATGTATAAGCTGGGTGAGGCGCAGGGTGGTCCTTGGGTGCTAGTGGCATCTATGAGTTGGGGAACGAGGTTGTGAGTGTGGCGAGAGACATACCTGGCGCTGGAAGCGTGCGACATTGGTCGCCATATGCTCGTACTTCGGGAACGTTGTTGACGTCATCTTTCGGATTGTAGTATAGGCTAGATAGGATCTGCCACATGTAGTCTGGGCGCCAGATAGGATATCAACTCTGGTTCTTCGTTGATGATGATGGGACTATTTCAACATTGTGAATTATGAACTCTTGGTGTGTTCTTATTTGGTGAATCTCGTGATGCAATTCTGCTGTTGGTTCGAGGTCACGACTATCTGCACTCATATGTATGATGCTGTTTGATTGCTGAAGTTCGCTATTGCTCATCTTCCTTGCAATTTGGTATCGGAGTTGTGGTATGTTTGCGCTCATTTGGCGCTTGTCTTCTGCCTTATGCGGTACATACATGCGGTCTGCTTGGCGAGTTTGGCCGTAAGTGGTGTGTAGTGAGGAGGGTGGAGACGAGTGTATTAGCGACCCAGGAGGTGAGGGGATCGCTAGGAAGGCTGCATGGTGTTAATGTGGTCCGGACAGTGTGATGAGAACTATCTAATGTGCGATTGATGCTGAGCTGGAATGGCGAGATAAAGCTTGTTGTGCCGATGCAGTGACTGGTCATTGCAATCGCCATAAGGTCATCTGGTGAGATTATCTCTGTGGTTGGGGGCAGCTATTTGAGGTACGTTGCTCTTAACCTTATCTACCCTCTCCGACACTTCTTACCGTGAGGTTGTGTGTTCCTTCTTGAGAGTCCTCTCATTGTGAGGTGTCGAGTGCGCTCAACCTTGAGAGTCGACAATGTTCACGTGGAGCATCTGGGAGAAGATGGGCGGAGCTTTCTGAAGGGCCCTGAACGAAGCACTGGGTCACAGTCACCATGCCAACCCACAGGGAGTAGAGCACGCATGCCTTGCTGCTTGTCCTTGTTCGGCTTGCTGCGCTGTTAGATGGGTACTGATGGGCAGGCCAACCCTTAAGGGAGACGAGACCGGGCGTCTTTAAATAAGCACCGGAAGGGGAACCATTGGCTGTGATCATCGTCCGACTGCGACGTAAAAGAATTCCTGGAGTCACTTGGGGGCGGACGTTAAATTGCCTCTGGATCAGCCAATGGTTGTAAGGCTCGCTGCACGCGAGGATAATCCAGTGCAGGGCTGGCCAGCTCAGCAGATACTCGAGGCATAGGGGTGAGCCGGACACACACCTTTAGACACATGACGCTCTCCAGATTGCTCAGGGACGCTGACGTCAAGTGATACTCAGGGGAACCAAGGGAGGGGTAAATTCCAAGTGATAAGTTTGAGAAAATTCCATGTTGTGCTATCCACACGAATAATTCTATTTTTCTGTTTTGATTAGCTAGGTGTACAGCCATTGACATCTGATAGACAACATTAGTTAGAACTGCTTCTTGTTCATGATGCTTCTGTTTGCGGACTAGTCAAACTAAAAATAGTTTTATTTGTAGGAATCTGACTTACCTGTTGACCCGAATGTAAAGTCTGCGAAATAGCCACCAGTTGGTCTGTGCGCTACGCTGCGGTAGGCACCTAGAGTGCATTAGTGCAGATTGTGTGCAGTGCTGTAGTTTATGAGCGATAGGGAGGAACAGCTACCGGACGATCGGATCTTTCGATCGGCAAGGCGCCCAGTAGCCCACTTGGCATTAGGACCAGAGGGCGACATACATCTGTTCCGCCAGCTTAGGGAGAGGCAGCAGCAGAAGAGGAGGGCTAGAGCAGCAGAGGCTAGCAGGGCACTTGTGAGTGAAGTATCAACTTCGAAAGCCATGGCCACCCCAGCATAGCAGTCCTCTCAGGCCGGTAGTTCAGGGTCTGTCGGGTCAACGGTCGCGCAGACCCAGAGTCAGTCCACTGGCGTAATGGCGAGCCAGCCACTAGTGTTAACTCCCGATGAGATCGCCATACAAGCAGCATTGCAGGAGGCACAACTACAGAAGGCGTTAGGAGATATAAAAGCGGAGAACTACAGGATGCAACGTAGACAAGCAGCATTCAGCAGCATTGCAGGAGGCACAACTACAGGATGCAACGTAGACAAGCAGACGTTAGTGAGTTGGAGGAGATGGACCTGACGCACGTGTCTCCTGACGCACGTGACTGATGATGTGAGACTCGTACGGTCTGTCCTGCTGAATGTAGTGGAGATGCAGGACCATCAGACAACCATCCTTCAAGACATTCTGCAAAGTCTGGCCCTGTTGGTTGGGCGAGCGCAGGCAACGTGGCCAATGTCCGGGCTTGGTGCCTGGCCCGTTGTACAGCCTCCTCCTTTTGTCCCTCCGGTGACTGGGGTATCCCCATATGTAGCTGCATCATCGTTTGTGATCGTTTCCCTAGGCATGCCGCTGTCAGGAGGGGTTTCAGGAGGGACTACTTTGCAGGTTCCTGTACGGACAGTGCACACCCAAACTCCGTTGCAGGTTGCAGTCACCACGCAGCCTGCTGTCTCGCAGCCTGTGCAGCCGCAGGGCACACAACCCCAGCAGCTAGCACAGCAACCTGTGTCACAGGGTCCACAGCCCGCCGTGATGCAGGGAACGACCATCGCCGCTCCGGAACCCTTCACTGGGGACAAGAGAGGCGAAGACCTTGACACATGGTTGAGGTCAGTGCCAGTCTATGTCAGGTGTAAACTTACCTTGCCGCACGAAGAAGTGCTTGTGGCTGCTTCCTACCTAGAGGGTAGCGCAACAAGATGGTTGAGTGGGGTTAGTGCAGCTCCAAGGGTATGGTCATGACTTCCACGCTTGGGTGGTCACCCAGAAATTGGAGGACTTCCTGAAGATGGAGGAAAGGTGGCACGATCCTCAAGAGGCCCAAAGGGCCACTTATGCGATCCTCACACTGCACACGCGGCAGCTTAAGTGAGTAAGGGAAGCCACCGACGCTGTTGAGCGTCTGATCTGTCCCAGGGGTGCGCCATGACCCCCAGGTTCTGCTTACCTCGTACCTGAGATGCTTTTCTTTGCCTCTCAGGAACCAGTTGGCAAGTCAGGCAAACATCAATATGCACAACTTTCCTTCGTTTAGCAAGATGGCCCTAGACCTTGAGGCGAAGATAGGGCATGCCCACTACGGATGGAAGGAGAAAGACGTTGCCTCCTAACGGGAAGCCGAAGGGCCGCTTAATGTTTGTCGATAACGATGGTTCGACTATCGAAGTAGACGAACACTTCTAGGAAGGAGTAGGTTCAGAGGCTGGCAGCGCAGAAGCTTCAGAGGGTGGAGTGGTCGCTGCCGTAGCACAAAAAGGTAAGGCGACCGGTAGACGCCGTGGAGTGGTCGCTACTACGGGCCTTGGGAAGTTTTGGATGTAATTGGGGAAGATCACTTTGGCCCTTCGTACGTTGTAGACGTGCCAGCTCACCTGCGCACATATCCCGTGTTCCATGCATCTAAATTGTATCTCCACCGTGACGCCGAGACATTCGATTACCGCGAAGATATGATCCCTCGCGCAATCAAGGGCGGGCACGAGATAGATAGAATCAAACAGCATGTAGGTAAGGGAAGAAGCAGACAGTACCAGGTTCATTTTATGTATCACCCGTTAGACGATCTGTACTGGATCTCCAAACAGGAACTGCTACGCAGCGCACCGCGCGTGGTCAAAGCCTACGAGCGACAAATCGCTGCTAACGCCGCACCAAAGATCTCAGCAAGGCTCACTGTGACAGAGTATTCCAGGAATCTCTTTGCGTTGCTCGCTTACGATGCGTTTGCCGAGGACTCAGAATGAGTTACTCGCTCGGGGACCTCGCTCTTGAGGGGGGGGTAGTGTGATAACCCGTCCAAACACGGACTGAAACACAACTGATTTCTGAGTTTTGCTCATAGACTGAATGCCCTACTGAGTTCCCCGCCTGCTAAGTCTGTGTGTGTGTGCTTGCTGGACTGCATGTCTGTCTGAGTGCTGGTTGGCTTACGTGTGTGTGACTGTGCCTGTCTGAGTGCTGGTTGGTATGAGTGTGTGTGTGTGGCCCGCCAGGGCACTTGTTCGTTCGCTGGGCCCTCAGGGCCGGTACTGACCTGTGGCCGTGGCTTCGAAGGGTTGCAGCGGGGAAAAAGCACTCAAGTAGCGGGTAGGCCGGTACCGCACCCGGCGGGGGGTAAACATGCAGGTACCGGAGGCCTAGCAGAAGAAGACAAAAGTGGCATTTTTAGAGGCCGGTAGTGTAGGCTAGGTCTAGCGGGTACCAGTCTGAGTCTAGGGCCTGTAGGGGCAATATCCGAGTCTGCAATGACGTTTCCCTCCAAAAAGGAGGAGGTACCGGTTGCTTGGGAAGGCCAGCGGCCTGGAAGTCACCGCCCAAGAGGCAAAGCAGCCCACTATATCTTCAGGCCAGGTGGAAGACCTGGCCTCTTTTTCGGTGTGCAAGTCTGGCGACACACTGGTGGAGCGCTGGCTGGAGCAGCGCTGGCTGGAGCAGCGCTAAGCTGGAGCAGCGCTGCTGGGGAGGAAGGAGGACTTGAGGGAGGAAGGAGGAAGGAAGGGGGAGGAGCGCCAGGGGTACTTACTTGGCTATGGTGGCAGCCATCTTCATCACCTTGGTGGGCACTTGAGCAAGGAGTCCCCAGCTGGGGAGAGCCACACCAAGAAGCTTCAAGGCAGGGCTGGGCATGGCGGCTTGAGCTGGAGCAGCCATAGCTGCTTTGGGTCGTCCTTTGGACATCTGAGCAAGGCCTAGTAGTCCGCCATAGCCTCGGCCTATGAGAGTGAAGAGTGGGAGAGGCGGCCATGGCTATGGTGGACCTTGAGTGCTACCTGCAGTAGAAGAGGGACTCTGGACCAGTCATTCAACATTGTATTATTATTTCTTGTATGAATAAGAGGAGGGGGAGACAAGGAGGAGGAGATTGTTGGGCGAAGAAGAAGAGCCTTGTCATTGTCTTTGCGGGTGTACATCTTCTTCTTCTTCTTTCTTACTTCTTCTTCTTCTTCTAATCCTCTCTCTCTCCTCTCAAGTTCATTCATTTCTTTCTGCAATTGGATGGCATTGTACCTTCTGATGGATGTGTATCTAGAAATTGGCCAGGGTCATAACATTCTTGCCTCTCAGCACCAGCAGCAGGCCACAAGCGTCCGCTCCAGCAGCGCTGCCGCTACCATGCAAGTGCACGAATGACCAGCCAGGCAGCGAGCTCTTTCCTATATGGAAAGAGCCTGCCTCGATTGGAGGCCTGGCTGGCCTGGGCCTCGGCCCAGAAGCTTCCGGTAGGCCTCAGTATGACAGTATGCTGTGCTTCTGCTGTGGCTACTGGGCCTCATTCTGTTGGGCCTCTCAACTGTCTGTGTGTGAGGCTGCGATTCTTGCCCAGGGCATGCACTTCCGGAAGGTCCAGGAAGGCTGTGGAATTTTCCTGCTGCTCGGCCTGGGTTTCCTTTAACCAACTGGTGTGTCGCAACTGTCTGGACCCCAAACAAGAAATTGACAGCCGAGGGCCTCTCGTGTTTTGTTTGGCCCGCCTTCACTTAGGGCGGGCACATATGCAACAGGGGCCCTTCAGGCCTGCCCAAGGACCCAGATCCTCGCAAAAAGTTCAAAAAATAATTAAATTAAATAGTTTTGAATTACCCAAAAACAAATAAAAAAAGAATAATTAATTCTAAAGTATTTTCGAATTCAAAAAAGAATTAATTATTAAAGGGCCTTTACGATTCAGGCCCGTAAATGTGACCTCCGCATGAAAAGTCCCCTCTCTGAAATCAGTCTTGCAAATTCACACTCAAACATGCATGCAACAGATGAGAATAACTTGGCGCTGTGCACCCAACTCAAACTCGGAGATATGGTAGCCTGCAACTCAACTCAAATCCAAGTTCACTTCAGTTGGCTATGGCGCTGGGCGCCCTCACTTACACGTTCGACTCAGAGTTCACACGCAACTCGACTCCGGATCACCCTGGATACCATGCACGCCAACCACTGCACACACACATACACACTCACTAACTGTCTATGGCTATGGCGCATGACCACTAACAGCTAACTAGCCTATCAC
>BFEA01000232.1:428237-477453 GCA_003427395.1 Chara braunii
GATAGGTTAGAGGCAGCCATAGCTGCCATAGCTATAGTTAGTAGTGAGTGTGTGTGTGTGCTCGAGTGTTAGAGTGATGCGTGTGGGATATCCAGGGTGATCCAGTGTATGTGAACAGTGAGATGTTTGTGCGCTGAGGTCGCCATAGCCAATTGGGAGTGAACTCGTATCTGAAAACCATATCTCTGAGTTTTGAGTGGGCGCATGTCGCCAGTGTGCTGCGTTACTGTTTACATGTGTGAAAAGGGTGTTTAAAAACGAGTCTGATTGCACTATCTGGTACACTCCAGCAAGTGACGAAAGGACAGGTTGCTTGCAATTAACTCAAGGATTCTGCAATCAGACTCGCTTTCTTTTCCACTTTGCATACATGCACACAGATGGCGATTCACACTGGCGCATTGCGCCCACACAAAGCTCAGATATATGGAAAACGAGAACACAGTTCAGATGCAAAATCACTTCGACAAACTATGGCGCTTCAGCGCCTGCACACTCAACTCTTGTCACTGTGCCCAACACCACCCTTCACACATACTCAACTCTCGATCACCCTGAATACCACCACACACACACACTAAACCTATCTTCTTCCTCTCACGGCTATAGCCGCTCTACCGCTACTGGCTATGGCTACGATCTCGCTCTTCAGCCCACTTCGACTTCGGGCAACCTGCAGACCACCTTCGGACAAGATGCTGTAGCAGCGCTTCTGCATGGCTTATGCAGCGAATGAATAATGGCTGGGCGCTGCCTCTTGATTTAAACTTCTGTAAGTCGTTGGTCTGCCCTTTTCCACCAAGCCCAAGGTGCACACAGTCCCTCATGGTACTTGCTGACGGTGCAAAGTGAGACTGGGACTGGGTACCACTGACTAAGCGAAGTTGGACTCACCACTTGCCCACTTGCCTCTGGCCTACTGTGTAAAACGTGAGAAGAAACTTGAAAGGCCACTTCCGGACCTTCCGGAAGTCTGTGGACTTGGCCTTTCGAGTACTGTAGCAGCTACGACCTTGACCTTTTAGGACTGTAGCAGCTACGACCCTGACCTCTCAGAACACCTACAGCTACGACCTGTACAGAGTTGTGACCCCTACTCGACAGACCTACCGATCGAACCCCTACAATTACATAAGACCTATGACAGACAACAACCAACTACCAAAACACAGGTCACGGATTCAAACACTTGGGGGTCAACTCGATACTGTACATGGACAAGGTAAGGTCTGGGCATCGAACTCTAGGGCCCACATATGTGACTGCAGAAAGGTGAAAATCGTTTCACTCCCGCCGGCCTAAATTCGAGGTCCTCCGAGAATTTTCAGTCTAAGGCAAGACCTTTACCCTTCTTATCTCTTTCGTAGGCTCGGACTATATCGGGAGCTGTCTCTAGAAGTTCTGTTCGCGTGAACCAGCGGTCGTCTTTTGGCTCTTGAAAGGCAAATCTGACTTTGTACTGTTTCTGTGGACGACCTCTACCTCCTGTCCTGAAGACTATACTATCAATGTCATATCTTCCATCCATATATAGAGGAATCATAGATATGCGTGATGGAAACTGTTGACTTGTGATCCAAGGCAACAACTTTGATGCATGCAACACTGGGTAGGTGTGGAGTTGTGCTGGAATCTCAATAGTGTAGGACGGTCCATCCTATCCGCCCTTGACTTCTAAGACTGGCCACGATCCTCTATACGCAGGCAGTAACTTATGTGAGATGTTCTCCTTAGGGGCGAACTTCTTTGACTTGACCCAAACTAAGTCGGCTACTTGAAACTATGAGGGGTGACGATGTTTGTTAGCTTGCTTTATCGTTATGTGCTGGGATTTCCTGAGGTTGTCAAAAACAGTAGCGATCTCTTTCTCGTGCTGTATCGCAAACTCTGGTGTACCGGGTGGTAGCCTCTTAATCTGATCCCAGTTAAGTCCCTTGGACGGTCTACGCGGTCTAAAAGACATTTATGTAGTTCGTTGGGAGTGCGACACGTAGATAAGTGCACACTATTATTGTAGGCACCGGCTACCTTTGGGAGCATCTCATCCCAGTTAATCTGGTCGGGCCTAATGTACATTCTAAGAACTTGCTGCAGGAGCTTGTTCATCTGTTCAGTCTGACCGTTAGTCTCTGGATGATGACCAGATGACATCATCAAAACATAAACTTTCATTAGTTCCTGCCAGTTCTGACTGGTGAACCTGGTATCTTTGTCACTAACTATCGACAATGGTATACCATGCTCACTGACCCAATGGCCGAAAAACTTCTGAACTACTAAGTCCGTGTGTGCGTCTGCAGGCAAAGGAACAAAAACTGCATACTTGCTAAATCTATCTACTATGACCATGACTTGACATTTTTCTTGCCTACTCTTGACTCTAGTATCCATAAAGTCAATGGACACAGAATCTCCGAGTCTGTCAGGAATAGGCAAGGGTTTGAGAAGACCAAGAGGGGCTCGCGTAGTAGTCTTGTTTCTCTAACAAACTTTACGAATGCGTACATACTTTATGCAGTCGGCCTTCATACCGGGCCATATATACGCGCGCATGAGGTAAGTTGTCTTTTGCTGACCAAAATGTCACTCTGTGTCGTGGCATTCCCCTAAGATCAAACTGCGGATCTCTTCAGTGTTAGGAACGCACAGACGGTCAGCTACATTAGTCTTCTCAAATAGTAATCCATCAATAGTGCGGTAGTCTGGTTCGGACTTTGGGGACACCTTAACTCTCTTGAGGAGGTCACTATAGATAGAGTCTTGTGCATACGCTTCTCTAACTTTCTGCTGCAGGTCTCTCCCTATATCCAGATAGTGAACTATCGTCCCAAAGTAATCAGCTCTCCTACTTAGAGCATCCGCAACTACATTATACTTCCCTTTGGCTGGCTTAAGTTACGAAGTCATATTGATCTAACTCGGAGGCCCACCTAGTAAGCTTAGGTGTCATTTTGGCTTGTGTCTTCAACCACCTTAGTGTCTCGTGGTCTGAATAGACTTTGAAGTGCCTCCCAAGCAAGTAATGTTTCCAGTGCTCTAGTGCTTGCCTGAGAGCGTAGAGTTCCCTCTCATAGTTGGATGTCACTACCTTCTCTGAAGGCATCCTGGCAAACATGAACTCTATGGGCCTATATCCATTGCCATCGTCTTGCTGTAAAACAACACCTATGCCGTACCGACTCGCGTCAGTGGTAGCAACGAAAGGCAGGGACGAATCGACTACCTTAAGGATTGGGTACTCTATCAAAGCCCGCTTTAACTTCTTCAAGGTTGATGTACAGTCCTTGTCGTACTTCCAGATTGCTTCTTTCTTTAGCAACCTGCGAAGGGGTGCAGCGATGGTGGAGAAGTTACTGACAAACTTCCTACAATAGTTAGCTAGGCCTTAGAACGACCGCAACTCTGTCAGCGTGCAGGGCGTTGGCCAATCTCTAATCACTGTTATCTTACTGTCTTCAGTTGTTATTTCGTCTCTGTCTAAGACGTGGCCCAAGTACAAAACTTGTGTCTTGGCCCATTCACACTTTTTGTGTTAATCTTGAAGTTAGCTTCTCTAAGCTTCTCCAAGGCCTGCCTCTGATGGCCCTCATGCTCCTGGAGGGTCTTACTAAAAACTAGAATGACATCTAAGTACACTACCACAAATCTGTTTAACCACGGCCTAAACAAATCATTCATACAACGCTGGAATATTGCTGGCGCATTAGTTAGTCCAAAGGGCATGACTATAAACTCGTAGTGCCCATATCGCGTCCGAAACGCCATCTTATACTGGTCATCAGGATGGACCTCTATCTGATGATACCTTGATTTCAAATCTATCTTCGAGAAATACTTGCAGCCTTGCACCGATCCAACAGATCATCTATGCGGGGCAATGTTTCTGCATTCTTTACTGTGACGGCATTGAGACCTCTATAGTCTATGCACATCCTGAGCTCGCCCTCATTCTTGGGGACAAAAAGAACAGGTGCTCCAAATGGAGATGAACTAGGCCTAATCCAACCTAGCTCGTCCAACTGCTTGAGCAACTCCTTTAACTCCCTCGGGGACATCCTATACACAACACCCTTAGGAGTCCTATTGCGAGGCTCTATCTCTATGCGATGCTCGATTGGCCACGACACTACTCTTGTCGGCGACTTAGCTAAGTCTGTAAACTCCTCCAGCAGCTTGGCAATAGCATGGTCTATGGGTCTCTCCTCCTTAGGCTCAGTGACCGGCCTTATATAAGCTAGGAAAACCTGCTCTTTTAACTGCTCCTTTCTTCACTAAACGCGCGAACGCAGCACTGAGACAACAATGTGCTAGAGTGTTGTCTACTCCTGACACATGAACCAGGCGAGCAGTCTTAACTTCACCTGTGGGATTAGGGAGACTACACTCATGCTCTCTCAAATGAAGCGTGCCCCCAACTGCATCTCCCCAGTCCATTCCTAGGACTATATCGAAAGGAAGGTTGTCCTCTACGAGGAGAGTCGGGGAATGGAGGACTTTCTCCACCTTCCCATCTTTCTCTAGGCGAAAGTACGCCTGGACTCCCTCAATGTAATCCTCAACTCGCATAGTGCGATTGTCTGTGAGGATACAGACTATAGGGTCTTCTAACTTCTGGACTTTCAGATTCAACTTAACTTCTGCAGCGCTTTTCTACTGATATAGCTGCGGGTGGCCCCACTGTCCATAAGGGCCCCTACTCTGCCTCTAAAAATCTCTACATCTACTAACACTAGTTGTCCTTTCACATCGTTCTTCATTTTGGCCCAGGCAGGCATCCTCTCCTTCAACTCTTCAGCCATGCCTGTGAGGGAAGTACCTAGAGAGACTCTAACACAAGCAGTCTCTGGACAGGTCTCTAGGTATTGGTCAGCAACCTCTGGAGTAGGCTCATGTGGTTTGGGAGCTTCTCTGTGGTGCGCGCACTCTTCTCCACATGGCCTAGGGGTAAGGGCAGTTGCAACCCCTATCCGCGGTTGCCTTTTGCTGCTTATGCAGCATAATGGGCTTCCCTGTACTTTGGACAATATTTATGTGGCCAAGATGACCGCAATTATGTGGCCAGGATGACCGCAATAAATGCATTGATCTTGGTCCACACAACGCTGCCACACTTACTGGTCCAAGCCCAAATCTTCCCAGGGCCTGCCTTGTGGCAACATCCACCTCTTCTTGGAGGTGACCGATAAGATCGCGAACGATTTGCCGGGGGACCTTGACCCCTACCTCCCTCTTGGCGGTTTCCTCTGCCGCCAACCCCCTGAGCGCCCTGTCCTCGGCCACCTGAGGCCCGACCCCCTTCGCCCTGGCCTCCTCTTTTTTGCGACCTCCCTCCAGCCGCGACAATAGCGTAGGCCCTCCCCTGACCCCCACTATTGTCCTCTTCCACCAGGCCCCACTCAATCTGATTGTATGGGACCTCATCCATACCACCTTCATCTAAAGTGAGGATCAGATGATCCTTGGCCCTAACCTTCATCTCTCTCTCTCTCCGCACGTTAACCATTTGTGCACAGGTATAGTTCGTTTGGCATCTACACGACACAACTTTTGGTTTGAACATTATGAAGGTATGGTCGTTGCTAGCCTCCCCATGAAAATTGTGATCCCTTTGGTGGAAAAAGAGGGCAAGGGAGGGTTGTCGGTCCATTGTGCCCTCAGGAGAAAATAACTTAAGGTTGTGAGAGCTTGAAGATAAAAGAAAAGGAGAGGTCAATTGACTAGATCAACACCCACAACTGCATGTGGAAGAAAAGAGGCTGCAGGAAAGAGAACGAGTGAATGTCGCAAGGAATGGAAAGGAAAAGGAACTAAAGAAAGCATAGACATGAGGGAGGGATTATGTGTTGCCCGAAAAGGGGATTGTGCTTGTCCACATTTGTGTTGAGTGTGCAGGCGAGTGGTATATCAAGATTACCTTGTGCAAGATTGGGTGCCCAGGGAGGCGGAACAACGAAGGAAAGATTCATGGGAGGAACGAGTTGTGAACGGAACCCTTGTTATGCATGACTCACCCCTGCCTAAAGTGTATTTACCTAGTGTTTGGGGCAAAATATCCGGGGAGGGAAAATTTCTAAAGTCAGGATGGATGCGCGCAAGGGAATGACGGACTCTCGAGAATGTGGGGGGGGGGGGCGAAAGGACTAAGGGGCGTATAGAAGAATAAGGAAACTAGGTCTTGAGGGAAGCATGGATGGACGCTTTGCCAGCGAGATGTCAACTCTGAGAAGCGTTGTTGTACCAAATACCCTTACAAGGGTACTTGGCGTGTTTTCTGCAAGTCACACCGGTGCGGCTCCATCCACTTGACGACGCGTGTGCAGGAGGAAGTTTAGGTCCTTGCGGGGGTGAGCAGCGCTCGCGGGGTATCGACGGCCAGGCGCAACCATGCGCGGCCAAGGGGTGCGCGGCGTCGCAGGCCAGTGGGATGCACGGCCCGTGGTTCCCTTACTTTTTCAATGTTCCTCATGTTTATTATTATTATTATTATTATGTTTTTTTTTTTCACTTTTTTCTGGGAAGTCTTTGACCCGGTGACCGGTTCCAAGGCCGACGTCGGGCCCCACGGGCCTGGCTCGACTACTACCTTGTCGGACACGGGTGGCCGTTACGGCTGTCGAGGACCTTGATCACACGCTTCTTTCGGCGGGCCCGCTCGGGTTTCGGCGTGTCCTGGATGCTGGCAAAATTCCTCTATTCGCCCGTCTTGAAACTCGGGCAGGGGAGTTGAATGTGCATGCGAGCCAGGGGGTAATTAGCCCACAAGGCGGAAAGAAACCTGGGTGGCGGGGGTCGCTGTGGGCGCACCATCCACCAGCCAAGGTCCGTTGTGAAGGGCTTGAGCGTGAGTATGCCCGCTGGGGCCAGCAAAATGGTGAGCTATGTCTGAGCGGGGTTTTTGGGCCATCTGCGGGAGGCTGCCGCGGTGTTTGGCTGTGCGGCCCAAGCTGGCCCAGTGGTTGTTCTTATGGGACCCCTTTTCACTTCGGTCGTCAAAGTTCTCATTGAATATTTGCTACTACCATCAAGATATGCACTGGGAACCCTTTTCACTTCGGTCTTCAAAGTTCTCATTGAATATTTGCTACTACCACCAAGATCTGCACTGGGACCCGCCTCACTGCGGCTCAGGCTGCAGGCTTCGCAGCAAGCCAGGGGCGTTGTGGGGGAGATTGCAGCTATACTGCTGCAGCTCCTCCGTTGGACCGGGGTACAGGGGCGAAGGACTAATCGAGCTGCCCAGTAGCTGGCCCCTCAGAAGTTTCCCGCAGGTGCTGAAGCTGTTGGGTGGACCGCTGCGTCAGGCGCTGACGGGTCGAAGGAGAGGGGGACTAGTGAACGGGCCAAGGGGAGTGCGAACGCAGCAAGAGACGAATGAACCCGGACGGAGACCGCAACGGGTGCATTCGAAGGTGAAGGAGGGGTAGAGTTGGCTATGGGAGACTAGAAAACGGACGGCCCGTTTGATTCTTAATAGAATCGGGCAAGGGAGGAGGCGATTTTGGGGTCTTAGCCCCGGGTGAGCGCAGTAGTTATGTTAGTTTGGGGAGTAGATTAGTGGGATAGGAGGTTAGTAGAGAAAGGGGTGCGCCGAGAGATGGTGGAAGCTGGCGATGATAAGAAAGGGAAAAGCGATATCTCGCTCGATTCTGAATGGAATCGAGCGAGGAAAAGTGTTGGCCGAGAGTTCTTGGACATCACGAGCTCGGCGGAGCGGTCAGACTCCGTGATGAGGGTGTGAATTGGGTGCTCTGGGACTCATGGGCTGCGTCGAGGCAAGAAGGCCGAAGAATGGCGATGCATACTTTCGTGTTCTAGCGGAAGATTTATTCGGATTTGTTGCTCGTCCTATCGACAGAGGTAGCTTATCTCTATTCTCTCTCGGGTAAGCCTGCGAAAGAGAGATTGAGTCGAACGAGAGTTGGGAGAGCAACATAAAGAAGCGGGAAGGAGAGGCGAAAGAAAGAGATACCTACCTGATCTCCTTCTCAGAGGAGATTCACTCTGGTTTTGCACGTAGGGAGAATGGCAGAGTGGGGCGCACAGTTGGGCATTCCCATTCACGATTCGGACTGTCGCTAATCCTGCTGTACTTCGTCGGGGTCATGGCCATCACTATTGCGTGCTTTTTCTTCAACCGTCTGTGGTCGAATTGCACTCGCTGGCAAGTCGTGCAGTTGTGCAAGTGGTGTTTTGGCCCCCCTATGTGAACAGCTGGAAAGCAATGTATATCTCCATGCTATAACTGTAGGGGCTGCTATGTGCGATAAGGAGAGACAACGTACTTACCTGGTTGAGGTCGACGGAAGCTGCAAGGCAGGAGCAGCGTGTGCCTTCTATGTCTCAGTAGAAGGTCCACTCCTCGTGCACTAGTGGAAGACAATCAGCCAAAAGTACGAGTGAGAGAGAGACTGCTTATCACACAAGTTTGGCGATGCAAGATGAATCGAAAGTCGGGCTACGTGCCAAATTGCAGGGCCACCAGCAGGTGTAAACGTAAGGCCCTCCCAAAGCGTCAAACAGGCAACTCGGAATGAGCTGTGGGACAAGGGACTGCGTGTAAACCATCCGAGTTTTGGTGTGAAGACTTACCTCCCTACTAAGCGAAGCTGGCCAAGTGGACGGCCAGGTGCCTTCATGTACTAATGGACGTAGAGAAGGGGAGAAAGTGAGAGAGAGGTGAGGCTGATGATGAGAGACTCATGTACCTAGTCTTGTCGAAGGTCTGCAGGGTCGACATCTTCATGCACTACGGTTGTTGCTGCTGACATCAACTGTGCATGGTTGATTCGTAGGTTGCTAATAGTTGTGCACATGTAGTCTGGGCGTTGAGTGCCAAGCAGAGGGAAGGGCTCTGCACACGTAAGTTGGTGGTGACGAGAGTATGCTATTGTTGACACTCGGATCCGGTGCCTCGGTTCTCCGGCTGGTGGAGTGATTTGCTTGGTTATTTCCAATAACGAACGATACTTTAGCCTGCTGAATAGCTTCGCAGGGATCTTTCCGCGTGGCCAGTTTTGTAGAGGGACTGTTGGACGACTAGCCAGCGGACAGGCAAGGATTGACAGATTAAGAGTTGTTTGCTGATTCTATGGGTGGTGTTACTGTTGTTACCAACTATGACGAGCCAGAACTGTGGTTCCTTCACCCCGGTACGGTTACTGCGTTCGGCAGTAGAAAGTCTGGTTGCGGCAACACATTTGTTACAAGCTAGCGCAGGCGTTTGAAGAGGAGCTCAACGAGAGCAGAAGCAAAGAGAGGGAGAGGAGAGTGAACTTACCTGTTTGCCAGGGGCTGTGCGGTATACCAACAAAGATGAACGGGAGAACGGGAGAGCGCAAAAGTAGAAGGTGGAGGGCTTTTCAACTCACTGTCGTGACACTGCGCATCTTCGAGCTATTGTGAGTACCGCCTGGTGCTGCTGCCGGAGTTTGGCTGCTGCAGTAGTGAGGGTCAGCATATTGTTGATGACTGCTGCTATGTTTGTTGCCACAGACCCAACCACGAGTATTTGTTGTGCAGCGGTGATGCATTTTTTTGTTGAGTACTTATTGAGCGTTTGCCTTGCCTTGCTGAGGTTGCGTGGTGCGTTGCCGAGCGGTTGTGGAACACTTTGGCACGTTGCTTTTGCTATGTTTCATTACTGTGTTTTTGACTTGCCTTTTGTTGCCAATTTGTTGTGCACACAGTTTCCAACTGAGTTGCTGTCATTAGTTCGCATTTTCGAGTAGAGCGAGGGCGTGTGCTCTACTTGAGTAGGGCCACTCTAAGCCATGTGGTAACAATCTTGGTCAGGAGGGAAGATATTGTAACTTGAAGATGTAATCACGGTCTGCGACGGGGTTGCCGCTGCGACATGGAGGTTGTCAAAGTGTTGATCGTACTGCGTCTGGTTGCGGGTTGACCGACATAGTGTGTTTTGGCTGCCAGCGGGGCCCTCAGGCGCGTCAAGGTTTCAATACCCTCTCACGCGAGTCTGAGTGCACCTCTCCTTGTATTTGATTGACTTTCTTCTTCGCAATCAGGCGCGTCAAGGTTTCAAGGCCCTTTCACGCGAGTCTGAGTGCACCCAGGGTCAGCAAAGGGCAGTCCTAGATCTACCCAGCCCAGTCAGCGGTACCCAGTCCCAAGGTGCACTTTGTCCAGTCAGTGAGTACCATGTGAGACTGTGCACACCCCAGGCCTAGGGTCAAAGGGCAGACCTTTGATGATCCAAAGTTCCAAAGTATAAATAAAGAGACAACGTCAAGTCATTGATTGATTTTGCCTGTGAGTCGTGCGGAAGCGCTGTTTGAGCCTCTTGTGTATGAAGTTCTGCAGGTGCCTGAAGAGGAAGAGGGCTAAAAGGAGGAAGACACGGCCATAGCCGTTTGTTAGTAGCTAGGAGGTAGACGGCAGCCATAGCTGCCCGATAGGAGGTTAGTATGTGTGTGTGACAGTGTGTTGTGTGAGTGTGTGCGGGACATCCAGGGAGGTCCAGTGTGTGTGTGCGAACAAGTTACTTGGGGATACAATTGATTGAGTGGGAGTCGTTGTCTGGCGCAGTGGCGCCATGGCCGTTTCAAGACAAGTTTGAATCTGATTGTGTTCCTGGCTTCGTTCATCTTTGAGCTTTGTGTGGGCGCGATACGCCAGTTGTGATCGCCATCTGTTTGCATGCATGTTGAGTCGAAGAAGACAAGTCTGATGCGGGGGCTGGGGATTGGTGGTGCAAGGCACTGCAGCCGTCTGCGGGCATTGCGGGTGTTCGTGGTGCGGCCCGTGCGTGGAGTTGTGGACCACGAAGAATGGTTCACACCGTGGCGGGGGCGGGGGCCCTGGGGGTAGGGGTCGTAGGGCAGCTAGGGCTCAATGGCTCACCACTGAAGACCACCGGAGTTGTTGGTGCGTGGGCAGCGGGTACGGGGTACGGGTAGTTGGGGGCCTTGGGGGAAGTTGGGGCCCTTGGGGTAGGGGTCAAGACTGGCGACAGGCCAATGGGAGTGGGGGTTGTTGGTGCGGGGGTACGGGTTTGACGACGGTGGTTGGTGGTGCTGCTGGTGCGAGGGACTGGGGGTTGGTGGTGCGTGTGGTGGTGTTGCGGGGTCGGGATTAGGGGATGTAGGGGGTCACAGTCTCACACCGTTGTGGTCCACCGTGCGGGGTTGATTGGTTGCCAACTTGCCAGTAGTTGGCAACTTGGTACTGGTTGGTAGTTGACCTGTGGTAGGGGACCGTGGCGCTCATGTCTGCAACCGCTGCCACGCAAATCAAAACATGCACTGATGTTATTTGTTTATTCAAATTTATTTTAAATTTCTTTATTGGTGCGCTAAAGATTACACTGATCACTTCATGAATCTTCGTATTAGAATATATGTTGCATGTTTTTTGTTTAATTTTTTTTTCCCTCGGCGTCTTTGGTGCATTGTATAAAGCAAGATGGGGTGTCTATTTTTTTAATCATTTTTTTAAAGCATAAATACATCCTGCGCGCCATTCCCATTGGAGTCGTTGCAAAATATAATTACTTCGTTGAATTGTCAATCGCCAATTGACAACTCTTACAAAATCACAACATGAGTATCAATGACCGACATGGTATTTACAAACTGAATTGTAATGAGTCTAATGACGATCAACTCATCAACACTGATGCAATGACAAATTGATAAAAAAATCAGGCTGCTCGACAATTATTTTTTTGGATTACATATTACAACAACAAAATATGGAACAGTTTATTTGAAATTGTGAATCCAGTCAACAGATAACAAGTCGCAAGAAACAATATGAAATGTATACAGCACACCATCTGAGACAACAAAAGTTTTCAAACACACAAGTGTCAACCGTAGACCGGATCCCAACTCGTAGTGCTCTGTCGACAAAGGGTCAGTCATGGGTTTGAGGCTCAGCCTCAACAGGGCTAGTCATGCATCAAAGTGTCTACACTAGTCTGCAACTCTACTCTATCCAAACAATATTATACATTGATAAGCTCATCACGATTGCCTAAATCCTGGTGTCCTCAAGGCTGCACCTAAATAACTGGTAAAACCAATAGACTCTCTCTCTCTCTCTCTCTCTCTCTCTCTCTCTCTCTCTCTCTCTCTCTCTCTCTCTCTCTCTCTCTCTCTCTCTCTCATCGGAGGCACCGCGTCCAGTCTGCACAGAAGTGACACGCCTGAGCTTGTTGATGAATGGGCGATATTTTGGCCAATGGTGTGCCTTGCCCATGCGATCTCTGTCCACCACCCGTAATGTTAGTAGGTAATCCGAGTCCCCCCCGATCGTATGTGCCTGTAGTCTCTCTGGCGGCGATACCGATGTTGTCATCATGGATGATAAGTACACTGCCACGTCTCTTCTCACCTGGCTCTGCCCCCTCTCTGTCGAGGCGATCGTCCATCGCTGCAGTTGTGCTAGCCCGATGCACACAATCTGATCTCTGCATGGTGCCTCTTGATGGTCCTACAGTCCTCCCTCTATCGTCCAGTGCACTGCCCTCTAGTACAATCTCCATCCTCCAAATGTGCAGGGCCGGAAGGCCCCGGACAAGGACCCATATGCGGTGACGATCTCCTCGCACTGACCTTCTTCCTCACCCGGGAAAGACTCGCCTTCACGACCCTTGTGAATGCAACATCCGATGACTTTGTCGGCGAAGTGCTCCCATGTCGCTCCTCGTACTCTCTCATGGCGTTATGGCGAGCACCACCAACAATCTCGATGGATCGTGTCCCCATAGACGCTACTGCTGGCCTACAACCGCTTCCAACTCCGTGTTCACCCAAGCCCTCACCTGTGGTCCGGCGGTCATAGAATGACACCATCGACAATACAACAGTCAGGGAACAAGCGCGACTAGGAGGCTCGTCGACACGCGGTGCTGCCGCTGATGACCCCGCTGTAGGCTGTTTTCTGGCCTTAGCGGTGCTCGTGTCGGTGACGCTGGTGACTCCATATCGCAGGGATAGTAGGGGGTGTCGACGCAAAATTGTGCCACCGATGACCCAACTACACGCTGCTCCCTCAGCTGGCTAGTTCCTGCGCCCGTTGATGGATGGGCAGGGGGGTGGTCAGCAGGGGGCTGCGCCACCGATGACCTTGCTAGGAGGTGCTTCTGCGCCTGAACTGTGTCCGTGGCTCCTAATAACCGTCTACGGGGGTCGTTGTGATGAGCCTGCTGACGCATGTCCAGTGGGACAATGCGCAGGGAGCCAAGGATCCGCTATGTGATGAAAAGGACTGAATGGACAATTCGAGGTCAGCGCAGCATCAACAAGCAATGTACATTCCGAACACATACAAGATGGCGCAAAATGGCACAGCGGAAGGTTTGAAGAGAAGATCTGATCTGATCTGGACTGACCCGACATCCATCACCCATCACACATGTGGGAGAGGGAGGAGGGACCGCACACATGGAAGAAAGGTCCCTCCTGCGCACACATACATGGGGAGATACCACGGATGAGAGATGGGGGAGGGACGAGACGAGGAGGAGGGAGGCGAGGGAGTAGACCAAGATCACAATAGCGAAGTCCAAAAAAATAGTCCCTTGCCGATTGTCCAATCAATGTCTGTCCCAGAAATGTCGAATCAGATCCTGGGCAATGCGCCCAGCATAACCTCTGCGTGAATCCCTACCGATAACCTCTCATACTCTCAGATTCGAAGAAGAAGAGATAAGGAGGAGGAAGGAGGGAAAGAGAAGGAGGAGAGAGAGAGAGAGAGAGAGAGAGAGAGAGAGAGAGAGAGAGAGAGAGAGAGAGAGAGGAAGAAGAAGAAGCCCTCCTTGCTATCTCACCTGCAGGTAGCTGTCACCGAACTGATTGTGTCCTCTGTCGTGTGCAGGTACCGCGCGGAGCCCAACTATGGCGCCAGGTAAGCTCGTCGGTGCAGGTATGGCCTCCGCCACTCCCTATCTCCTCTACCATCTACTCCCTACTCCGCTACCCAGCGCAGCATGGCGCAGCCTCCAACCAGCAGCATGTCGCTCAGAACTGAGCGACTCGATTTGTCCCCGGCCCAGCCGCTGCCCAGCTATTTGTAGCGCTGGGCGGCTGGGCCTACCTGGTGCTGTGTGGCCTAAAACGGCCAAGGTGGTCTAGGTCCCTACTGGACGTCCAGACCTTGCTGCTGCTGCAGCATGGCGCAGAAATGCGCCTGGCCTAAAAACGGCCTCCTACCGGTGCACCTGGCCCAAGGTGTTGTCTTGGGTCCTGCAGGACCGAAACGACGCCAGTACCTGTTGGTTTAGCGCCAAAATGCGTCTGGCCTCATTTCGGGCTTGCCTCCGGTGTACCCAGTCCCAAGGTCCGGCCTTGGGGCTGCAAGTCCGAAACAGCACCTGAACAGACAAAAATAAGACAGCACACACACACCAAAAAAACGGTAAGTAAAACTACAACCTATCTACCTAGTGTGCTGCCTAGGGCCTGGAGGGCCGCCGTGGGCCTCCAGGGCGGGTGCTGGATGGTACGCGGCCTGGGGGCCCCTCAGCAACCGTCGGGCCCTTCAAATGGGGCCCGTGTGCAGGCGCAGCATGTAACACTGCTCTGTCGACGAACCTGCCAAACCCTGCTGCATCTGATCACCGTTGTCCACCCCGTCGGCTACGCCGCCGAACTGTTGCTCTGAATGTGACGATGGACATGGTGGTCCTGTTGCTCCGTCACCTGCGTCGCGTGCCACGAAGCCACCCTCCTGCCCGCCACCGCACAAAGGCAATCGATCTAATGTATCCGATAGACTACGTTGTGCAATGTTGCGGGGACCCTCACGACGGTGTCGTGTCACCATCTTAGTCTTACCAAGGTCAACCTCGTATGGTTTCCTTACACAGAAAACCGTGGGGGTGGTGTACACCGTCGGATGCAATATCGTATCGCCACAAAACTTGTCAAAGGCATCACTGCCTCGATCCGTGCCAATAGGCTGATGTAGTTAAGGTGGTGACACGTGGGGTAAACCGACAGATATCAAAGTGGACAAGTCGAGAAGAGAGACGAGTGTGGAGTCCATGGCCAATGACTCGCCAGCGCGCGGAAGACTGCTCGTGGGGCATGCGAGTCCGGTATGGCTGTCGGCACTCTGCTCAGGTGCAGTACTATGTGAAACCTCCCGTTCGGGGTGATCGATGCCTATGCACGCGACAATAGTCTCCTCCATCAATGAAGGTGGTGCAGTGTCATCTACATCTGCTCCCTCGGACTCTAAACGCTGCCTTGCAATTGTCCCGTCAGCGGCGTCAGGCTGAATAACAATTGTGCTGCGAGGAGAGGTGACAATCCGTTGATGCGCCTAAATCGTGTTGCGAGGTGGGGTCATACTCTCCTGCTCCTCAAGTATCGATGGTCCTCTCATATTTGAACTCACTGCCGCTGCGTCAACTGTGGCAACAACTGATGTGAGTGCATGCAACAACGAACTGTTCCCCTCCATTACCACATCATCTACACTGTGCCCCGTGATTTGAGGAGGAGGCACCAATGGTCCGCCCCCCTCTCACAGCCCCGGATTGATTGTGAATGACCCTATCGGGTGCAGAGTCGCGGTCTTATTTTGTGCAGGGTCATTCCCATCATCGGGGCCGACAAGCTCCTCGTGGACGTCGTCGCTGAAAGAGTCCTTAGGAACGAGAATCTGCTAAGGTGTGGGGGCGCGTGGCCGCATAATACCAGAATCCCCACCACGACGTCTGCGCACACGAGAAGCGATCGTGTCCCATTCCTTTGGTCCACGTCTCAAGCGCTTCAGGACAGCACCCTTAACACATCCTGGACCGTCGTCGTCACCTCCATCTCCATCGTTATCCAAGGGTAAGCAATAGTCGACGTCCATGGCAGTGGTTCCGTAGTGTTCGTCTCCACGTGTCGAGCCCCTTGCATCTGCCCCTACACCGGCGTCACCATCATCAGGTCGTGTCTCGTCGTTGTGTGCTGGATCCTCGCCACCTGGTACATGTTTGTTGTACTCCTCACGTAGTCGCGTCACATCTCGTCCATCACCACGATCGTCGCCCCCTGCCCCATCATCGTCATCTCCATCCGCGTGGCAGTCGTTAGGATCAGTTTCATCTCCTGCCGCGGGCGTGCTACTCCCAAAGAAATCTTCATCGTCACCGGACGAGTTATCATACAAGAAGTCTCTCGCGTCCAAGCGTTGTCAAGGCTTGCGTACAAGGTCGTCCACTAGCAGTTGATGACTCACGGAGCCCGTGCGCGCGATAGATCTCATGTCGCCATGCCCGCCTCATCCATGACCTCCCCGACGATCACCCCCGCAATTTCCTCGACCACGCCGCCTCCTGTCCAACTCCTGCAGTCAACGCATGGCTCCCATGCGGGAGACGACACGCATCCTCTCTCTCGCCTACTGCAACTCCTCTTGCATCACCGTCGCATAGGCACCTCTGCCTGAGACAGCTGGTCGGTGGGCAACTCCTACTCCAAATGTTGTCAATATTGCACCCAGCTACGGGATTTGGAGTGGATGAAGCTCCAGCGGGAGCAAGTCTCTCGCAAGGTGATGTTGTGGCCCAGATATGAAGGATCCTGTCGGCGAAGAAGGCCGTGTGTGGGAACCTCTTCCGCTTTGACTCCTAGAAACTAGTTGGATGGCTATAACTTATGGCCGCTTGATCCATGGCCACGTCGTCAAATGGTGGCTCCCTGGCATGAAACGTATCGATGGATGTGAGGAACTCCTTCTGCTGGTTCGAGCTGTCAAGGTAGCCGAACTGAACCAAAGTAGCGATCAACCCCTGTTGCATCTCGTCGTCATTTGCGAGTGCAGGGTCTCAAAACTCGGGATCCAACATCATAGCAGCCACATGAGCCGGTTACTTGAACATGGTTCGACGACTGTCAAACACCTCAAGCACCACATCGTGCTCCTCCCAATCAAAACCAGCACAGGCAGATAAACAAGATACGATCATCTCATCGTACTAACACAAAATCTTACCTATCTGCCTCATGTCGTTGTCCACCATCTGCAACATGTTCATGATGGGATCCAACAACCTGCACACCACTGTCATATCCTCCCACCACAGGGGAGACCAGACATGTTGTAACCTCCACAGTGTCCCTCTCGAATCTTCTTCGTCAACCAGACAGTATCTTTCCATCGATCATCAATGACTACCTGCATAAGTTGCGTCTGCATCAACACAAGTCGCCTCATCATAATGACATATGTGCCAAAGCGAGCCTCAACAAGAAGCAACAATGCGATCGTCGTGAACGCCTGCAAAACCTCGCGAGCATGACTATGGCGCTTGAAAAACTTCGTGATTAACAATGTTTGAGCAATACGTGTCCCCACCCAGTCAATGTCGCTGTTGTCCTCAAGGATGAGGTCCATGACGTGCGCCATACAAGGAATCCAGAAGATGTGCTTGACACTCTCTTCCTTTTGGAATACCTCCATCGTGGTGACGTTGTCGGGACAAATACCTTGACAAGGGTATTTGCCGGGGTTTTTCAACGTCGGACGTTGTCCGACTCTTTCGTTGGATTAAAGGACTTGATGAGACTGACGTTTGCCAAAAGTTTGTTCAGACCTGACCCATGACTGAGAAACTAAAATTTTTCGAGCTTTAGTCCAGATGCATGTAGCGTCCGGGAGTAACGGATGTGAATGGCAATGTTTCGTTTTTGTCGAAGCCGCAGAAGAGCGTGGACATGGGAACGCTAAAGTTAGATCTGTTCTACCTAAAATAATGTCGCGCAGCTGGTAAGCCGCGCGATTCAGAGCCTAAAAAGGCTAAAAAGAATGGACGCGTCGGGTATAGGACCGCGACGCAAAGGGAATAGGAAGAAGTTTTTTATTTCTTGGGCCGCGGGGGTTGGCATCGAGCCAGTGGGTTGATAGGCCGATGCCGAGGTCACACGGCCAACCGAGCGTGCAGGGCCACGGGCAGGCGGGATCTGTAGAGCCGCAGGCAGACTTAGCCTGCAAGGCCACGACATGGGGGAGAAGTGATTGGCAAGCTCTTCATATAGAATAGTTGCTCCTATCACTATCGTGATAGGAGCTAGCCCAGTAGGATACAACACTTGACTCTTACCCGATGGATACCGGGATCGAGCCCGACTGCAAGCTTCCTACCGGGTTAGCTCCTTTTGGGACAGCCCAAGGCAGTTGGGCGCGGCCGATTTCGGCCGCGCGATCATCGATTTGATTTTAACAGACTGCGCAAGGATGACACGCATAAATCGAGAAACAGTCCAAATTTTTTTCGATCCCGATAGGGATCAAACTCAGGTTTGTATTTCAACAGACCGTGGGGGGGGGAGTGTCCACGATGTGACCACTGATGTGGCCTTGGCTATGCCAACGGCGTTTAAGGGGAAAAAAAAAAAAAAAAAACTAACTAACTAAAGAGATGCGTCATGTGGCGCATAGAGATGTGACAGGGACTTGCAGTCCCTGAAAAAGGAGCAAATGCCCGTTTTAAGGGCGTCAGCAGCATTTCAGGTAAGTTTTTTTTGTTTGTTTTTCTAGATTTTATTTGAGATTTGATTTTAGATTTTTGTTTTTTTGTCTGCTCTCGTTTAAGCAGACGTTCGTTGACGAACAGACTGCTGAGCCGAGGCCCCACTAGCAAAAAGGATATGATCGAGCCCCTGAGTCTGGATGTGTTTTAGGCATAGATGCAGAAAAGCAGTTCAATCTCGATTTCCTGCACATCCCCATAACTCCGTCCAGATCCAGGCATTCGATTCGATCCTCTTTGCTAGTGGGACCATGCCCCTGGGGGTTGGCTGCTCGTGGCTGAAAAGCCACGAGATGTGATATGATTGTTGGCTGAGGCCAACGGAAAAACAAAGTTAAAAAAAAAAAAAAAAATCTAACTAAAACAAAAGCGCCATGTGGCGCAACGAGAAGTGTAGCAGGCGCCGTCACGAACGGGCAACCGTTTTAGAGGTAAGTTGGTTCGTTTTTTTTAGATTTTTTTTTTTCTTTTTTTGGAATTGCTTTAGATTTTTTTTGTTGTTTTCTTTTATTTTTATTTGGTAAAATCAGTACAGTGCCCGTTCGTTTTTGACGAACGGGTTGCTACTTTATCAAAGGGTGGTCTTGTACTGGAGTTGCAAAGGACTCTCTGCTCACATACGGTCGCGATTGTTGGAGAGAGAGAGAGAGAGAGAGAGAGAGAGAGAGAGAGAGAGCTCATGAGTCGCGCGCCTGTATCAGGCGCTTGTTCAGCCCAGATACAGGTGCGGGCAGGGGGAAGAAGATCCCTACTAAGCTTGAGTCTGGTTCGCCTCTGTGAAATGACAGAGGCAAGGGAGGGTGCCTGTTCGTTTCAAACGACAGGCTGCCCCCTGCAGTAAAACGAGGAGAAGAAGAAAAAAAGAAAAAAAAAGGGGGGAGGAAAAAGGAAACAAAAGCGGCCACGTATGTGGCCGCGGTAGTGGCTAGGTGAGTGTGTGTGAGTGTGAGTGGGGCTGTCTGTTCGTTTTTTGAACAGGCCCAGGGATGGCTAGGTACAGCCATTGCCTGAAGCATGTGTCCACGGGAAGGCCAAGTACTTCAGGGCTTGAAAGACCTTGGTTCCCTTAGGGGAACATCGACGATTGTGGCCCTTGATCTTGAGTTTGGATCAAGGGCCCAGCCCAGCTCCATTTTTTTGGACTGTGGGCCAAGTGGTTGCCCACAGTCCTCCAGCTGGCTATAAAAGCCAGCATTCCACCCAGCAGCCTCACAGTTGTGGCAGTGCTGCTGGGATGTTCACTTATGTGAATGCTGGCTAGCTGCTGCAGGAGGGGAGAGGCTGCTGGTGGAGTGGTGGTCTGTTGGGTGGAGCTGCTGGAGTTCTGCAGGGAGATGGAGTAGAGAGTGAAGCAGCCATAGCCGATGCTGAGGACATTCTACCTCAGTGGTAGGCTGGTGCTGCGCCTATGGGATTACCCGTGGAACCACTTTGTTGAACCAAGGCTCTGGCCTAGGCTGGTTGCGGCGGTGCGGCAGGCTGAATTTCCCTTTGAGTAGGGTTATGCTGCCGAAGTGCGAACGAGTCGGCGCTGTATTTTTTGTGTGAGGTTGGGGAAATGTTGTTCGTTTAACGACAACATGGTTTTTATTTTGTGGGGAGGCAATATTGCTGGATTGTTGGCGCGGCGACAACAATTATTTTTGTTGGGGGAAATGTTGCCGGTTCTTGCACGGCGTCGATATTTTTTGTGTAGGGAAGTGCTGTTTGGTTGGCGGCACGTCGACGACATTCTTTTTCTGAGAGGCAGTGTGCCAGAGTTTTGCGGTACGGTGAATTAATAATTTGGAGGTGTGATCTGGCGGTGGTGCTGCGGGGCGGGCATGGTATCACTTGATGGTGTAACGAGTGGTGGTCCGCCATTGCGTGTTTTATAGCGCTGGTGCACGGTTGGGTTGGGCGTCAGTGGTGTGTGGATCGACGACATGAAGAGAGTGCGGAGTGAGTGCGTGTGGTGGTAATTATTGGGCAAGTGACACATGCGGTCTTCCATCGGGGGCCACCTTTAATTTATTTATTTATTTATAATTTATTTATTTATTTTACAACGTGCGGAGCAAGCGGGGTTTGAGTTTGGGATCATCCAGTGCTGCGGCGGTAATGTGGGACCATCTGGGACTATTTTGGGACCAGGTGGGACTGCTTTTGAGAACGGGACATGCATGATGGTGTGGTTATTGTGTGCGGACATGGTGATTTGAGGCCGCGTGAACTTGTGATTGGGGTGAAGCTATCCTTGATTTACAAGGTGCCATAAGGGACTATAGTTAGACCAACTTGGGGTGCGGATGCAGTGTTTTGAGGCGACAGGGATTTGCGGTTGGTTGGGGAGTATCCTTTGGTGGTTAAGGTGCAGTGGAGACTGTAGTTGGGACAGCTCGGTACGTTGGAACCGATCTAAGCAGAGATCAGTTTGGGATATTGGGACCACGAGGAAACTCATTTGTAAGAACACCCTCCTGGAGGGCTATCTCGCTTGAGTTTTTTTTCTGTGGCTCAACCTCTGCTCATTTGGACACTTGGTGGAGGACGCGGACCGTGATTCAGGAGAAAGGCCACAACCTGTGGAGTTGTGAGCCGCGTATTTTCATGTGAGCCGCACATATTTTCATATTCAGCGGCGATCATTTTCTTTGGATTGGAGTGTTACTCGGCTTTCTTGAGTGAGCCGGATCGAACTTCACACAAGGTCAGTCAGTTGATTGACTCAGATTTCCTATCACACCTGTGTGAAGCCACACTTTGCTTAATCCCGTTCGTTTTGAATGTTCGAAAGAAAAGGTAGAGGAAAGTTGTGTGAGTCATGCATGTGAATGGTGAAATCTGACTAGAGTATGAAATTGCATTGGTTTTCTTTTTTTTGAACTTGTGGTTTTTGCATGATGTGCAGGTAGGTAGAAGGATGCTTGCAAAGGAGATTGATTATGCCTATTCGGGAAGATGAAAAAATTGTCTTCTTTCTACCTCTTACCTGCCTGCTTGTCAAAAAGGCTTGTTGTTTTGAAAAAGATTATTCAATGTGTGTTGTAGAATGAATCCGATTGAAATTAAGCAGAATAAGGTCAAACGGACTTAGTCTTTCCCTAGGATTAACCCGTTCTATCCCGAATGACCTTATCTACACGTACATGTCCAAATGATTCTCAGTCTTTATCTCCTCTGATTTTTTTTTCCGTCAAAGTTACCCTGAATTCAGGAGAAAAAAAATATATATATGAAAGCTACTTGCAGTGGACACATCTTCTATCTTTAGGAAGCATCTGGGGCGGGGGTTCGTTGCTTTAGGAGCCGGCCCTGTTATCGACCCGGAGTGGACCGTTCTACGGAGGGGTATTTGCTGATTCGGTGGAGACGGCTCGACTTCTGAAATCCAAGTCTTGTGCTCGGACGAGGAGGAGGAGTATCCCTGACCACTCCCTAGAGGGAGAGGCATGCAACACTTCAAGCAATGCCCCTGATCAAGAATCATGCGCAAAGCAACATGTCATCCAAAAAGATTGGAGACGGATTAAGACTGGTATGTGCATTGAATCTCAGGTCGGCAGTAGGCTGGAATGAAAGACTTGGGCAACGTGTCTCATCAAGTTAAAACTAAGGCAGCCGACTACCTTGTCGGCTGCATCTATCTTATTGTCGATAGCCAACTTCTTTCTTGGCGGTTGTATGATTGTTTTGTGGTGTTCGACCTGAGATGGTCAGATTGTTTTCGATTTTGTGTTGTTGAATGTATCAAATGATGATTTGGATTCTCTCAGTTATCATTTCAGATTGGATATGTTCCTATCGACTACAGTCGATTCCTTTCGATGTAACTATGTATGGTCGTTACAACTTTCTTTTGATTGTGTGTTATAGGGACTAGGATTAATGTTGGGTTTCACGCTTGGTTGAGACCGTCCTAGTAGGAGATCAGCGCCCTAAGGGACGGGCGACGCTCGGGTCCACTTGGCGTTAACCAAGCGTATCTATACTACAGCGAACAAGCAAACACCCTCGGTTGACCTACCTCTGCGATTGCATTTAAAAACTTTCGCACGTGGGTCAGTAGCTCGGTAGGGATACGCCCCAAAGGGTGGTGACAGCCCCTTAGGAAAGGGAAGCTTATGCCTCGCGGGAACCTATCCTGTGGTAGGGGACCGCGAGATGTACAGCTGGCGCACCCGGCTAGAGCGGCGAAGGGACGACGCGACTGCGGCCGTCCTGGCGGCTCGCAGGATGTGTTGCGTCGTTCCTAAGTTGTCTCTTGTTTTGTTTTGTTTTGTTTTACTCCTGCGTGACATGGCCGGGAGGGCTCTCGCCTTTGCGAAAAAGGCAGGAACCGATGTGCTCGACAACGTTTACTATAGCAGAGTCTGTGGCAAAAGCTGTAATATCGTCGAGCTGGATGTCAAGGGACTTCAACCTGCTCAACCAAGCCTACGCCACAGCATCGACATCCTTCTTCCCTCGCATAACATCTGTGGCAATGCATGTGGGCCCCCTCTTTGTCCTGACGCGGTAGCTGTACAACGTCTGACCCTGAATGTTGGTCCATCCGTTAGTCATGATGGTGCAATCGTATTTGGCAGAAGTGACGAGGACAGGTTGCACACAATTTTGGACCTCGCCGTCGAGCTCGTCCAAAAATGTAGTGTGGATCATGTGATATGTGGGGGGGTTCGGAGTAGGCGCTTTAGGAACTCCTGGCGGGATGATGATCGTTAACATGCATTTGAAGCTTTCAAGCGTCACGCAGTTGAACGACATGTCGCCCTCAACAACGAATCGCATGATTTGCAAGTGCCATGCGTGCTCTACAGGGTCAGAATAATATGAGATCACCGCTTGTTGCCTGAAACTATCTCTCCCTCGTGCATCGACGCCACAACCTAACGAATCAGACACGCCACCCGCAGTGGTAGGTGATGCAGTATGGCCAACAGGAATATTGCGTAACTTTTGCGAAGTATCCAACAAGCCAAAAACACCATATTGCGAGGTCGGGGCGTTCACGGGCGCAGGTTTGGTGACGAATTATGAGCTGGAATGGGGAGCACAGTGCCCGCTCCCTCAAGGACAGCTGCAACGACCTCTCCAGCATGGGCCGATGGCAAGTTAGTTGTGGGACCTCCTGACGACGGAGGAGGAGGTGGTAACCACTCATAACGTGTGGAATGATGCCCCGCTGCGGCTCGTGCCGCCATAGGAGGACCTGCGATTGTACGTGAAACTCTGTCAGCCCAGTCCTTGTTACCGATGAACAATGGGGCAAGGCAGGCTGATGTGCCTGCGCCCTTCCCCCACCCACGACCCTTAATAAAAGCATGGCTCCCAACCTCATCAAATTGCATAGGTGGCACCCCCCCCGAAATCGGCACGGGTCCATGCGCTGTCGACGATGGTGTGATACGTGCAGCACATGCACCCCCACTAGAAACCGCGCCAAGAATGGGTGAAGGAAATGTTGGATGAATCGGTGCAGGTGAGACTCCCGTCGGGCGTGGGGGAAGCATTGCACGAGGAGGATGTGCAGATGCTACTGCCTCCGAAGGGGCGGTGGACAACAAGGGGGGTGGAATGGTGTCCTCGGAAAAACGAATCGGTGGCCACTGAAAGGAGTGATGACCTAGAGGCAATCTGCAAGGCCTGCGCCACAAAAACCAGTTGTGTAGGACACTTAGACATATCCTTCGACCAAATTGGGTGCCACACCGCTGGAGTCACCACTCAATATCTATAACCCTCCCCGCAATAAAAGTGTTGCTTCACATCACGAGCACCCCCACAAATAGAACGGCCACATAATCTGCACATACAACGACGGCTGGTCGTTCTACCCAACGCAGTGGATCCATCCAAATAACGGCCTCGAGCGATAAAATATCAAACGGGGTCATCCTGTTTTCCAACTGCTTTCGGATCAACCTTGAAAGGGGAGTCAAATGTCTTCGTGTTGTTGCCGAGGAAGAGTCCACGGGGCCCTTCCCAGTGTTGCCGCTCGGGTCGGACATGATGCGTACCCCAAAGAAAATTTAACGAAGAGTACACGACACCAAGTGCGGCGCCGGACAACTACACTCAAGAACTGAAGAATCACCCTGAAAAAGAGGGGTCATAAGTTCCATAACCACATCGACAAACAAGAGAAGGAAGAAATAAAAACAAAATAACAAAAGTGAAATGAGGATAACATAGAAACAGATCTTTGTAATCGCATTTACACCCCTTGGGTTAGAAATTAGAAAAACATCAACCCTCAACCACTTCCCCCGAACCCTTCAATCCGTTAAATAATCTTTTTTTTTTTTTTCAGATACTCAAGTGCAGTGGACAAACAAGAGAAGGAAGAAATAAAAACAAAATAACAAAAGTGAAATGAGGATATTAGAGAAACAGATCTTCGTAACCGCATTTACACCCCCTGGGTTAGAAGTTAGAACAACATCAACCCTCAACCACTTCCCCCAAACCCTGAAATCCCTTAGAAAATCTTTTTTTTTTTTTCCAGATACTCAAGTGCAGTGGGCCAGTGACCCTTATATGTGCACCCCCTATAACCACAAACACCCTTCAGTGTGTCTTCACGCATTTCCCCCGGGCCCTGAATCCACCCACGACAATTGTTTTTCAGTAAGTATAGCAATCAACCCCCGTCACCGCCCGTGCATCCCCACTAGAACCACAACCTCGAAAGTTTTTGAAACCCCCTTGAGATTTGATCTCAGATCTATAGTCCAAAAGGAAATCGACCAACCCATTTTATTTTATTTTCTCATTTTCGTAATTTTAATTCAGATATTGTTGAGATAATGCCCCAAGGGCATTATCTCTTCACTCCACTAAATTCAGAGTTATTAGGTCACAATAGGGACTTGCCAGTCCCTATTGTATCATTCCCAACTAGGTGGTCCATTTCCCTCCACCTTTTTTCCACCTTTGTTTCGTTCTCCCTACTTTTTTTTCTCCTTTTTCTCTTCCTTTCTTTTATTTATGACGCATAAAGTGTAAAAGTAAGTTCTTTAGACTTTTTTCTGGGCCATGGATCTTGATCTAGATCAGGTTGTTGCTTGTTATTTCTCGGATCACAATATTGAGACCCCTACACTCATGGGGGTTTCATTTTGCCTCCGTTGGTCTCACTTTTTTACCCCTCTTGCTTTGATTTTTTCTAGGCAGCCTATTTTTTGCATAGAGCCCCTTGGAGGCCTTTTTTTTCTCTTGCTTGGCCAGTCGGCGATTTTTCCTTGGCAGCCTATTTTGTGCATAGAGCCCCTTGAGGCCTTTTTTTTCTCTTGCTTGGCTAGTCCGAGATATCTCGGATCAGCCTTCTTTCTCTGTTTCTTCCCGAATTCCTCTAACCTAGTAGTTGCGAATATTTTTCACAGCTAGATCTGAATCTTGACGGTGCAACTTGCTTTTTTTTCCCCATTCCTCACGTTGGCCCACAGTTCCCTTGAGACAACTGAATTCTGCGCCACTCATCTCACACTAGTGTTATTTTATAGTACTGCTGGTAGTCCCGCAGACACATGTCCTAATTTTTGACTATTTTTATTTGGGCCCATCTGGTCCCCGACATCGTTGCTCATGACGTCCCATTTTTGTTTGGAACCTCCTAGTCCTAGACAATCCCCACCTCTCCTTTCGATGTGTCTCAAGTGTGCCGAATATTCTCGGCTGCTAGATCTTCATCTTATGGTTGCCATTTGTTGCCTCTACTTACTTTGTGCTTGAGACACTTCTTTCCAGTGTCTTGAGCGTGTCGAGGCTCATTCTCCCTTGGTCTTGGCACCCCCATGCAGTCCGTTAATTTCCGGAATGCAATGCTGGTCATTTTCCTTGTCTTATTGCCCCCATACTTGCCCCGAACTGAAACAAAATGGAGCGGCACATTTCCAAGTGCATCCGGGCTTAATATTGGCTCTGGATGCATACTTGAAGCATGTGTTTCCTCCCCTCCTGCAATCCGTTGTATCTCGGTTGCAAGAGGTTTTGCTTCTCTTTAATTTTCTGAAGAAATTCTAAAGAAAATCAAGATATTTCGTGACCGATTCACCCTAGGATGAATCCGTTCACAAACGGCTATTTTTTACCGTGAATGGTCTTTTTTCCTTTTCCTTTTTTTTTTCTTTTTTCTTTTCCCCCCACAAGATTCGGATAGTAGGGACTTGCCAGTCCCTACTGTGCCAGTCCCTATTGACGGCCAACTCACTCCCTCCTCCTTTTTTGTCTTATTCTTCTTCCGTTTTCTCCCCTTTTTTTTTGTCCTTTTCTTTTATCTTATTTCATGACAAGTATCAACTAGTCGTTGAGACTTTTTCGAGGCCCTAGATCTTGGTCTAGGCCTAGATCATGCTTAAGAGGCAGTCCATTATTTCTCGGACTCCAATTACGGCAACCCCATACTCATGGGAGCCCCTTTTTGCCACCATCAAGGCTCTAGTCTCTCTAGACTGGCTGGTCTAAGATATTTCGGACTGCAATCTATACCCTCCTTCCTCGTTTTTTTCCCTTCTATGTCTTCTATGTCTTCTACGGCTCTCCCGCTTGATCCCACTAGTGTTTGCACTAGCGGTGCTAATATTTCGAGTTGTTAGATTTTGATCTGGACGATGCATCTCTGATTGATTATTCATTCCTCATGCCGCCCCATAGTTCTCTTGGGACATCAAGTCCCCAATACTTGTCCTGTAATAGTTCCCGATACTAGTCCCGCCGATGGTTCCGCTAGTCCCGGTGCCAATTTGTTATTATTTTTATTTGAGCCCACATGGTCCCCAACACCACTCCCCATGTCGTTCCAATTTTATTTGGAACTCCCTTGTCCCCGACACCCCCAAGTTCCTCCTCTCCATGTGTCTCAAGTGTGCCAAATATTCTTGGTCGCGTGATCTTGATCTCGCGGTCGTCGTTCATCGACGTAATTTGGTCCTCATGCTCAGGCTCTCTTTTCTAGTGCCTTGCGGTAGTCAAAGCTCATTGTCTCATGGCCTTGACACTCCTTTGCAACCCTTTAAATCTTGGAGTGCAATGGTGACCTTCTTCGTGTTCCATTGACAATGCACTTGCCTCAAAGTGAAACAAAATGAAACGACACATCCCCAAGTGCATCTGGACTCAATATGGGCTCCAGATGTACTTGAAACATGTATTTGCTTTACTTATTGTGATTTGTTGCATCACGGCCTACTCCTGATTTGTCTTGATCTTCTCTTCGAAATTTAAGAAAATAAAGGCAGAGGCCTCAAAATTGAGGTTCTTCCTTTCTTTGTCTTGCCTTTTTCATTTTGGCTCCCAAAGGCCACTTGTCTTTTCAGATTGCCCGTGCTTGGGCACTTTTTTAGGTGGCACCTATTAATCCTTTTGCACCCTCCTTGCTTGGTTCATGACCCTTAGGCTTTTCTTATGTCGTATTCAGGTGACCTCCTAGGCCACATGCTAGGACCTTGCGGTCCTTGCGTTCCATACGCCTGCAGGTCGGCGTGTTCCTCAGTTGTGAGACGGGGTTGGGTGGGTGGAGGAAGATGGTCGAGCCATGCGGTCGTTGCGTTCCATACGCAAGAACTGGATGGTGTTGAGTTCCTCCGAGCTGAGAGACACCGGGGCGGAGGAGTCAGAGATGGTGTCGAGATCAACGAGAGGGGTTGTGAACTCGTCGTGAAAGGGGGCGCTATGGTGGTCTCATTCGCAAAGATGTTGTGAAAGAAGCGTGGACAGGAGGTGGTGGGACCGCGAACGGGTTAGAGAAGGCGAGCATGTTGAAGGGCACGGGTGAGAAGGTCTGTGAAGGACGTGTAGCTCGTACGCGAGGGCGGATGCGATGTCCTTGTGGCAGACCGGCTTGAAGCGGGAAATGAAGATGTTGTCATTGATCTGGTCGTGAGAAATGTTTTGGTGGAGGGTACAAACATATTGGACGAAGTGGTCGACGGGGCTGTTCTGGCGAAGCCTGCAAAACTGGTCGACGTAGTCGTCAATTGTCTTTCGCGGGCGGAAGGTGGCCGAGAGGAGGGAGGCCCACTCGAGGAAGGAGAGGGGGGCTGGCGGAGTGTCGGCTGGCGGATACGGTGATCCACCATCGATGGGTGGTGTCGACGAGTTTGTTGATGGCGAGCCTGTGGATATAGGGGACATTGTGGAGTTCGAAAGCTTGTTGTAACTTGGGGAGGAAGAGGAGAACGTTGTCATGGGAGTGCCCGAAGAATGTGGGAATGTCTTGGAGGCGGAGGGATGGGGGAATGTAGCCGGTTTTGGGGACAAAGTGAGCGAGGGTGTTGAAGTCAAACGATGTAGGTGCGGACAAAATGTGGGTGTAGTCGTCTGTAGGGTTGGTAGGGATAAGGTTGTTTGGGGGCAGCTGGGGGAAGACGGGGAGGAGCGTCGAGGATGACGCGTAGGGGACTTAGGTGACTTGCGAGTATGTGAGTGGGATGGATGTGATGGTCGAAGTGGTTAGGATAGGAGCGGAGATGTGTTGGTGAGGAGGGAGGGAGGAAAGGTGTGTGATGGCAAGGGGGGAATGTGGGGGGTGGAAGTGGAAGAAGTAGGGGTGGGGTAGAGTCGTTGGGGTAAAGTCATTGGTGTGTCGGGTGGTTGGTGATGACGAAGGAGGGGGAGAGGTGGAGGGAGGCGTGGTGGTGGAGGTTGGAGTGAGGAGGTGGTCGGTCCGAATGTGGAAGGTGGTGGAGTTGTAGTTAACACAGTGATGGTCGGAGCCTGTTGAGCGAAGGCGGTAATGCTATCAGAGAGCGGAGATATTGGCTTCCATGTTGGTGAGGGAGAGGTTTGAATGGTGGTTTGTTCGGTGGAGAGCATTTGGAGGATGGTCGAGAGGTCGGTCGTGATGGCGGGGCCGGCTCGTTGTTCGCTTGCAAGTTCACGGGCATGGCTACCACAGGACTGGGTGTGGATGGGGGACATGTTGATATTGGAAGACTCAGCCATGGGGGCGGTGGGGGGTGATGCAACTGTGGTGGCAATCACAGCGGCGGAAGCGGCAGTAGTGGATGAGGTGATAGCGGTGGCAGTGGCTGAAGTGGCAGCAGCGGATAAGGCGGCAACGACTTCTGCAGCTTTGCGCAAGGTGTTGGTTTGACGCTTCATGCCGCCCGGGTCACTCTATTGCCCCGGGTCACTCTAAAGTGTTTTCAACTTACAAAAAAAATCGAAAAGAATCTAGGCTATACCACTGAAAAATCAACGAAATTTATCATCAAAATATGAAGTTCGTCACCAAAAACTCTAATCACAATAGTCATGTCAACCCTAATTTAGTTACCTAAATTCCACCGACAATTAAGAAATCATGTGCAAAAGGAACTACCGAAGAAAAACGAATCAAAACCACAAAAAAGAACTGAGCGGTAAGCGTTGCGTGATCATGTCCACCATTCATCAGGAGTTATTACCAACCCCTGCCAATACGCCCTACCACCCGCGCGGCAGGGGTCTGTGCCCACAAGCCCCAAACTGCTGACAGAGACCCCGCAAACCCACCCACCTCCTCGTGATTTAAAGTGGATAGCACCTCTCCACACTCCTCTTTACAAAAACACCAACTCCCGCCACGATGTTGTTTTCACTAACCAGGGGATTACCCTAGCTCCCGAGTGGCAGGGGCTAAAAAGCCCTGCAAAACCCACCCACCTCCTCGCGATTTAGGGTAAGCCTCTCCCTCAATCTGCATACACCCCCTATGGATGCTTCACCTCCCTCCATGACGAAGCCCCTGTGGAGCAATGCTCACCACTTCTCCTTAAAAATTCATATGACAACAAACAGCAGCTTATTGAGATGAAATGAATATCTGACGGATTCTGACCCAAATTCAGCGTCTCAACGATAATACCCTACCTCCCGCGCGGCAGGGGTCAAAGACCCCGCAAACCGACCCGCCTCCTCGCGATTTAGGGAAAACCACTTCCACTAGTCTGCACCTTCTCACAAGGAAACCCCATTGCCCACCATAATGGCGTTTCTCCAGAGCGACACTCTCTCTTTCATTCCATCGCATGCAAAACGCTACACAAGAGTTGCAACAAATTACGACCAATGTTAAAGTCACATCGATTTTTTTTGTTTTTTGGCCCGATATGGTAAGTCGTCCCAGGCCACTCTGGTAGCCTAGAAAAGAATTGATTAAACCACCACTACCTCCGATCCTGTTTTTACCGATCTTGAATTTCACTGTGCACCGAGTTTTGTCGAACCTGGGTCCCATTGTATTTTCTTTTTTGGTACTCTGCGAAAATGAAAAAAAAAATAAAAAAAAATGGAAAAACCAACTAATATGTTGGGGGCGTGAAAGTAGTTGGAGGGCATTACAACCCTCAACAAAAAACGGCTCTCTGAAATACAAAAAGAAAAAAAAGACAACACAAAACTACTCTTTGGACGCAAAAATAGTTGGATACAGAATCTTGAATGCATGTGAGATTGGGGCCCCGTTTGTTGCAAGTGTCAGTTGTTCGTGGAAAGCGCCCTGCCTCGTTGGCAGGGCAGTGAAAAGTACTGAGAAGTGAAAAAAAAAAAAGCAGAATACTAAACAAGCCAATATTATGGGCAGATGCAGTCCTGGAAGCACTTATGTGAGCAGATCTCCTTCACGGGTCCCCCCCCCCCCCCCCCCCCCCCCCCCCCCCCCCCCCCCCCCCCCCGGACGTCCTTGCTTTCAGCTGTGCACGTCCGTTTTTTGTTTTTTCCCTTTTTGTTTGCATTTGTCAGTTTTTCGTGGAAAACGCCCTGCCTCATTGGTAGGGCACTAAAACGAACTGAGAAGAAAAAAATCAAACAACAAAAGAAAAAAATACAAAACAAGCCAATATTATGGGCAAATTCATTCCTTGAAGCACGACTTACCCCCTGACGTCCTTCCTTTTAAATATGCAGCTCGTTTCGTTTTTTTTTCTTTTCTTTTCAAGTGGGCCCACAAGACCCAAAAAAAATTCTTCTCAGCAAGCCTCCATCAGACCCTCGAAAAATGCGGTGTGATGTATATTTCCGTTTTTCCCAACACTCGCTAAGGTAGTGGTGGTTTAAACCACCACTACCCCTGCCGTCAAAAATTAGGGAGAACTGGTAACACAGGTCCATAAGGGCTACTGGTAGTACAGTGGGGGGAATTGGTGGAGTGGCGAATGCGTCGAATTACCCCCACGATTTATAATGTGGTTCAAATGATTTTTTTTCCTGTAAAGATCACAACAAAATCTACGGACCCTCAAATTTTCAGAGTTCTTGGGTCATCCGTCTCATCGCAAAAAATCGCAAAAGTTGGGTTTCTTTCCCATTGGCCCATACATGGTAGAGTGGCAAAAATGGAAAATGTGACGAAACGACGCGACATTTACTTCATGGTCTACTTTTTTTTTCTCATTTTTTTGATATTTTTCTTGGAAAGATAACGACCTATTTCTTGCTTGAAAATTCTTGGCCCGGCCCGCCTGCGCCTGTCGGTTGTCGCCCCCCCTAAGAACCCCGTCCGTAAGGCCGGGAAAGTCTATTTTAGACCGGCAGGGGTAGTGGTGGTTTACTTTCAAATTAAACTAATTTCGGATTAATCGAATTTATTCGAAAAGAATTAACAGATGTAAAAAAAAAAAATCAAAAGAAAATGTTTGAAATTATGAATTGATTTGGAAGTAATTTCGAGTAAATTTCAAGTTAATTTCGAGTTAATTTCGAGTTAATTTCGAGTTAATTTCGAATTAATATCGTTTGTAATTTGAAAGTAAGGAGATTGAAAAAGTTTGAGGGTTGGGATTATGATGTTTACTTTGTTTTTAGGGTTTGTGGTGTGTAGCGGTCTAGTTTTTGGGCTTGACCGGTGGTGTCTCGCCACGAATCAGGATTGCAATTCCTGGCACAGTTAGTCCAAAGAAATGCTAAGCAAATCTGGGATAAGGAAGTGCTCACCTTCAGCACACTTTAGGACTTCAACTCCTATTCGTCTGCTCCACAGAAAAAAGCAGTTATTACGTGCTGCTTACACAAAATTTATACGACGACATCAGATGTGGAATTAGCAGGGTTGAGTTTACTTACCTTGAAAAGACTCCTTAGACTACAGGGATATCCAGGGAAATACTTTGATGACTGTCTAGGGAAGTTCGTCCGAAAACATGCACCATCATGGGAAAAATGGAGTGCCAGATATAGGGGATGGTAAAAAAGAGGGGATGTTATATAGGCTACAGAGCCAGACGTATACGGGAACAAGAATACGGAAATGACTCTGAAACTTATCCAAAAGCAATGGCTGGAACTGAGCCCCTTGATAAAGTATGATAAATCCAAGAAACAGATGAGCCGCTCCCGAAGAAGATTTTTTTATTTTCTGGACTGTCTACGGTGATATGGGAGAAATACGCGAAAAAGGACGGGATAACTTTTTTGGATTTTCTGGGTTTTTTGGATTTTTTTGCAGAGCCTTCTGGAACTTTTTGGAAAAAGGATTTCTTTCCGCGGTGAGTAAAACGGCAAAAAAGTTAACTTTCCTACGCGGTAGGTAAAACTTGGAAACATAAACCGAATGTGAAATCCGATCCGTGAAACTGCAGTATCCCGAACGTATCTACAGATACGAACAAAGTGACAGGATAACTTTTGGAGTTTCTGGGGTTTCTTAGGATTTTTTGCAGACCCTTCTGGAGCTTCTTGGGAAAGGATTTTTTACGCGGTAAGTAAAACCGCGAAAAGTTTTTCAGGTAACTCTCTTACGAGGTAGGTAAAAACGCGAAACGTTTTTTCTTCTTACAAGGTAGGGTAAAATGGGAAAATCACTTTTGACAGTATCTGGTCTTAGAAGGGCTTAGAGGAAATTTTCTTGGGCCTGATATGGCGATAGTTTTTGAAGGAACAACTTTTTTACGTAGTAGGGTAAAATGGTAATTGCCTTCCTTGAAGGGTATCCGATTCGAATGACTTGGAGGAATTCTACCCCCGACATTGCTTTCAGGAAACCAACCAATATTTAAGTAGCATAGTAACTTTCCATTGTACGTCGGAGTTTGTTTACCCTCCTGACGAGACCGGACTCTGGCTCCGGTCGAAATCGGTAGAGGGCAGCCAGATGGCAACCATAGCTTTTGTTCTGTCTCGTACCTTCTTCTTCCTATCCAAGTAAGGCAGCCTAGACTATGGTTCGCGATAATCTTGGTTCTACCTGTATCTCTTTTGGAGAATCTTTCAATTTCGAGTTTTCACATACTTTGGTGTGCTGCTACATACAACTTGTGTGATGCATACGGTTGATTCCAGCGCATGCTGACGTCAAGCTCTTGCTTACCTTTCCAATTGGTAAAGGCAGAGGCAACTGACCAGGAGGCGATCACCTGGTTCGGTGGCCTGTAGTATTAGGTATAGCTAGATCAACTTTAGACTAACAGATGAACGGAGGCGGGGGCAATGGTGGCTTCTGCTTCGGAACGGGGCCACCTGGCCCACCGCAAGGCAATGGAGGTGATTGGAATGGCGGACAAGGCGGTCAAGGCGGATGGAACGAAAATGGAGTGGGAGGATGGAACAATGGGAACGACGGAGGATCAGGTGGATGGAACAATGGAAGTATGGGAGGACCATGAGGATGGAGCAATGGCAACGGAGGGGGATGGAACAACGGAAATGGCGCCAATTGGAATACCGGATGAGGTGGAAACTGGAACAACAATGGGACCGGGGGAGGAGGCTGGCAACGAAAGGGTCCAAAATGCTACAACTGCGGACTCTTTGGACTTATCTCCCGAGAATGCCAGGCGCCAAGATAGTACAACCAAGGGCCACATACGAACGAAGGATCGAACAGCTCCAATGCATACGTAGAAATGGAGAAGCCGACTGTGTTAAGCAAAGACGTAGAAGAATCCTTGAAAAGCATGGTGGCCTTCGTAAAGAGACAAGCGGAGAAGGAAAAGGAGGAACGTCAGCAAAAGAAGGAAGCTGAAGAAAAGAGAAAGAAAATGGAGGAGGAGAGAGAAGCAAGAGAAGAAGCGAATAGGTCAGCGCTAGAAAAGAAAAAGCCAAAAGAATTGACGGAGGCGAAGAGAAACTGGGAGTTCGAAAAGATGCTAGCAAAACAGAAGGAGGCGATGGAGTTAGATTTCGAGAAACGATTGGAAAACAGACTGAAGGGAGTGATGATAACTGAAAGAGTAGTAAAAGCAAAAACAAAAGCAAAAATGGCTACGCCAGAACCCGGATCATCAGAGGATGAAGAGGAGGAGGAAACTCAAGAAGAAAAACTGGAAAAGTGCAAACGCCAGCAGGGACAGACATCGGGAACACAAGCAAGCCCAACTGGTTCTCCGGCCAAGATGGGGAGACCAAGTACGGAAGATCCGACGACACGTGTGATGCAAGAAGGAGATGATCAGACCGACATACAAGCCACGAGGGGAAGGATGAAGACTCAGAGAGAAGGATACGGATCCACCTTGTGGGAAAGAGCACCGGTGGACGTCGAAAGCAAAATAGAAGCTGCTTTCAAAAAACAGATAAGGAAATTTCTAAACAAGAAAAGCGTTCCGACAATCCAGGAGATGTGCAGAGAATGGGGTATGGCTTACCGAGGACGCGCGGAAGCAATCGACGAGTTGATTGATCTTCGGGTCATGCACTTCTATAGAGCACCACGAACACCGCGCCAAGGAGGAATCGTGACCCGTGAGCAACCTGCGAGTGTGACGTGGGCACCAAAGACACCATGGAATGATCTACGGTTCTACTTAAGTCTGCGCCATCAGCTAATCGGAAGAACTGGGTGAGATATTAAAGGCCTTAAATTAGGTATAGAAAAAATATTGAGACTTTGCGTTGTAATCCTAGTCCGTAGCGGAGAAATTAAATGGGGGACCACATTCCTAGAAAATTGGATTTACCTGATCGAAAACGAACCTCAAGTAAAACCAATCGTAAGGGTAGGAAGGAACGTAAAAAACATAGATGTACGAAATTCCCAAACCAAAGGTCTATTATATTTAAATCTGGAAATCTAGAATCCGTTAACTTAGTAAGTGTATGTAAAACCGCATCAAAAGGTAATGGACAAATAACATCATCAGGTGGAAAAATATGGGTGGTCGACTGGAAAGCGATGCTACGGGAAATTGGGCAGAGCACCTTCTCGATCGGTACTACTTCCTCTTCCTATTTACCACTAATGGAGTTGAAGGAAGAATTGGAAAAAGGAGGTGTTTTCGGACTTCAAGCTTTGAAGGCTGGGACTCTGTCAAAACGTTACAAAGAACTGAAAGGTAATCTGCACAAAATCCTGAAAAATCCATGGGCTAAAAAGAAACTTTATAAATATTCCCTAGAAGAACTACTTGATTTATTCTTAGCAACAGACCTCTTTTCCAAAGCAATATGTCGTAGTAACGTAAGAGATATGCTAAGAGGAGTCCTGTGGAGGAAATTTGGATTTAGTACACGTAAAAAACATTGCGTACCTGTTACATACGACAATGGGTTATGTAAAAAAGCGATAAGAAGAGTTATTACGGATCACTTGATGAATTGCCTCCCTCTTGCTGAAGCTGTTTTCCTGTGTGGGGAACTTAGGATGGTGTGGAAAAAGAACAGATCGGTTGCTGAAATCCTCCCTAACCATCGGACAATCTCTCAGAGCCCGGTGGGAATTTGCACATGTGCAGATTTTAACCTTCCTAATAAGGAAGGACACGCGATTTGCAGAATAAGTAATCTGGAAGGAATAAACCCATTTGTGAGAAATGCTAGGAAAATTACATATTCGGATTAGAAGGGAAGAAAAACAAAAATACTAAGCAAGATCAATGATGCCTTACTACATATTAGAATTGATACACCATTGTCGATGAATGATATAGCAAGCTGTCTCAAAGTTTCACCGAGCCAAAGCAATTTTGACTCTAATTCCATGTCTTTCCTAAAACGTCTAGGTAAAAATTTTGTATTAATGGCAGTCGATAAGAACCCAGCAGAAACAGTAATTATGTACCCCGAAATTTATGCAAAAGGAATGCGAGACGTTTTTTGGGGAAACACAAGTTTTTGTATAGAATGGAGCTATGAAGCGAAAATGTTGGTAAAATGCAAGAGAGAATTCAAGGCAGCGAAGTTAACAAAAATTGGGAAATGGGACGGCAGTGGCAAATGCGGGCGTGCTTACATTAATCCTAAAAACAAGGACTTATGTAAATTCCGCCCCATAAGTCCTTCCTTCTCCGAACCCTCAAGATCAGCAAGAAGTAAGGTAGCCCGCGCCCTCAACCACCTCTTGTTTTTGCTACCAAAGAACATGAATTTCAACATGAAGTCAACAAATCAATTGAGTCGGAAAGTAACGAAAATATCTAAGTGGACAGAAACGAAAAATAACGGTTTATGTACTATGTGCTGCATTTGATATTAAGGAAATGTTTAGTAAATTACCTCTTAACTCGATTTTGAAAGCACTTGATTGGATCCTACGCTACTACATGGGAAAAGGGAAAGAAAGTTGTCAGTGAGACGATGGGGAAAAAAAACTTCTTTCTCTCTGAAAAACGAGCAGGACAACTGAATGATTATTAACTTCAAAGAAATCCGAGATATGATCACCTTCGAGCTTCATAATACATATGTCGTAGCAGCTAATAGACTAATCAAGTAAAGAACTGAAATTCCAATGGGGAAAAGTACAAGCCCGCCTTTGGCATGTATACTTCGTGCCTTTAATGAGTACTCCTTTCTGACTAGCCTAGGGTCAGATAAAAAGCTAATTAAAGGCACACGACTTATGGACGATGTATCTATTTTTGTATGGAGTAACGGAAAGGGAAAAGATAAAAAAGCAATAGACATCATTAATAAATTCCAAATAGCTTACGACAAAGCACTGTCATTGGAACGAACGGACAATGAAAAAAGCGAATGGGAATTCTTGGGAACGAAGATGAAAGTGGAATCGGGGAAACAAGTAACGAACCAGTTAGTCCAAAGAAACGCTAAGGAAATCTGGGATAAGGAAATGCTCACCTTCACAACGCTTCATGACTTCAACTCTTATTCGTCTGCTCCATATAAAAAAGCAGTTATTACGTGATGCTTACACAAAATTTATACGATGACATCAGATGTGGAATTAGCAGGGTTGAGTTTACTTACCTTGAAAAGACTCCTCAGACTACAGGGATACCCGGGAAATACTTTGATGGTTGTCTAGGGAAGTTCGTCCGAAAACATGCACCATCATGGGAAAAGACTCTGGATCCAGTCGAAACCGGTAGAGGGAAGCCAGAGGACAACCATAGCTTCTGTTTTGTCTCGTACCTTCTTCTTCCTATCCAAGTAAGGCAGCCTAGACTATGGTTCGTGATACTCTTGGTTCTACCTGTATATCTTTTGAAGAGTCTTTCAATTCCGAGTTTTCACATACTCTGGTGTGCCGCTACATACAACTTACTTGTGTGACGCATACGGTTGATTCCAGCGCATGCTGACGTCGACCTCTTGCTTACCTTTCCAATTCCAATTCATGGCACAAAAATATAAGGGACACCGGGCCCGGTTCCCGGTTGCTTTGTTTTAAAAAACAAAAGTTAGCGTTGCGGTAACGCAGCGCCAACGTGACGCTTCTGGTTGCTTCTGGGCGTTGGGGGCTCATGTTAGGGTTGATGATAACTGTTGACCTGAGTTGCTAAAACTTGACGTTGGGGAGGGTATGGCGTCGCAGGGAAGAGCGTTGGGGCACTAGTGGGGCACACTGCTGGGACCTGGTCGGTCCCTAACCACCACTGGTTTCGGTTGACAATTAGTGTTTGTCAGCAATCCAATTGGGTTGAGGAGGGCAGCTCGTTGATGTGTGGGTGACCGACTGGCGAAATGTAGGCGCGACAACATACCTGATGAGACTGATCGAGGGCATTGCCCCTCGGTCCTTGATACAAAGGTGTTGTGGGATTATCCCGCTCTTGATTAGCAGGGGCAGCCTGCAGCAAAGTTGGGAGGAGCAGATGGGATTCTACAGGGATGATGCACTGGAGATGGAGGTGGACAGGACATCGATAAAACGCCGATTTATGGGAGAGAACGAATTATTGTCGTGATCAGTATCGCCCACCGTCGATGACAACGGGCTTCAAGCTGCGAACGAGATTCTTCACTGTTGCTACAACTCCTGCTTCGGGCGTGATGTCAATTTCGTTTTCCGGATCTTCGCTGATTATGATCGTCTCTCATTTTTTTGTTTCGTCCGAGCACACACACGCACACACACACACACACACGCACACACACACACACACACACACACACACAGAGAGAGAGAGAGAGAGAGAGAGAGAGAGAGAGAGAGAGAGAGAGAGAACACTGGGCTAGGGTTAATAGTTTTCTGGTAGGTTTTCTTTTATTTTGAACATTCTTTTTAACTTTGTTTGGTTTTTCTTTTTGCTGATTAGAATCCCTTTGGTGGTGTTTTGTGTACTTAGGTTGTATAGATAGATAGATCATGATAGATCTCTAGATAGGTACATAGATAGATATATATACACATATCGTCAAATAGAACTGCCCGGTAAACCGTAGGCAGAGAGGGAGAAGAGGACAACAAACGAGGGGCTGTGACAAACTGTTTCGTCGGAGTTTCACCGACATATATATACACATATATAGAGAGAATGAGAGAGAGAGAGAGACATTGGTTAATTTGCTTTCTTCGGTGGTATTTTTGTGCATAGGGTTTGTGGTGTGTAGCGGTCCAGTTTTTGGGCCTGACCGGTGATGTCTCGCCCTAAATCAGGACCGCGAAATTTTTTGTAAGGAACGCCGGGCCCGATTCCTGGCACCGAAATATAAGGGACGTCGGGCCCGGTTCCCGGTTGTTTTGTTAAAAAAAAGAAAAAAGATATCAAAATTTTTGTAATTTAATTAAAGTAATTCTGAGTGAATTTCGAAGAAATTAATTAAGACTCTAGGCTACCAGAGTGGCCCAGGTCGACTTGCCCAACAAGGCCAAAAATATTTAAAAAATAAAAAAATAAAAAAATATTTTTTAATTTAATTTTTATTTTAAATTTGGTAAAGAATTTCGATGTGACCCTGAGGCAAAAGTTTTTTAATTTATTTTTTTGCATTACATTGTTTTTTTTTTTTTTTGTTTTTTTTTTTTTGGCTGGGACCTTCCCTTGTCCTTGCACGGTCGGGCCACCCGGGAAAATAGGGTGACCCGGGCGGCCCGGCTGGTACCCTAGTTAAGATTCAACTTTTTTGGGAATTTTAAGAACGATATGTGAAAAACAAAAAGAAGTTTGGGGAATAATTTAGGAAAGAAAATATTTAAGTTGGTGAGAAGGAAGCAATCCTTGTTATGACCCTGGCCAATTTCGAGATATACATCCACCGGAAAGTACAATGCAATCCAATTGCAGAAAGAAATGAATGAACTTGAGAGAGGTGAGAGAGGATTAGAAGAAGAAGAAGAAGTACGAAAGAAGAAGAAGAAGATGTACACCAACAAAGACAATGACAAGGCTCTTCTTCTTCGCCCAACAATCTCCTCCTCATCTCCCCCTTCTCTTATTCATACAAGAAATAATAATACAATGTTGAATGATCCAGAATCAATGTCCGAGTTCCTCTTCTATTGCAGGTATCACTTAAGGTCCACCATAGCCATGGCCGCCTCTCGCACTCTTCCCCCTCATAGGCCGAGGCTATGGCGGACTATTGGGCTCTGCTCAGATGCCCAAAGAACAACCCAAAGCAGCTATGGCTGCTCTAGCTCAGGCCGCCATGCCTGACCCTGCCCCAAAGCTTCTTGGTGTAGCTGTCCCCGGCTGGGGACTCCCTGCTGCAGCGCTCACCAAGGTGATGAAGATGGCTGCCACCATAGCCAGGTAAGTACCCCTGGCGCTCCTCCCCCTTCCTTCCTTCTTCCTCCTTCTTCCTCCCTCGTGTCCTTCTCCTTCCTCCCCAGCAGCGCTGCTCCAGCTTAGCGCTGCTCCAGCCAACGCTCCACCAGTGTGTCGCCAAACTTGCACACCGAAAAAGAGGCCGGACTCTCCGCCCGGCCAAAAGATATAGCGGCCTGCTTTTGGGCGGTGACGTCCAGGCCGCTCGGCCTCCCAAGCAACCGGTTCCTCGTCCCTTTCGGAGGGAAACATCATTGCAGACTCTGATATGGCCCGTTACAGGCCCTAGACCCAGACTAGTTGGACTGATATCCGCCTAGACCTACCTACAACTACTGGGCCTCTAAAAATGCCACTTTTGTCGTCTTCCGCTCGGCCTCCGGTACCTGCACATCTACCCTCAACGTCACGACCACAAATAAGTACCGGCCCTGAGGGCCCAACGAACGAGCAAGTGCCCTGACGGGCCACACACATACTCATGCCAACCAGCACTCAGACAGGCACGGTCACGCATACACCCAGGCCAACCAACAGTCAGACATGCACGGTCACATACACACTCAAGCCGTCCAGCACTCAGACAGACATGCAGTCCAGCAAGCGTGCACACACAAACTTAGTAGCAAGCGGGGAACTCAGCAGGGCATTCAGTCCATGTATGGAGGGGTCATCACACTACCCCCCCCTCAAGAGCGAGGTCCCTTCGAGCGAGTTACTCACTCTGAGTCCTCGACAAACGCGTCGTAAGCGAGCAAGGCAAAGAGATTCCTAGAGTACTATGTTGCAGTGAGCTTTGCAGAGACCTTAGGTACAACGCTAGTGGCGATTTGTCGCTCGTATGCTTTGACAACACGCGGTGCACTGCGTAGCAGTTCCTATTTGGAAATCCAGTACAGATCGTCTAATGGGTGATACAGGAAGTGAACTTGGTACTGTCTGTTGCATCCCTTCCCTACAAGCTGTTTGATCCTGTTTATCTCGTGCCCGACTTTGATCGCATGAGGGATCATATCTTCGCGATAATCGAATGTCTTAGCATCACGGTGGAGGTATAGTTTGAATGCGTGGAACACGGGTATGTGCGCAGACGACGTACGAAGGGCCAAAGTGATCTTCACCAATCACATCCAAAACTTCCCACGGCCCATAATAGAGAGGGAGGAGTTTGCGTGAGACTCCCTCTTCTTCTGAAAATTCAGACATCTTGACCCAGGCATAGCTTCCTACCTGAATATCCGACGGTCAGCGCTTCTTGTTCGCATGATGGATCATGGCGTGTTGTCGCTTGGTCATAACTGCAATGGCAACTTTGAGCAAGCGATCATACTTGGCCATGAAGCCAGGTCTGTCGGGTGTGAAACCAGCTGACCGCTCAGGGAATAGGTAAGAGAGCGGATTTCGGAACTGCGAACCGTAATGCAGCCTGTTGGGTGTCATGCCGGTGGCGGAGTGGACGGAGTTGTTGTATAACCCCTTAACGGAATACAACTCTTCATCCCATGTTTCCTGATCCAGGATAATCAAAGCGCGAAGAAGTTAAAACACAGTCTGGTTCTCCTCAGCCAAACCGTTGGCTTCGGGGTGTCGGCCAGATGTCATACACAGTTTGATCCCCAATTGAGACGTGAAGTCCTTCCACTCAGTACTAATGAAGCGCGGATCCTGATCGCTCACAAGAGTCTTCGGGGTTCCGAACTGCAGAATGTACTTCTATTGGAATTCACGAATCACTAGTTATGTTGGGGCATGAGGCGGCAAAGGGATCAGATTGAGGAACTTAGAGAATCGGTCAACAATCACCATGACCTGTGAGTAGCCGTTCTTACTTACCTTTCCCATGTCGGGTAAGTCGATGGAGACAGACTCCTCGAAACCATCGGGAATGGGTAGGGGTGTGAGTAGCCCCATCGACTTTTGTGTGCATGGTTTGATTCGTTGACAGACTTGACATTCAGCCACAAACTTTTCAGCAGTCCCTTTCATGCCAGGCCAATCAAACTGTCTCATCAAATTTGCGTACGTTTTTGCCATGCCGAAGTGTCTGCTCCGGCCATGAGCCACATCCAAAAAGTGCGTGCGGAGAGGCTCATGCTCGGGCACACACAAACGGTCGTGGTTCCCGTAGCGACGAAAAATCAGTCCTCCATACTCATGAAAATCAGGCTGACTACTAGGATCAACCCGCAGCCGCTCAAGGATGGAACTAAGTTCCGGATCCTTGGTTGTCTGCTCTACGAGCTCCTCCTTTAGTTTTTTCCGGAGGTCGTAGGATTTCACAAGGCAAATCATGTACTCAGGGTGGCGAGACAATATGTCAGCTACTGGATTATAACAACCCTTTTTGTGTCTTAATTCAAAATCGAAGATGTCAATCTCATGGAACCAGCGAAGCAAGGTAGGGGACAGGGTAGTTTGTTGTTTGATCCACTTCAAGGTCTCATGATCTGAGAAGAGTTTGAAGTGGCGTCCCAAAAGATAGTGTTTCTAGTAATCTGGCACCATACGCAAAGCATAGAGCTCGCGCATGTAGGTGGAAGTGGCTACCTTTAGGTTGGGCATGCGTTTGCTGTAGTACTCGAGTGGCCGCGAGCCATCGCTGTCATCTTGTTGCAGCACTGCACCGATTCCATACTGACTTGCATCCGTAGTAACTACGAATGTCAGGTTGGGATCTGCAATGTGCAGTACCGGGTAACTTACCAAGGCGTCCTTCAAGGCTTGAAAGACGGTCGTGCACGAGGTGTCCCAAGAGTAGGGAACATTCTTACTTGTTAGTCGAGACAATGGACACGCAACAATGGAGAAGCGGGGCACAAACTTCCGATAGTATGACGCGAGACCAAGAAAAGAACGCAGTTCGTGAATGTTCACGGGATGAGGCCAGGTGCGTATGACCTCCACCTTGGTTGCTTCAGGCTCTAGGCCTACTGCAGACAATCGGTGCCCAAGATAGATGACACTATCCTTCCCAAACTCAGATTTCTCTAAGTTGAGATGGAGTTGCGTCTTCTGGAGGATGGTCAGTACCTCCTCAAGGTGCTTGAGGTGTTCCTCCATGGACTTGCTGAAGATTAGAATGTCATTGGGGTAGACGACCACGAACCGGCCAATCTGTTCGCGGAGGACTTTGTCCATGAGGCTTTGGAAGGTGGCCGGCGCGTTCGTGAGACCGAAGGGCATTACGGTAAACTCGTAAAGCCCATTGCGTGTTTTGAATGCAGTCTTATGCTTGTCCGCAGGATCGACTTCACTCTGGTGGTAGCCAGACTTGAGATCGATCTTGGAGAAGACCTTGCACCCACCTGCGACATCAAGCAAGTCATCTATACGAGGCAATGGATAGGCATTCTTTCTTGTGATGCGGTTTAGACCGCGATAGTCAATACACATGCGGAGTTTGCCTCCTTTCTTCGGAATAAACAACACAAGAGCACAAAATTCAGATTCGCTAGGTTTGATCCACCCCTTGTCAATCATCTCATCAAGCTGTCGTCGGAGTTCCTCCAACTCGACGGGTCCCATTCGGTACACGCAACCCTTTGGAGGAACAACACCGTCAACCAATTCGATGGTGTGTCGGACCGATCGCGTGGGGACTCTACGTGGCTCGGCTAGGACTTCTAGAAACCGATCGAGGAGGTTTTGGATGTCTGGTGGGATCGGTGGGGGTGGGGGATCAGCAAAGGGATGGCCTAGATCCGGTCGCAGGTCGCGTATAGAAACGACCGAATCTGAAGTAGGATCATTTGGACCATTAGAGGGTGGAGAAATAGAGGTGCTAGGAGTAGAAGTACTAGAAGTAGGATCACTAATCGAAGTAGTAGTGGTAGTAGCCGCAAAAGTGGATGGCACATGGGTAGGACGAACAAAGGCAACATACAACTGTTCTTCCTCCTTGTGCTTGCGCCATTTCTTGCAGAACTGCATTGCATTCAGAAAAGTCACTGGGGACTCGTGCTTCTCATCCAAGAGGATAGGAAGCTCGTTCCCTCTAGCATCTTTGATCATGAAAAGTGACTCCTTCAACTTGGTCCATTCGCATTGGGACTGCAGCCAGCCCAAGCCAAGGACAACGTCGAAGGGGCACTTGTCAAGAACATAGAAGTTCGACGTGTGTGTGACAGTTTTGTCCTTGTCAATGGTAGTGCGCACACCTTTGACTACATGCGTAGAGGAGACAACTTCTTTGTTGCCAACTTGGGTCCGACAAGTGTTCTGCAAGGCCACTTGCTTCATCCCCAAGCCCACTTTGCGTATCCCGTGGGGTGACATAAAGTTAGCCGTAGCACCACAGTCAACCAAAACACGGAGATATCGATGGTTTATGAGAAGTTTGAAGAAGATCAACTTCACCGTCCCCTGGGCACGCTGCTGTTTCATCTCAGCCCAATGCTCCAAGTGGTAGTGAAAGTCGACCGTCTGAGACTCCTCCCAAGGCTCGACAGACAAAACATTACTCACCTCAGCCTTGTGTTCAGCAGATGATTGGGCTTCAAGGGAGGACTGCTCATCTGCCTTAGATTCAGTCTCCCCTGCTGTAAAGTTTGTTGAAGTTTACTCTACGCCTGGTTCTGGTTTCCCTGCAGCCTATAACAGTCTTGTACCTTATGGTTTGGTTTTGGCAATGTAGGCATACCCCCTTCTTGAGTCTACCCTGCTAGTCATTTTCAGTAATCCGGAGGTCAACCCAAGGTTTAGTAGTTGCATCCTCCGGTTTAGGTGGGATCTTGACTCCCTTGGGAAGTTGGACATAGTTCTTCCCTGCACTCCGATTCGGTCCCTTTGCATTGGCAGTCTTTTTAAAGGCAGTAAATTTTTCTTCTTCTTTGTTTGCATCAGACTCATGGGCTGAAGAACAAGTTGTATCAGAGTCATGTTCTTGGTCGTCACAAAGAGTGGGGTCATCTGCATCAGCTTCTTCTTCGGCCTCCAGCAGGACATGCGCAGCAAAACGCCCTTGCTGCAGCATGTGGATCCAAGTATTGCGATATGAGGAGTTCCTCGAGGGAGGCAACCGGGGTGGCCTTAAGCCATCTTTTTAGTTCAATTTTAGGAATGCCATCTCGTGTAGCTTGGACCTCTAAGAAGCCCCTTACGTCCGGTTCGACCTTCATTCCCATGATCACGGACTGGTTCTCAGGTTGAGTCCCCAGAATCTCGAAATAAGCCCTTATGGAGCTGATCCAGGATTCGATGTCTTCCTTGCCGTCGTACTTGGATGGTATTTGAACCGCCTTTCGATCCACATAGGGACCGACGTAGCTGGGACCAGCACCTGCTGGTTCCAATCTTGGGGCTGCAGCAGTTGCAGAATTTCCAGCCTCGTTGCTTGTCACAACAACAGCGGAATCCGCACCTGTTGCAGGTCCCGAGGGGGGTGCCAACACATTCGAGGAAGAAGATACAGTAAGAGGGGCAGAGGTAGTTTCGATTGCAGCTTCAGATCCAGGGGGTAGAGGAAGAGGGCTGGCCACTTGGGCTTGTCGCAACTCAACCACCTCCTTTGTCAATTCATGGTACTTGGGGGTCATATCAGTCAGATCATCTTGAAGTGTCTGCAATTTTGCAAAGACTTCAGCGATCTGAGTGGTATGATCCTCAAGGTTCCTAACTTGAACAAGGGCGGTGAGTATAGACTGCAACTGTTCCCCACACTGCTCTTCAGTCAGTGAGGGAACAGTCTCTACGATGACCACTTGCCTTTTCAGCAATGTCTCCTTCCTCTCCTTCTCTGCCTCCTGTTCCCTTTTGATTGCACTATCCAGGAGTGTTTGTAGATATGGCTTTTCCGCATCATTGGCTGCATCTAACAAGGCCGGCCATTGTGTTGAAGTTAGCTGAGCCAGTTTTGGACCGTTAGTATTGACAGGTGGGTCAGAGAGTCGCCAATCAGCAAAGGAATCAATTAGACTCTCAAGAGGTTCACTCCCCCTCTCACTTGGACGAACACTCCTTTTCCCAGTCCTTGCCCACTTCAGAGGGTCACTTTCCCTCTCTCCCTTTTCTCTCTCCCTCCTCTCTCTCTCTTCGTTCTGGTTGCGAGTCTCCACGAGCATCGAAAATGAACTCAAAGAAACAAACTTAAAAGCTCAGAGAAGAGAAGGTACAACTCCTAGCCGGAGCGGCATTTCATTTGGAAGTAGAGAGCAACAAACTAAAGAAAAACAAACAAATTCAAACGAGAGGTCTGATTCAGCGACCCAGTCTGATCAAACTGCATACGAGGTCCTCTCGAGTCCAGTCTGACCAGCTCCGTGACCGTACAACAAACCAGACAACGAGTGACTAAATGCAACAATTGAGAATTGAGTGGTGTACAGGGTGCGAGTCAAGCCACAGACAGTGCAATCCAAAAGACATGCGAAACGTCTCAGCCAAGATCCCCTCGGCAGTGGGTGTCCTCATCCAAGAAGAATGAACTCGTATCCCAACCAAGAAGACAAGAGGTCAATGCCTAACCGGTTTGGGTCCATAGGCTCTTCTTGTTTGGGCCCGGTCCCGCTGGGTCCCAGGGGTCCCACGTGGGTCTCAACCAGGTCCCAACCAAGAGGAGTTCCACATGAACTTAGTCTAGTCTCTATTGTACCGAAAAACGAAATTTCAACTTCTGGCAGAACCTGCAGACTACAACCGTTCAGAGATGAAAAGACACAGCACTATAGAAAGACTCGGCATGTTGGTCAAGATACTTCATTTTCCATCCATCAGGTGAGTCGGTAGATCACATGCATTCAGTCACACAATCAAGACCACAAAGGAGTAGGAAAAGAAACCCAGAGTACCCCAACAGGACAATCAATACCATACACACATACATGGGCATCCCGTAGGTGCACGACACTTACCCGAGTGGCCTTGAGCTTCGAGATGAATAGAACTCACCCACCCTCTCATGTGGTCCTCCTGACCCCTCTAACGCTACCCCTACACTAGTGTCCTATCTCCTAGGAGGGTCTGACTCCAACACCAAAGTGCAACGCCGGATCCCCCGTCGATGCTGAAGAACAAAGTAGCAACTTGCATTCCGTAGATGTTGAGTGGTCGCTGACCCTCAAGCTCGCGTACTTGAGGGTAGCCCTAAAGTTGCCAAATGTCTCCCTTGAATCAGATTCCAGGTGCGAGTGCCTCTCACTGTCGCCTCTCTCAAATCGCCGCATGAAGTCTCCTCGAAATGTCTCGCCACCATGATCTCACTCTCAAGCAACCTGGTTAGGTTCTATGTCGACCCCACATGACCTAACCAGGTGGGGACAGCTTCCCTTAGCCACGCTGCCCCACTTCCCTCAACCAACCAACCCTAACCCTAAGTGTTGCCCTCAACCACTTAGGTTAGGGTTAGGGCAGCAAAGTCAACTCTCACCAGCAAGTAGAATCCGGTCTGATACCAATGTTATGACCCTGGCCAATTTCGAGATATACATCCACCGGAAAGTACAATGCCATCCAATTGTAGAAAGAAATGAATGAACTTGAGAGGAGAGAGAGAGGATTACAAGAAGAAGAAGAAGTAAGAAAGAAGAAGAAGAAGATGTACACCAGCAAAGACAATGACAAGGCTCTCCTTCTTCGCCCAACAATCTCCTCCTCCTTGTCTCCCCCTACAATGTTGAATGACTGATCCAAAATCAATGTCCGAGTCCCTCTTCTACTGCAGGTATCACTTAAGGTCAACCATAGCCATGGCCGCCTCTCCCACTCTTCCCTCTCATAGGCCGAGGCTATGGCGGAGTACTGGGCTCTGCTCAAATGCCCAAAGGACAACCCAAAGCAGCTATGGATGCTCTAGCTCAGGCCGCCATGCCTGACCCTGCCCCGAAGCTTCTTGGTGTAGCTCTCCCCGGCTGGGGACTCCCTGCTGCAGTGCCCACCAAGGTGATGAAGATGGCTGCCACCATAGCCAGGTAAGTACCCCTGGCGCTCCTTCCCCTTCCTTCCTTCTTCCTCCTCCTTCCTCCCCCGTGTTCTTCTCCTTCCTCCCCAGCAGCGCTGCTCCAACCAGCGCTCCACCAGTGTGTCGCCAAACTTGCACACCGAAAAAGAGGTCGGACTCTCCGCCCGACCAGAAGATATAGCGGCCTGCTTTGCCTCTTGGGCGGTGACTTCCAGGCCGCTCGGCCTCCCAAGCAACCAGTACCTCCTCCCTTCGGAGGGAAACATCATTGCAGACTCTGATATGGCCCGTTACAGGCCCTAGACCTTGACTGGTTGGACTGATATCTGCCTAGACCTACCTACAACTACTGGGCCTCTAAAAATGCCACTTTTGTCTTCTTCTGCTCGGCCTCCCGTACCTACACATCTACCCTTTCCAGGTGCGGTATCGGCCTACCCGCTACTTGAGTGTTTTTCCCCGCTGCAACCCCTCAATGTCACGGCCACAGGTAAGTACCGGCCCTGAGGGCCCAACAAACAAGCAAGTGCCCTGACGGGCCACCCACATACTCATGCCAACCAGCACTCAGATAAGCATGGTCACGCATACACCCAGGCCAACCAACAGTCAGACAGGCATGGTCACATACACACTCAAGCCATCCAAGCGTCTACACACAGACTTAGTAGCAAGCGGGAAACTCAACAGGGCATTCAGTCTATGGGCAAAACTCAAAAATCAGCTGTGTTTCAGTCCATGTATGGACGGGTCTCACATCCTAACTATAATAGCTATTTGATAGTAGTATAGTACTAACTAGCAGTAGTAGGAATAATAGTTGTAAGGGGCGGGGGAGGGTGTATTGGTTGGTCGTGGCGGAGGGGTGCGCGCAGGGGGGGAAGAAGAAGAGCACGCAGAGGGTGTATTGGTTCGATTTCGAATTGAAATTGGTTCGATTCGATTTCGAGATCGAAATCGGATTGATTTCGATTTTGAGAATTCCAATCT
>BFEA01000232.1:487000-504909 GCA_003427395.1 Chara braunii
CCTGCCGCTGCTCCGCTCGCTGCTGCGCTAATCTGCGCTATGCTGCGCTCCTGCTTCAGCCCCTGCGCTAAGTTTAGCGCATCAAAACAGCGCTCTGGCGCTGACCATACCGTACCGGTATAGTGCCGGTAGGTCGATGCCTCAACTGAGGCAGGTACCGGTACTTATACCGGTAGGCATTGGTCTGGCCTCAATGCTGCGAGGCCAGGCCAGTCCCTGAACCGTCCAGAWGGACGGTTCAGCCTCAATCGGCGGGCGGCAGCTTTAAGAGCGCCGCCAGGCCCAAACGAAGTGTCGTTTGGGCCTACCCGATGGGAGGCTGTCCAAAATCAGGCCTTTAGGGCCTGTAGTCAAAAAGGTCGGGCCTTTAGGCCCTGGTGTGTTCCTCCGGCCCTAAGTCGGGTCCGGTAGGACCCGTGTGAATCGAAAGATGTAACAGCGCTGGTCTTCTTCCTCCCTTCAGAGCACTTCTTCGTCCAGGTCGCTAGTCCGCACAAACTCCAACAGCTTCCACAAATTTGCGAAATGACAACTGACTGTCCTCCGGCACTGTAGCCCAAAATATATAGTTGAAGTGGGCTGTGTGTGCCTGCTTCAATCGGTACTGGCCTCCTTTGGCCTCTGCCTTGCCAAGTTGCTATTTTGGGAAAGTTCCCAACTTCCGTTGGTAGGCTGCTGCAAATTTGGACTTTGGGGACTGGCATGCTCCTACAGGTACTGTACTCACTGACCTGCGACGCCTACAGCTACAGACCCTAAGATTCAGCTACCGGTAGGGTTTGGGGACTTGCAGTGTGAATCCATCCATTCCCACCGGCCTAATTTCGAGGCCCTCCGAGAAAAATCAGAACTTCAATGATCATAGATGTTCATTCCTCTCTGCGCCCGCTCATAGTATGACACAATATGAGGGGCTGTTTGAACTAACTCATCCCTGGCGAACCAGCGGTCTTCGCTGGGTTCCTGATAAGCAAATCTAACTTTGTACTGTTTCTGCGGTCTCCCTCTACGACCTGTACGGAAGGTATCCTCAGCTATAATTTTCTCTACATCTTATCCTCCGTCCATATCAGGTGGAATCATAGATCTGCGTGAAGGAAATGCATCATTAGTCACACAGGGAAGGAGCTTAGAAGCATGAAAAACAGGATAGGTGTGCAGATGGGGTGGAATCTCGATGATGTATGACGGTCCCTGCGTCACCTTTGACATCTAGCACTTGCCACGACCCTTTGTAGCCAGGTAGCAGTTTTTGGGAAATCCCTTCCTCGCTTTAGACTTGACCCAGACAAGATCACCTACTGCAAACTGTGAAGGACAACTGTGTTTGTTTTATTGTTACATCATTTGATGGTGGGCCTTCCGGATGTTCTCAGCCACATGTTGCAGATCCTTCTCATACTGGATGGCAAACTCACGTGTACCGGGTGGCGGTCTTTGGATCCGATCCGGGTTCAAACAGTCTATGGGACGTCGAGGACTCCAGCCTCTATGCAGCTCATTCGGGGTCCGCGAGGTAGCTAGGTGAACCGAGTTGTTATACCCACTAGCTACCTTGGGAAGATGCTCATCCCAATCTACCTGGTCCGGTCTTATATACATACGCAGTACTTGCTGTAGAATCTTGTTCATCTGCTCGGTCTGCCCATTTGTCTCAGGGTGGCGCCCAGAGGACATAGCTAACTTAGATCCGTAGACCTTCATTAAGTGCTGCCACTGTTCCCCTGTGAACCGGTCGTCTCGGTCACTAACTATACTCAACGGGTGACCGTAATCCTTGACCCAATGGTTAAAGAACTCTTTGATGACCAGATCTGTCTTTGCTGCGGCAGGTAATGGTACAAAAACAACAAACTTACTAATCCTGTCAACTATAACCATGACCTGACTTTTTCCACTATTACTCTTGACCTTAGTGTCCATGAAATCGATAGATATAGATTCACCGGGGCTGGATGGGATAGGCAAGGGTTTCAACAGTCTGAGGGGAGGCTGCGTGGAATTCTTGTTCCTCTGACACACTTGGCAGTCTTGGACATAAGTGATGCAATCATGCTTCATGTCGGGCCATGTGTAGGACCTAAGAAGGGTCTCATAGGTCTTCCGCCAACCAAAGTGGCCTTCAGTATCGTGGCATTCCCCTAGGATCAAACTGCTTACCTCTTCATTACGCGGAATGCAAAGCCCATCATGCACATCAGTCTTTTCAAACAACAATCCATCGACCATTCTGAAGTCGGGGACTTCTCGAGGTCTGGTATGTGCCTTCTCTATGAGCGTCCTATACACGGGGTCATCAGCGTATGCAGCCTTGATCTTTTGCTGCAGATCCGCGCCAGCGTCCAAGTAAGTCACTATTGCACCAAAAAAATCTGCATGTCAGCGACGACGTTATACTTACCCTTGACTGGTTTTGACTGAAAAGCAAACTGATCAATCTCCCCAACCCACCTAGTCAACTTGGGAGTCATTCGGGCCTGGGTCTTCAACCAACGCAACGTCTCATGGTCTGAATATACCTTGAAGGGTCGCCCTAACAGGTAATGCCGCCAATGGTCTAAAGCCGGTCGAAGGGCAAAGAGCTCCCGCTCATAAGTTGAGGCTGCTACCTTCTCACTAGGGAGCCTGCAAGACATAAATTCAACGGGTCGGTATCCATTTCCATCATCCTGTTGGAGAACAGCGCCAATGCCATACTGGCTAGCATCGGTAGTAATGACAAACGGTAAGGATGGATCAGCTACTTTAAGGACTGGGTACTCGATGAGAGACTTCTTCAACTTTTTGAAGGCTGATGTACAGTCCTTGTCCCAATTCCAAACGGTTTCCTTCTGCAGCAGCCTGCGCAAAGGAGCAGCAATGGAAGTGAAATTACGCACGAACTTCCGGTAGTAGTTGGCCAGTCCTAAGAACGATCGCAACTCAGTCAACGTGTGCGGGGTTGGCCAGTCACGAATCGCTGCTATCTTCGCATCCTCTGATCTCACTTCGTCTCCATCTACCACGTGTCCCAAATACAAGACTTGACGCTTGGCCCACTCACACTTTTCCGGGTTGATTTCGAAGTTAGACTCAGGCAACTTGATCAAGATCTGAAGCAGATGATCTCACTTCGTCTCCATCTACCACTCCTCTAGACTCTTACTAGAAATCAGAATATCATCTAAATAAACAACAACAAATTTATTTAACCAATATCTAAACAAATCATTCATGCATCTTTGGAATGTTGCAGGGGCATTAGTCAATCCGAACGGCATAACTACAAACTCGTAGTGTCCATAACGAGTCCTAAAGGCTGTTTTGTGCTGGTCCTCCGGCTGTACCTCAATCGGATGGTACCCGGACTTCAGATCAATGTTGGCGAAATACTTGCATCCCTGCACCCTGTCTAACAGATCGTCAATTCGGGGTAATGGTTCAACGTTCTCGACTATGATAGCGTTCAACCGTCGGTAATCAGTGCACAACCGCAATTCACCCTCTTTCTTCGGCACGAACAGAACCGGTGCACCATACGGCGACGAACTGGGCTTAATCCACCCCTTCTCAATCAGCTCATCTAGCTGTCTGCCCAACTCATCAAGTTCCTTGGGGGACATTCTATAAATCGGGCCCTTGTGGATCTTGCTACTAGGCTCTATCTCAATCCGGTGCTTTATCTCCCTCTCTACCACTCCGGTTGGGGTTTCTCTCACATCAACGAACTCTTTCATTAGGTTCTCCAATTGGGGCAGTATTTTCTCTTCACCCTTACTCTCTTCACTCACCGGTTTAACGTAGGCCACAAAGACGTGATCTTCCAACTTCTCCTTCGTCACGTGTCGAGCGAACGCAGGGGCACTCATACAGCAAACAGACAAGTGAGACTCTAGACCGTACTCATGGAACAACCTCATCTTCTTCTTGCCCTCGGTGGGGCATGGCAGCCAACACTCATGCTCGCCCAACTACACGTCCGCTATGGCTGCTTCTCCCCAGTCTGTCCCTAAAATCAGATCAAAGGGAAGGTTGTCCTCCACTAAGAGGGTAAGGGAATGAATAATCTTTTCCACCTTTTTCCTCTCCTCTAACTGGCAGTATGCCTTGATCCCCTCGACGTATTCCTCCACTCGCATCTCGTAATTGCCGGCCAGTCTACTCACTACTGGCTTACTCAACTTCTGCACCTTCATTCCTAAGTGCAACTTCTTCAGTCCTCTCCTGCTGATAAAACTCCCAGTAGAGCCACTATCCACTAAGGCTCCCACTCGCGTCGGACTAATCTCCACATCTACCAAAATCAGCTGCCCTCTTCTCTTCTTCATTTCAGCCCAGGTGGGGTGACAAGTGATCAGCTCATCGCCAATGCCTGCGAGGCAGCCACCTAGAGAGACCCTAGCACAAACAGTCTCTGAACAACTATCTAGGTGGGGGCCTACATCAGCCTCTGCCATTGGGGTCCTCGGTTTGGAGGTCTCTCTTGCAGCATGCGCTTCTTGTAATGTACCCAAGGCCCCAGTAGGAGCAGCTGCCACTCCTCCGGCTGTTGCCTTTTGACGGCGATTTCAATTTAGGGCACCGAGGAATCAGATGGCCTGCCTCTCCACATTTTATGCAGGCCCCAACTCCCTCCATGACTCCCCCTTTGCACGTCCAGGGTGCCATGGGTATCTGCGTGGTGCAGTTTCTCTTCCGCCCGAATTGCCATTGTGGGCAAGGGTGTAATGTCCTCTACCCCTGCCTTGCTGTTGGGGGGCATGGCCGGTGCTGCCATGTGGGGGTCCATAACCCCTACCTCCCTCTGCATAGCCTCCATTGCTGCACTCCCCCTGATAGCCACGTCCTCTTCCTCCCCAACCAGAGCCTCCTCTGCCTCGACCGCCTCCTCCTCCGCGTCCTCCCCCACGGACTACAGCAGCGAAGTCACCTCCTTGGACTCCACAACTGTCCCCATCTAACCCATATTTTATCTGATCATAAGTGAGGGCCTCACAACCTCCTTCTTCAAACATCACCACTAGGTTGTCCTTGTCCGTAATACTCCCGGCAATGGTCTTACCTTTCCAAGCCTTTCCCTTCTCCAAGTCCTTGTACCAATAACAATTTGCTTCTTGGAGGTACCCAACCTGCTCCACCGTCAACTTACTGAACTTGTCGTAAGTCATGCCGTCCTCTTTGATCTTAACATAGAGGTTGCTCTTGATGGAATCAGGGAGGGCTCTCGCAAAGTTGTTCAGAATCTGTTCGGGGGTCAGTCCATGATCCGGGGTCTGCAACAGTTTATCCATGGTGGCCTTCAAGGCTGACACACTCTTCCACTTCCTAAGGTGAATGCTGTTTAGCCTGTCTGCGGTCCTCATGGCTCTGGTGTTATCCTCAAATCGGTTGCGGATAGCATCTAAGAAGGTCTTGAGAGCCGTCCTCTGCGAGTATGCTACCATATCACGATCGCAGGCTGCCGCATTGGCTAGCGATACTGCAAAATCCGCAGCAGCGCCACTTAGGCACGAATAAGCCATCAAAACTTTGTCTCCCTCTGGAATGCATTGTGCATATGTGTACGATTGGACTGTCGATTCCCACCGATCAAAGTTTTCCTCTCTCTTCCCTGAATAAGTGTCAGGGAGCTCCACCTTAATTTTCTCTCTCTTAATCAGGCTCCCCCCTACTCCATTGGCAGGGTCTCGTCCCCCAATGGCCTTTCAATTTATAGTCAAGGCCTTTTCTTCAGCGATGGTACAAACTATCTTCTTGGTGCACAATTGTTCCAACTGCATGGCATAAGAGGAGGTTTGCCCGTCCACCTTGCTGAGAACGGCGGTTGTAAAATTCTTCCCCTTACCTGGTTGATCTTCTTGACGGGTTTCTATCTTTTCCACAGCCTTATGGAGCACGGCGGTTTCCTGGGTGGAGTGCATGACAGCGTCGGTGAGGAGGGCCAACCTAGATTCTACATCTTCCGGTTTCTCCTTTTGCGCTTGCATCCTCCTGCGTAGGGCTTCTCCTTCCTCTAGCAGCCTCTTCGCCGCTTCACATTCCTTTCTCTTTTGCGCTGTCAGTCTAAGCTGTATTTTGGCTTCTCTCTCCATTATCAAATATTCTCTCTCCTTCGCCGTAGCTGTCTCTAGAATCTTTGTAAATGCAGCAATCTCTTCTGCAGTCTCATCCTCAGGCCGCTCTACGCCGCAATCAAACTGCGACGCCCAAACTTCAGGAATGGCCTGATCAAAACTTAGGGTGGCCTCATAACTGCACTCCCCTGCTTCCTCTTCCTTGGGGAGCACATATTCCACCATGCCTTCCTCCCCATCTTGCACTTGCAACTCCACCTTTTCCTCTTCTTCTTCAATCTTTTTCCTGTCCTCCTCCAGCTGCCTCAGCATCTTCTCCTCCAGCTATTTCGCCATTTCTTCCTCCAACTTCTTTGTTACATGTTGCGCCTGCACACGCAGGCCATTTTCTTCAGCCTGAAAACAGGGGCCTACAGTCCCTGTGTCGTTTCAAACTAAAAATGGCAAGAGCCTTTTTAGCCTGAAACGAAGGGCTCGGTCAGAACAACCGGCCCTGAAACTCAGGCACCAAACCAGGGTTTCGGGAACAGGCTATTCTTAGCCTGTATCCACGCCAGCCTCAGCAGATGCTGCAGCGCCAGCCCTTGGCACACTTCGGCATTGGCAAGAGCAGCCTCCTCGGCCTGGCTGGCCCTTCAGGCAGTGAGGAGGCAGGCCGTGGATTGGCAAGAGCAGCCTCCTCGGCCTGGCTGGCCCTTCAGGCAGTCAGGAGGCAGGCCGTGGAAGTATATAAGTACCCCCCCAGGCACTTCACGATTCATTATTCAGGAGGCAGTAGTCTTCAGGATTCGGGAGCAGCACTCCGGAGGGAGCGCTGCAGAGTAGTAGTAGTAGCGTTAGCTTGTAGTCTTCAGCGCTGGGCGCAGTAGGTAGCTGTAGTCTCCAGCGCTGGGCGCCATAGCTAGGTAGTACTAGAGAGAGAGAGAGAGAGAGAGCTTGGGCGGAGGCCAGAGGTACTTACCTGCAACGCCGTTGCTCCAGCTTCGTCTTCGAGGTACCTGCAGCACAGCGCCAACATCACAGGCTAGTATCTGGCTCGTAACAGTGAGAGAGAGAGAGTTCTTCTTCTTCCTCTTCTCAGTCCACCATCTCCTTCTCCCCCTCTCAACTTCTGATTTCAGTGCATCTGCAGACTACGAGAGAAGAGAGACAGAGCTTGGTGACATTGGATCCAGACTCGACTTTTGGGACTTCAGACATGGCAACGAGGGATTATTTGGGATTGGTGACAAAGACTTGGTGTTGACGACATTCCCATCTCTCTCCCTCCTTTCGTCTGATCCCTTCCTCTTCGTCTGTGTATGTTTGGACCTGGCGCTTTCTTCCTGTGTACAGCGCCAGGCTCCTTCACACCTGGTGATGGATACGATGTATGTTTGGTCCGAGTTCAAACATTGATTGGGCTAGTTATTAGTATTCTAGCATTCTGCTTCGCTACTTGTACTACGTGTGTGAGGTCAGTCCTTGTCAGGTCAGTCTTTGTATCTAAGTCTTCCCTGCGCTATTCAGCACTTTTGTATGTATGAGAATGCACATTGTCTGTTGAGATTCTACTCTCACCGCATTGTCCATTCAGTCCTTTTCATCACATTGCAGATCCTCGGTTATTACGTACATTGCATATCTGTGCATGTAACATTCTTCCTCTCCACCTCCATCTTCTTTCTCAACTCTTCCTCTCTCTTCTTTGCTTTCTCTTCCTTTCTCTTTCAACCGTCGGTTTATCTCTGCGTGTTCCTCCGCTGTGTTTGGCTCAGTGACTCTGCCGGACTTTGTGACCATGGTCATCCTAGTGGTCCGGTGGAAACCCAGCGGAAAAATGAACAGTAGGAGGGGCTGCCATATGACGGACATGAAAAGGAGAGCAAACATCGGGTAATCATCCATGGCGAGAGATCGGCACAGCGGTAAGTACGCTTCACCTCCTCACCATGTAGACTTAACCCACAACTTCACTAATCTCAACACTTGTCTATACCTGACTTGGGGTCCGACTCCACTTGATGGGATGATGTCTACAGTGCTCGACCAGCAGCAACCGTTACCAAGGAAATACATGGAAATTTCACAAAAACAGCGAAAGGTTCAACAGGAAGGGCTAAGGGCAGAAAGCACTTCACTTCGGTCTTCACAATGCTACTCCCCGCCGATCTTGGTCTGCTACAGCTACGTAGATTCCGCTCCAATCTTAATTCAACACCTTTTTCCTTCTTTTTTCTCGCCTGCTACAGTGAAACCCCGACACACACTCACCCGCCGGCCTTATGCTTTGCCAACTTTCTTCCACCACCGCAGTGCAACGGGTTACAACTCCGATACTAGTGCAATGATCCCCGTAAGATCCAACTCAAAATGCCACATGCAAATTGGGAGCATTCAGATGAAGAACTCACAAGCTTGGGCTATGGCTATGAACAGTGCCAATTCAAAATTCCACTCAAAGTACAAATAATATACGATTAAAAAGTTCGGGACTGAGCGGTCTCAACCATTGCAACACACTCCGGTAAGTACCCGACTTTCTCCCCCTCCGATCTGGTTCTTCTCTCCCTCTGTTACTCTCTATCTCTCCACTCACATCTCTGCAATGTTCATCCCGCGATACTCCCTGCCCTGAATGCCTCTGCGGGGTGCCTCACAACAACGGGCGGCTATGGCCGCCAAACACTTCATCTCCCCCTGTCCTGGCTATGGTGGTCTGTCGCAGCCAGGGCGCTGGTCTTCTTCCTCCCTTCAGCCCACTTCTTCATCCAGGTCGCTAGTCCGCACAAGCTCCAACAGCTTCCACAAATTTGCGAAATGACAACTGACTGTCCTCCGACACTGTAGCCCAAAATATATAGTTGAAGTGGGCTGGGTGTGCCTGCTTCAATCGGTACTGGCCTCCTACGGCCTCTGCCTTGCCAAGTTGCTATTTTGGGAAAGTTCCCAACTTCCGTTGGTAGGCTGCTGCAAATTTGGACTTTGGGGACTGGCATGCTCCTACAGGTACTGTACTCACTGACCTGTGATGCCTACACCTATAGACCCTAAGATTCAGCTACCGTTAGGGTTTGGGGACTGCAATAATTGAGGACCCTGGAGCAGGGTCTGAGAAAATTTGCAATGTGAATCCATTCAAATCCAAGATTCGGGGCAATCAGCAGGAAATTATTAAAGTTGTAATTCAATTGTCATGACGTTGAATATTTGGAATCATTGATTACAACCAGTAGGATCCTCAGAGTGGGCATATAGCCTCTGAGGATCCTACTCATTGTAATCAACGATTCCAAATATTCAATGTCATGAAAAGAGAGAGAGAGAGAGAGAGAGAGAGAGAGAGAGAGAGAGAGGGCACACATGGCCGCTTGCCCTGGGTTGTGTGTGCACACTCGCCCTTCCACTCTCTCTCTGTCACACACACAGACACAACACACACACACACACACACACATGTTACACTTGTACAAAACGAAAAGAAGAAGGAATGAAAAAGAACCAAAAAGTTGTCTTCCCTGGAATAGAACACCCAGGCATTGGCATTATGGTTGTATCTGATACAAGTTTCACTCTAGATGTAGCCATAGTGAGTGTGTGTTCAATTTGGGTGACGACGGTAGTAGTATTGTAGAATTTGTAGTGTCGTAGTGGCGTAGTGGTAGTAGGTGTAATAGTAGTCACAGAGAGAGAGAGAGAGAGAGAGAGAGAGAGAGCAACAGGGCATACATGGCCATGGGTGGGCATGCGCACTGCGGTCATGTGCCCACATCCACCCGGCCTCTCTCTCGCACACAAAACACACACTTATGAAAGAGTTCTCTTTTTCCAGGGGTAAACTGTTACGGACTCAGCCAGGGCTCGATCCCTGGTCCGCGGGTTACCACCCGCCAGGGTGCTATTTTATTTTTGGGTTCCTGCTCTTCAGATTCTGACTGTTGGCGCCCTCTGCAATTGGCGCCCGTTACCAAATTCCTCCTTCGGCACTTTCGGATTTCGACACTTGGCGCCATCCGGCATTCTGGCGCCCAGACTCAGACCTTCGATTTTCAGTTCATCCATGAGGCAAATTGCACTTCTGCCCTCGGGACTGAACTTGAGTTTGGTACTAGCCCAGTACGGGGGACTGGTTTTCAGCCTTAGTGCTTGTTCAGTGTGACCCTGCTTCAACATTGCCTTCAGGAATTCAAGACTGTGACTTTGCCACTTTGCCACTTTGTGTCTGCGTCCGTCGAGTTGTGTCGAGTCGTCTCGAGTCTGCGTCGAGCTGAGTGAGCGTTTGTGTGTGCTCTCACTCTCCCTCCCTCCCCCAGCCTCACTGCTCTGCCTCTACCTTGTTACATAGACCACCTGGTCATTATAGCTGTGCAATGACTTGCTGATTCCTGCTGTCGAGACTGTCTGCGAGGCTGTATACTAACCTGTAGGGTTAGTTTTGCAATTTTGTTTGGCTGAGGGCTAACCGAGAGATCCGCCTCTGTATTTTTCAGAAATTACAGATCTGTCCCTCACGAATTACTAACGGAGTTCCTACAGCTACCCTAACTGCCTATAGCAGGCCCGGGCTAACCTCGGACAGACAGGCCCTAAGCGGCCTATACTGCTATACGGTCCTATAGCCTATAGCCGGGTCCGGTAGAGGTCGAGAGGCCGAAACAGCAGTGGTACCGGTAGGTCCAGTCAGTCTGGTCTAGGTCTAGGCTAGTGTAGGAATCTATAAGTCTAGAGGGGAAACCGGTTTGGGGCTTTTGGCTTTTCATTTTTTGCGTGCAGCGTTGGTGGCCAACCAAGTTTGCAGCATTGAAGACCTACAGCGGCACTGAAAGTTTCAGCAGGGTGAAGCAGCCATAGCCGCCTACCTGAGACAACCATAGCTGGGGCTGTACTCAACGCATCTACCCGCAGGGGGTATCTGCGATTCGGCAGGACTATCGGAGGCTCTTCACAGAGTACATGTGGGTATTCTTGCTGCGGTAGCAGCTAGGCAGCCATAGCTGCCTTCTTCATCGTCAGAGTGACTTCGCTGTTCATGATCTGCGTCTGGGTGTATGGCGCTGGCCTCTGGGAGGCTGTTTCTATGCAGCGCTAGACTCTGAGAGTGTAGTAGTGAGTGGAGTGTGTGGTACTTGAGTGGCGAGATACTGGGTTGAACTCTGGAACGATAATTGGGGTTAATTGTGTTGAGTTGGCTCATCATCTGGGTTACTTTCTAATTGTGATCTTCGCAGTGTCAATTGTGATTGGTTGTTGGGAGTGTGTCATGGAGAGAGAAACACTGAGTGTATTCTCCCCTTCTGTGCATAATTGCTATTCCGCTGTTTATCTCTGATCTGTGTGCAGTGGGACCCTGTCTCCTTCTCCCCCTTGTCTCATGCATGTATGGGCGTGTGTGAGTTCTTCTGAGTGAGAGTGGCAATCAAATTGTCAGACAACCAAGTTCATAACAGTTGGTATCGGAGCGGAGATTGGACTTGGAGTCCAAAGGGTTGAGCGCAATAGGGGCACCTTCTTCATTTGGCTCTAATTGGCGAGAAGGTCCATGGCGGTTCTTCATCTCCAGTGACTATCCAGCAGGGAAGAAGGAATACAAGCGGTGATTACAGGAGTATCAGTTTGTGATTGATCAGGCACCCTGAGCCTGTCTGTGTGCCTGAGAGGAAGTGGCGAGAATAGGGTTATTTCGCCATCCACCCTCCTGACCTCAGTTGATGATTGGGTCTAGGGTGGCGAAATTTACCCTAATCCAGTGATTACTGGGTGGCGGCTTCAATCCCAGCATAGCGCTGAGGGAGGATTGATCGCAGGATGACCTCCTGCTAAATTAGCCCTACGCAGGGCTAAATTTAGCACCAGCGGCTCATACCTGCAGTGGCGAGAAATCTTCAGGAGAGTTTTCTCTCGCCAATGAGCTAGATTCAGTGAATCTGAGGGTGGGGTGAATCGCCACATCATACTGGAGCAGATCAACAAGTTTCAGGAGATTCTATGCGTGGGAAGCTCTAAAAGACTGATTGCAAGGACTGGCGAGACCAGGGTTTGGCAGTCATAGCCAAAGCTTCATCATCCACTGAGGGTTATACTTCAAGTGAGTTCGTTCCATATGAATCCCCGAGTAGTGATTGGATTGTATCAGTAGAAGTAGGATTAATGGTCTGTCTGTCAGTAGTGTAACAATCGAGAAATTGCCAGAGTGCAAGACAACCATATCCATCTTCTTCCTCCCTACCCTGACTCATATCTCTTCATCTATTGACCTGTTCTGACTCCAAATTGTTTTGGTACTGCCTGACAGTATTGCGCTGCATCCTGTATGTTCATTCCTTGAATTCTGTATTGAAAAAGTAGTGATCCTGTGGATTTGAGTTTTGCGCTGAGTCTATTTATAGTCTAGGCCACCTAGGGTCAGTCATAACTCAAAATCTGGCCATCAGAATTCAAGTCTGTCAGTCTTGGGTGAATCGCAATTCTATTTTTAGCATCTGTGCTAAAGTGCTAGTCCAGAAGCATCGTATTTGGGTCATTACTAGGTAATCCTGAAATTCGCCATATCTGGGGTTATTTCTGTTGATGTCAACAGTGGCGAAATTTGAGTTTGGGGCTGTCAGGGTGTAGTTTACTAAATCGCTACTACTTGTTATCCTGTTTCAGTCATTTCTTGCCTGTATCCATCAATTCTACTAATCCTCTCTGCTTTCTGATGAGCTCTGGAATGTTAGTAACCCCTGGAATGTTGTGAAAGTGCATGTTGCAACTTCAGTGAAAGTTCAGGGTCAGGTATAGGAAATCGTTGGTGCATGATTTTACTAGACTTCCAGTCAGCCTGACTACTGACCCTAGTGGTCCTATTCCAACCCTAACTGCTTGTGCCCACTAACCCACATTGCTTTTGAATTGACAGTGCAGCGAAATTTGAGTGTTTGTGGGATCTGTAAATCGCTGCACGTCCTGCTGCTTCATTTATTTGTTGTTTTGTTCTGAGAGGGAAAATGTCTGAAACCGCTGACACAGGTGCAGAGCAGGTGGAGGTGGTGGTTAAGGATGAGGCCCAAGCCTCACCCTCAACTCCACCTCCCCCTCCTCTGACCCCTGCGCAGCGGCGCAAGAAGGAGATCCAGGAGAAACTGTGAGAGCAACAGGTGCTTCTCGCAGAGGCAGAGAGACAAGAGGCCGCAGAGCTGGAAGCTGCAACAGATGCTTCGAGAAAAGAGCATCTGCTGCAGCAGGCTCAGAAGACTCTTGCAGATGCCAGAGTGGCCCAGTGTACACGGGACCTGACTGAGCTGATACTGTTGCAGGACAAACTTACAGCCAGCCATTTCACAAACTGGGATGAGAGGATCCAGCGGCTGGAGACTCGAGTGGCTGATCTGGGAACTCAGCAGTCAAAGATCCTGGATGCTATTCAGAATCTGACTGCTCAGTTAACAGCAGCCAATCTCATCAGTCCCCTGGTCCCTGTGGTTCCCTCTTTGAAGCCCAAGAAGCCTTCTCAGCCCCCTTCTTCACCTCTTCTCCACCTCCTGTGTCTCCTCATTCTTCTCGCAAGGCTTCTCCCTCTGTCTCCTCCCAGGCCAAAGCCACACCTCCTCCCACCTTTGCTGCTGTTGTTGCTAGGGACCACAGAGGTCCCAAGATCCCTGCCCCCAGCAAATTGAAGGGGGATGACCCCAAGATTGATGTGGGGGACTGGACAGCTGGAACCCGGGCCTATCTGAAGGGGTTCCAGTGCCCAGAGCAGCAAAAGGTGGCCACTGTTGTGGGTCTGCTGGAGGGGCCTGCCCAGAAATGGGCTACCTCTACAGCAAGTGCCTAGAGTCAGACTTTGGAGGATTGGGCATTGGCACTGGGGGCTGACAAACTTTTGCAGGCCCTGGAAGATAGGTTTGCAGACAAAGAGAGAGTCCGCAAAGCTGCTGATAAGATAGTACGCCTGGGCTAGCAGCGTTACAGCGGCAGTCTGCAGGCCTTATTTGCTGAATTTGAGCAGCTGACTTCCACCCCTGGATTGGTTATGTCTGCAGATGATTTGTTGACTAACTTTTGCAGGGCCGTGCCTGAAAAGTTATGTGTTGCTTTGTACAGCGCCGGTCATAAAGACTGGAGATCTTTTGGACGCGCAGCACTGGACATGGAAGCCAAGCTTCATGTTCATGCCCCCTCCAGTGACAGGAGGAGAGGCGCCTTCCCTGCGCGGTGGTAGAAAGGGAAAGGCGGCCTTCGCATACGCGGGTTCTGGGTCAGCCTCTGAGACAGGATCCCAGCCTGGTACACCGCCAGCTGGGACTGTTTCAGCTGTTGTCCCAGATGTTGCAGCAGTTGTTCAGCAGCTGCAGGCTGCGCTGGGGGCCTTCCAAAAGGCCGGGTCTGCCTCCAGCACCGCCTCCAGCAGCAAGGGGAAGAGCCAGGGACATCGCTCTTCAACCCCTGCCCGGTGCCCTAATTTGCCACGTGACGTCCACTTCCCAGCAGACCCTCTGAACTCCAACACTCTCCCATGGCATGATCTGAAAATCCAGGAGGGAGTGTGGAGGAAGAGGAAGGAAAGAGGTGTCTGCTTGAGGTGTGAAGGACAACACTTTCTCAAGGACTGTCCTTACATGCCCAGTCCAGCTCAGTCAAAAACCTGCAGCTGAACCTGGAGACAGCAGTTCCCTCCAGTGCTGCAACTGCATCTGCAGCTGCAGCAAGTTCAGTTGAGACTCGTTCCTTCCCATCCAGTGTGGGAACTGCACGGGCAGCATCCTTTACGTATGAGGATCCTGACCCGGATCAGGAACTGGACCAGTCTGAGTCTCAAGCTCTTGCTGCTTTTTTCTTTCATCTGAAAGAACAAAAGCAGAACAAGCCTGACCTCATACTTCTTCGGCCCCTGATCAACCACACCAGGATCAAGGGGTTATTAGACTGTGGAGGCACCCGAAACTTCATGTCTCCCAGTGCAGTCAAAAAACTGCACCTGGGCATGAAAGTGGTGCAACTGCAGCAACCGCTGCAGGTCAGGATAGGTGACTCCACTGTTCTGACCATCAGGGAGAAGGTCAGGGGTATCCTTGTCACCTTCGACAAGGTTGGAGAAGACGGACATAGTTTGAACTTCTACATCTTCCTTGATCTACCCTTTGATCTGGTTTTCTCAATGCAGTGGCTAAGAGTAGTCAACCCAAGGATCGACTGGCAGATCCCTAAGGTTGAGCTGCCAAACAGCAAGGGGGTGTATCAGCCATGTATGATTACAGTTGATCACCACCCTAAGACATTTTGCTTCTGCCTGAGAGCGAGAGAGTTCAATGCTCTCTCACGCCAGTATGACCATGAGCGTCTGTTTATAGCTCTAGTCAAGCAGACAAACGCTCCCACTACTCCCAGTCCTCCTTAGATACAGCAGGTTGTGGACCAGTATGTTGATCTGATGTAGGAGCCCTTTGGGTTATCCAACCGGCCAACCAAGCATCACATTGAGCTGCTGCCTGGAGCGGTCCCTCCCAAGGGCCGCATCTACAGGATGTCACCTGCTGAGCTTGAGGAGCTCAAGCGAGAGCTTGAGACCCTGACCAGCAAGGGCTGGATCAGGCCCAACACTTCTGAATTCGGTGCTCCAGTCCTCTTTGTTCCAAAGGGGAGTGGCGAGTTTAGAATGTGCATAGACTACAGGGGTCTCAACAAGATCACTAGGAAGAGTACAAAGCCACTTCCTAGGATCGATGACCTCCTGGATATGGTCCACGACTGCACCATCTTCAACAAAGTTGACCTCAAATCTGGTTATCACCAGATTGAGATGGCAGAGGAGGACGTCCACAAGACGACCTTCAAAACCAGGTATGGTACTTATGAGTACCTGGTGATGCCATTTGGACTTTGCAATGCACCTGGCACCTTCCAGACTGAGATGCACCGCATATTCAGGCCGTACCTGGATAAGTTTATGGTTGTCTACCTGGATGATATCCTGGTATTCAGCAAAACTACCAGGGAACATGCGGAGCACCTGGCTCTGGTCCTTCAGTCATTACGTGACAGCCAGTATAGGATCAACAGGGAGAAGTCCTCTTTTGGAGTTCCCTCTGTTATCTATCTGGGTCATGTAATCTCTGGAGATGGACTGGCCCCTGAAGCAGCCAAAATTGTTGCTATTCAGGATTGGCCACAGCCCCAGACAGTGAGAGATGTTCGGTCTTTCCTGGGTCTGGCCTCATACTACAGACAGTTCGTCAAGAACTTTTCTGCAGTGGCTGCACCCCTGACTAACCTCACAAAGAAAGACACTCCCTTTCTTTGGTCCCTTCACTGTCAGATGGCCTTACAACACATTTTGACCGAGGAGCTAGTCCTCATAGCCTTCCAGGCCCTCAAGGATGAAGCGACCAGTTTTGCCAGATCCCTTGCGCGCGCAGCCGGTTATGAAAACAACCTGGTTGCATATTCCAAGATCACCCCCTTTCCTCAGTCCTTCAAACTCCTGCGAGAAAGGTTTGTTGACCCAACGAGAGGCGTGCGGGCCTCTGACAAGTTACAGACCATCCACTCACGACAGTGGAGGAGTGCACGAGCACTCAAAGCTGTCATGGACGACTTGGTAGCCGTCCCAGACCATGGGGTCACTGAGGCCCAACTAGTCCAATTATTCTATCGTGCCATACCAGAGCCCCTGCGTGGGCATTCCTTCGATAAGTCTCAGGCAGGCCATGGGAAGATTTGGGCTTGGACCACCACGTATGCCAAGAACGCGTGGACCTGGGTCAGTGTGTAACGAGCGTGAGGCTGAGGGTGAGCCGAAGGAGAGGAGAGAGAGGGAGAGAGTGAGAGCACACACACACACTCACTCACTCGACATGACGGACTCGGACTRASGGTCGGACGCAGACACAGTGGCAAGGCACAAAGTCGAAGTCTTGGATTCCGAATGCCGAAACAGCAAGTCACACTGAGTACGAGTACAGCCGCAGAGAACTGGTACGAGACTGCCCCCGTACCGTACGGGGGGCCGGTATAAGTACCGGTGACACGTACGGTACCAGGGGCATTTCTGCAAAGGCCCCCGAGGGCGGAACTGAAAAATGCAGTATTTGAAAGTGGCGCCCGAATTGCAGCATGGCGCCAGTTGTCCAAAATCCTACGGTACCAAAGGAGGAGTTTGGAAAAAGGGCGCCAGGCCGAAAACGGGATGTAGCGGAAACAGCAAAAAGATAGACTAGGGATCGAGCCCTGGCGAAGTCCGTAACACTATCCCCTCCCTCTAGAAGGCAACGTCCCGACTGCCAAAAATCATGAAGCAATGCTGAAATCTGTGAAGGACGGGACGGGGCCGATCACTGGTTAACAAGTCGAAAGGGAAGAGGGGTATAATGTGGGTGGCATGGGCTGCGGGAGTAAGAGGGAACAGGGTTTGGTACTGGTGAACAGAGTTGTCCTACTGGTGAACTAGGGGGGGTTGCAAGGAACAGGGTAGTCCTACTGATGAACTACGGGGACTGCATGCGGCCGTTAGGTCACCTATTGTACAAAGACGCACGTGGCCATATTTCGTGTAGGTTAAGGGGGAACAAAGTTCAGGGAACAGGGAACTTCTATTGATGTTCTACTGGGTAAGGGAAACGGTGTTCAAGAAAACAAGGTATTTCTATTGATGTTGTAGTGGGTAAGGGAAACAATGGTCAGGGGAACAGGGGATGTCTATTGATGTTCTAGTGGGTAAGGGAAACAATGGTCAGGGGAACAGGGGATGTCTATTGATGTTCTAGTGGGTACGGGGAACAATGGTTAGGGAAACAGGGATCTGCTAATGATGTTCTACAGGGTTGTCAAAGTCAGGAAAAATAAAAATGAAAATGTTTGTTCAAGATGCGAAGGCTGGTGTGTCCGAAGGAGTCGGAAGCA
>BFEA01000232.1:513102-541895 GCA_003427395.1 Chara braunii
AGAAGAAGAAACTGATGATGAAAAGAAGAAGAAGAAGAAGAAAAAGAAAAAAAATGAGGAAGAAAAAAATAAGGAGAAAAAAAATAAAAAATAAAACTGTCGTTGATTACTTAATTGCGTGACGGGAACGACGGCGATGACAAGGACGGTGCGGCGCAGCGAGCAGGACGATGGGCACGGTGATGATGACGTGGCACGACAACGGCGATCCCGTCGATGACGATGATGACGGGGCACAATGACGACGATCGCGATGATGACGATGATGACGTGGCATGGCAACGACGACCTCGACGATGATGTTGATGATGGCCGGTGACGACGTCAAAGTAGGGTGGGTCGGGCGGGTTCGAACCGCTCCAATACCAGTGTAACGAGCGTGAGGCTGAGGGTGAGCCGAAGGAGAGGAGAGAGAGGGAGAGAGTGAGAGCACACACACACACTCACTCGACATGACAGACTCGGACTGAGGGTCGGACGCAGACACAGTGGCAAGGCACAAAGTCGAAGTCTTGGATTCCGAATGCCGAAACAGCAAGTCACACTGAGTGCGAGTACAGTCGCAGAGAACTGGTACGAGACTGCCCACGTACCGTACGGGGGCCGGTATAAGTACCGGTGACACGTACGGTACTAGGGGCATTTATGCAAAGGCCCCCGAGGGCAGAACTGAAAAATGCAGTATTTGAAAGTGGCGCCCGAATTGCAGCATGGTGCCAGTTGTCCGAAATCCTACGGTATCAAAGGAGGAGTTTGGAAAAAGGGCGCCAGGCCGAAAACGGGATGCAGCTGAAACAGCAAAAAGATAGACCAGGGATCGAGCCCTGGCGAAGTCCGTAACACAGAGCGTGTTTTGTGGTGACCCGGACCATGTTATCAAATTTTGTCCTAAGTATAGACAGGCCCGATGGGCTGCCCAACAATCAAAAGGCAGCCGTCAGTAGGGGTCGCAACTGCCCCTACTTCAAGGCCATGTGGGGAGGCGAGCGCGCGAGAATAGGTAACTCCCACACCACATGAGCCTATGGCAGAGGTTGCAGGCCAGTGCCTAGCGAGCTGTCCAGAGACTGCTTGTGTTAGCGTCTCTCTAGGCACTTCCCTCATAGGCGTGGCAGAAGAGTTGAAGGAGAGGATGACAGCTAATTTTAGTTGATGTAGAAGTTTTCAGGAATAGAGTAGGGGCCCTTATAGATTCAGGGGCTACCCGTAGTTATATTAGCCGTATGCGCTGAAGAAGTTGAGGCTAGGATTGAAAGTCCAAAAGTTGGCAGACCCCACAGTCAGTGTCCTTGCAGACAACCGCACTATGCGTGTTGAGGACTACGTAGAGGGAGTCCAGGCGTTTTTTCGCCTAGAGAAAGATGGGAAGGTGAAGAAAGTTCTCCATTCCCTGACTCTCCTCGTGCAGGACGACCTCCCTTTTGACATAGTGTTAGGAATGGATTGGGGAGAGGCAGCAGGGGCCACACTCCACTTGAGAGAGCATGAGTGTAGGCTCCCTAGTCCGTCAGGCGAGGTTAAGATTGCCCGCCTGTTTCATGTGTCAGGTGTAGACAACACTCTGGCACATGGTCGTCTCATTGCTCCCGCGTTCGCACGAATAGTAAAGAAGGAGCAGCTGGAGGACCAGGTCTTTGTAGTATATGTCAGACCTGTCACTGAGCCTAAGGAAGGGGATAGTTCCACGGATCCAACCATTGCCAAACTGCTGGAGGAGTTCAAAGATTTAACTGAGTCGCTGACAGGAGTGGTGCCGCGACCAATACAGCAGAGAATACAAATAGAGCGTGGCGGTAGAACTCCTAAGGGAGCAGTCTACAAGATGTCCCCTAGAGAGTTAGAGGAGCTGCGCAAGCAGTTGGACGAGCTCCTGGAAAAAGGTTGGATTAGGCCAAGTTCGTCTCCTTTCAGAGCTTTAGTTTTGTTTGTCCCCAAGAAGGAGGGAGAGTTGCGTATGTGCATAGACTACAGGGGTTTGAATGCCATCACAGTGAAGAATGCTGAGCCGCTGCCTAGGATAGACGATCTCTTAGATCGGGTGCAGGGGTGCAAATACTTTTCAAAGATAGATTTAAAGTTCGGGTATCATCAGATAGAGGTCCATCGTGATGACCAATACAAGACTGCGTTCCGGACTAGATATGGGCACTATGAATTTATAGTGATGCCCTTTGGACTGACCAACGCGCCAGCTACATTTCAGCTATGTATGAACGACCTGTTTAGGCCATGGTTAGACAAGTTTGTAGTAGTTTATTTAGATGATATATTAGTTTTCAGCAGGACCCTCCATGAGCATCAGGGTCATTTGAGGCAGGTCTTGGAGAAGCTGAGAGAAGCTAACTTCAAGATTAACCCGAAGAAGTGCGAGTGGGCCAAGACACAAGTCCTGTACTTGGGCCACGTCTTAGATGGAGATGGCATTAAGCCTGAGGACAGCAAGATAGCGGCAACTAGAGATTGGTCGACGCCCCGCACATTGACAGAGCTGCAGGCGTTTCTAGGCCTACCTAATTACTACAGGAAGTTCGTAAGGAACTTCTCGACTATCGCCGCTCCCCTTCGCCGGTTGCTAAAGAAAGAGGCAATCTGGCAATGGGACAAAGATTGAACGTCTGCACTAAGGAAGTTAAAGCGCGCGTTGATAGAATATCCTGTCCTCAAAGTAGCAGATCCGTCCTTTGCCATTTGTCGTTACCACGGACACGAGTCAGTATGGAATTGGCGTCGTGTTACAGCAGGACGACGACAATGGCTATAGACCCGTAGAGTTCATGTCAGCGAGGATGCCTTCAGAGAAAGTAACCACCTCGACGTATGAGAGAGAACTCTACGCTCTCAGGCAGGCCTTAGAGCATTGGAAACATTACCTGCTTGGGAGGCACTTCAAAGTACACTCAGACCACAAAGCTCTTAAATGGTTAAAGACCCAGGCCAAAATGACACCTAAGTTGACTAGGTGGGCCGCTGAGATAGACCAATACGACTTTGAGCTCAAGCCGGTCAAAGGCAAGTACAACGTAGTTGCAATGCTCTAAGTAGGAGGTTAGACTACTTTGGAGCTATAGTACACTATTTGGATATAGGGAAGGACCTGCAAGAGAAAGTTAGACAGGCGTATGCGCAGGACCCTATCTATAGCGACCTCCTCAGGAGAGTTAAGGAGGCCCCAAAGATTGAACCACACTACCGCACTACAAAAGGATTGTTGTTTGAGAAGACTGATGTAGTAGACCGCCTGTGCGTCCGCAATAGTGAGGAGATCCGTAGCCTAATCCTAGGGGAATGCCATGACACAGAGGGACACTTCGGTTGGCAGAAGACTTTAGCCAATCTGATGAGTGCATATACTTGGCCAGGAATGAAAGCTGACTGCATAGAGTATCTTCGCAGTTGCAAACTTTGCCAGAGGAACAAGACCACTACGCGTGCCCCTCTAGGTCTTCTCGGACCCTTGCCTATCCCAGACCAACCTGGAGATTCAGTCTCCATTGAGTTCATGGACGCAGGTGTCAAGAGTAGGCACGACAAAAGCCAAGTCAGGTCATAGTTGATAGATTCAGTAAATATGCAGTTTTTGTTCCTTTGCCTACAGAGGCACGTACCGAGTTAGTAATTCATAAGTTTTTCGATTTTTGGGTCAGTGATCACGGGGTTCCATTGTCTATTGTTAGTGATAGAGACACCCGCTTCACCAGCCATAACTGGCAGGAACTGATGAAAGTCTATGGGTCAAAGTTGTTAATGTCATCTGGCCGTCATCCAGAGACTAACGGTCAGACAGAACAAATGAACAAGATCTTGCAGCAAGTTCTGCGCATGTATATTAGACCGGATCAAGTCAATTGGGACGAGATGTTGCCCAAGGTAGCCAGCGCATACAATAACAGCGTGCATTTGTCTACCTGTCGCACTCCCAACGAGTTGCACAAATCCTTTAGACCCCGCAGACCGTTTGAGGGACTTACCCGGGATCAGATTCACAGGCTACCGCCCGGAACCAGGGAGTTTGCGATACATCACGAGAGAGAGCTAGCTACAGTTGTTGAAAACCTCAGGAAGGCCCAGCATCGAATGATAGAACAGGCAAACAAGCACCGTCGCCCGTCTCAATTTCAAGTAGGCGACTTAGTCCGGGTCAAGTCCAAAGAGTTTGCTCCTGAGGAGAACATTTCGCAGAAGTTACTGCCAGCGTATAGAGGACCGTGGCCAGTTCTAGAAGTCAAGGGCGGAGAGGATGGACTGTCCTACACAATAGAGATCCCAGCACACCTCCACACCTATCCTGTATTCCATGCATCAAAGATATTGCCGTGTGTCACAAGTCAACAGTTCCCTTCAAGAAGATCCATGATCCCTCCGGATATGGATGGAAGATATGACATTGGCGACATTGGAGATGAAGATGTGTTTAGGACAGGAGGTAGAGGTCGTCCACAGAAACAGTATAAGGTCTGGTTTGCTTATCAGGAACCGGAAGACGACCGCTGGTTTACTAAAACAGAACTTCTAGAAACAGCTCCCGACATAGTCAGAGCCTATGAGCGTGATAAGAAGGGTAAAGGTCCTGCCTTGGACTGAGATATTCTCGGAGGACCTCAAATTTAGGACGGCGGGAGTGAAACGGTTTTCCCTTTTTTCAGTAGCAGATGCAGATCCCAGGGCTCGATCCCTAGTCCTTACCCCACCGTGTACAGGACCTGTGTATACCTCGAGAGTTGAACCCGTGACCTGTGTACTCGTAAGCAACTGGTAGGCTGTCATAGGTCCGTAGGTTGTAGGGGTTCGATCTGTAGGTCTGTCAAATAGTAGTCTTAGTGAAGTCTAGAAGTCTTAGCTGTAGTCTTCTAGAAGGTCGGCAAGTGGGCAAGTGGTGAGCCAAGTGGTAGACTAACTGCAGTACCCCAGTAGGTTAACAGTGAGTCTCCAAGCAGTCAGCGGTGCAGTTCAGTCAGTCCCAGTCCAGTCCAGCAAGTACCATGAGGGACTGTGTGCACCATGGGCCTTAGCTGTAGTCTTCTAGAAGGTCGGCAAGTGGGCAAGTGGGCAAGTGGTGAGCCAAGTGGTAGACTAACTGCAGTACCCAGTAGGTTAGCAGAGAGTCTCCAAGCAGTCAGCGGTGCAGTTCAGTCAGTCCCAGTTCAGTCCAGCAAGTACCATGAGGGACTGTGTGCACCATGGGCCGATGGAAAGGGCCAGACCAACGAGCTGCAGAAGTATAAATCAAGAGGCAGCGCCCAGCCATTCATTCATTCCTGCGTGAGCCATGCGGAAGCGCTGCCACAGCGACTTGTGCAAGGAGGTCTGCAGTGACGCCCGAAGACGAAGTGGGCAGAGAGACGAAGCTTAGCCATAGCGATAGGGTAAAGGTGGCCATAGCCACCATAGCTGTAGTTAGTATTCAGCGTGTGTGTGTGTGTGAGCGCTCAGGGACGCGTGTGGGATATCCAGGGTGATCCACTGTATGCGAACAGAGAGTTGTATGGGCGCTATATCGCCATAGCCATTGGAAGTGAACTCCTATCTGGGTTGCCATATCTCTGAGTTTTGAGTGGGCGCATGTCGTCAGTTTGCTGCGCTACTGTTTGCATGCATGTAAAGTGTGAATGAAAGCAAGTCTGATTGCACCTGTCTCTCATTCAACCTGGTGGCGAAGGTCCAAACTTTTAATTCGGAGAGATGCAAGTAGATGTACCACTTTCATTTTTCAAGAGGCCTGTACCGGTCACCTAGGCTCAGCAAAATGCATGTTTTGGTTTGTCAATTTAGCCTCAGGTGAACTGATGATTTGAAGTAATTGAGGTATTTAGCCTCTTGTTCTGTAAACCACCAGTACGTTTGGGCCTCTTTTTCTCAATGTGGATTGTGCTGCATGCCAATAAAAGACAAACCGGCTCGGGCACATTTTCTATTTTGTTTGCCTGGCACCACCAGCCATCTTGGTCTGCTAGGCGAAGCGTCGGAGGATGTGGCGCATTAACAGCCGTGCCGGAACAAAATAACAGGAAAATGGTACTGGTGGTTTACTCAAATTCTGACTTGCCAGTTCTCCAGTTCCTCTTCGACTCCGGTTCGTCCACAAATCTTTCAAGGGAGTGGAAAGGTGGTGAATGGCGGTGTGGGGCTTGGGACAGGGAGGGAGAAAAGGAGTTTGACCAATGAGACATGCAAGAACCACCTGGACATTTGGGTGGCGGTCATACACACATTGATATGTCCATTTTCGACATGGGTCTGTCATGTACCTCAATTGATCATCTCACTTGATTGACATGAGATCACACTTCATTGCAACTCCACAGAAAATCGGAATTGAACAATGACTCCCAAAATAGTTTATGAAACCAGAAAAAGGTGATCTGGAATTGAGTGCCCTGCCTCCTTGAGCAACAGGCAACAATCGAATCAAGAAACGGTCCTGTAAGGACCTGTCCGAACACGGACTGAGAACACAGTTGTGATATGGTTTTCACCTTTGCAGTAGCAGATGCAGATCCCAGGGCTCGATCCCTAGACCTCACCTCACCCGTGTATAGTACCCCTGTGTGTTTGTACCTGTGACCTGCGTTTTAGGAGTCAGTTGTTGTCTGTCGTAGGTCGATGTAGCTGTCGGGTCTTGAACAGTGGGTCTGTCGAGTAGGGGTCATAGTTGTGTAGAGGCCGTAGCTGTAGCAATTCTGAAAGGTCAAGGTCGTAGCTGCTACAGTCCCGAAAGGCCAAGTCCGCAGGCTTCCGAAAGGTCCGGAAGTGGCCTTTCGAACTTCGCTCACAGCAGACCAGAGGCAAGTGGGTAAGTGGTGAGTCCAACATGTGGGACTCACTTTGCTTAGTCAGTGGTACCCAGTCCCAGTTGCACCTAGTCCAGTCAGCAAGTACCATGTGGGACTGTGTGCACCAAGCGCCCGGTGGAAAAGGGGCAGACCAGCGACCAACAGAAGTATAAATCAAGAGGCAGCATCCAGCCATTCATTCATTCCTGCGTGAGCCATGCGGAAGCGCTGCCCAGGCGACTTGTGCGAGGTGGTCTGCAGATGCCGGAAGTTGAAGTGGGTTGAAGGAAGGAGATGGCATCCAGTGTTAGTGGTAGTGAGCGGCCATAGTCGCCATAGGTTAAAGTTAGTGTGCTAGTGAGTGAGTGAGTGTGTCTGAAGTGCAAAGTGAGTGTGTGTGGGATATCCAGGGAGATCAGGAGTTAAGTGCGCATGTAAACAGTTGATGTAAACACTGAGTTGATGCGTGAAGTGATAGCCAATCTGAAGCAAGTTTGTATCTGAATCGTCTGGGCGCCCAGCGCCAGTGTGTTCTGCCATCTGTTGCATGCATGCGAAGTGAGAAGAAAGCGAGTCTATTTCATTGGTATCAGAGCTGGTTCCCACTATTCCACGCGCCATAGAAGAAGTGCGCCGACGAAGAAGAGTCCGCCATAGCCGCTCCGCGGGAGGAAGGTGATGCGCACCTGCAAAAGATAACGAGAGAGAGAGAGAGAGAGAGAGAGAGAGAGAGAGAGAGAGAGAGACAAGATTGGTTGTGTGGTTCAAGGAAGGAGTGGCGGCCATAGTCGCCGAGCTCGGACACGGAGTTAACGAGGAAGGAAGAAGATTGAGTAAGGTGGAGGGAGAGACCAAGGTTAGAGAGAAGCCATAGTCGAGGAAGAAGAAGGGAGAGACGAAGGAGGAAGGAGAAAGACATAGCCGGGGTGGAGAAAGAAAGTGAGAAAGAAGGAAGGAGGGAAAAGGTGAATATCGAAGGTTGGTGAGAGAGAAAGGGGTCGGCAGCCATAGCCGAGTTGAACGTGGACCAAGGTGTTGGCCGAAGAGTTTACCGGAGTTTATCGAAGCGTTAACCGAGGCGTTGACTAGGGTTGACCGAGGCATTGACCGGGAAGTTGACCGAGGTTGACCGAGGTGTTGATTGATGGGTTGATCGTAGTTGACCAAGGTGTTGACCGGGAAGTTGACCAGTGTTGACCAGCATTGACCGAAGTTGTTGACCACAAATTTGACCAAGCTGGAGTTGGTATATTCTCGCCAAGCCTTCAACCTATCCCCTCGCCCTATGGATGTGCACTCAACCATGGTACTCGCTGAGTCTGTCTGACTCTTCTTTCTGCATTGAGTCTCTTTTGTCGAGGTGATAGGACCTCCGTGTATGTGGTCGTAGAGTTGTGTTGACCAAACCCACACGGGCTGAGTAGAGCTAAAGGTCATGTCTGACGACTGACTGACCCGAAGGACAAACCCTACCAAGGACCGGTACAGACCGGCCGGCTGCTCAGTTTGGCATGGCAGGCCTAAAATCCGAGTTGCGGGCTGCACAACCAGCTGTCTAAGTCGTGAGAGGACTTGCTGATCGCGTCGTCATGTCTGCGACATTAAATAATTCCTGAGGAATTACGGGGGATCTCCTTAAATGCGCCAGGGTCAGCATTGAAGTCCTGTAGTGACAACTTTAGCATGAGGTCCAAGCTAAAGACCATAGCTGACAGGGTCCTATACGGATCCTGTAGTCCTTAGACAGTCAGTCGGTCAGTCAAGTGGGTAGGTCTAACTGGTGACGAGTGGGACAGTTACTGTCGTGCACCCAACACCATGGATGACTACCCTATGTATGGCTTGCTCGTGGGGTTCTCCCTTTGGGGACCATCTGGCGATTCATGTTCCCGCTAGGATTTTGGAACACTTTTACGTGTAGAGTGGAGATGAGGGGTGGAACTGGGACCACTCCTTATACAAAGGAGCAGGAAGAAGAGGCCACCAAGATTCTGCCCAAGCAAAAGGCTAGGAACGAGAAGAGGGAAGTTGTGAAGCAGGCCAAAAAGTTGGCTTTACTGGACGAGCAAGCCGCCAAGAAGAAGAAGTTGGAGGAGGAGCTAGAAAGATTGAAGAGGAAAGAAGAGGCAAAGTTGAAGGCAGTGGAAGAAGAAGAAGAAGGAAAAAAAAAAAAGGGTGGAAGAAGACGTCCCCTTGATAAGGAAGGTGGTAAGAGAAAGGGGGGAGTCCAATGGCACGAAGGAGGAGGAGGACCCATGGTTGGAAAAGAAGGTGTCTGAGTGGGTTATCCTTGGAGTGGCACGAGGGCTGAACAAGAAGCAGTGGTGAAAGAATAGGAGGCGGAAGAAGACCCTCTACGTCCCAGATGCTTGAAGAAGAGAAGAAGCTAGAACGGAAGTTGCGTCTGACCAGGAAGAAAAAGAAGAGAATGGAGGAGGTCAGTAAGGTGGTAAAAGAGTTGGAGGCAGTGAAGGAGCAGAGATGGCAAAAAATATAGAACTCCTCGCAAGGGCCCAGGAAGAGCAGTACTAGTTTGCTAGAAGCCAGGATGTAGCCTTGCGATCCATACGTGTATGTTTCAGGGAGTTCGCACGTGAGATGATGATGCACGTGGGCACGAAAGTAAAGGCAAGGACAGAGATCACAAAACGATTCTGCACCGGCGCCATAGAGGGTGCCAAGTTAGCAGCTCCAAGGGAGGAGGAAGCACGTACCCGTAGGGATACAGTTAAGGTTAAGTTTCCTGATTCCTATAGCGGGAAGAAGGAAGAGAATTTCGATAACTGTGAGGCGAACGTCAATTCGTACGTTCACATGCAAAAGATCCTACTCGAGGAGCAAGTTCTAATAGTTTTCCATGCCCTCAGGTTCGAGGCAGCAAGTTTCGCCCGATCGCTTGCCCGCGCTGCTGGATGCGAGAATGATATGGTAGCCTACTCTGCGAAAACCTCCGTGAGTGCGTTCTTCAAGTTGCTGCGCGAGACATTTGTTGATGTTACTAGAGGGATTAGGGCCTCTGATAAGTTGCAAACAATCCACTCTCGCCAATGGAGTGCTAGGGCACTCGAGGGCGTAATGGATGGGTGAATCGATGTCCCTGACCATGGGGTCATGGAGACCCAACTGGTCAAATTATTTTATTGTGCCATACTCGAGCCGTTGCGCGGACACTTCTTTGAAAAGAGCAAGGAGCCTGCCATGACCTACGATATTCTGAGTAGGGAAGTGGTAGCTTTCGAGGCGCAGTCCATGCTAGTTTCCACTTTTTGGCATAAGGACCTTGATAAGGGCAAAAAGTGGAAGGGTCGTACCATCTCAGGCCAAGTCTGGGCCAAGGATCACTTAAGATGAAGGGTGGTATGAAAAGGTCCCCTACGATTAGATTGAGTGGGTCCTCGAGGAGGAGGACAGTAGTGTGAGTCAGGGGAGTACTTATGCTGCTGTCGCGGCTGGAGGGAGGCTGCAAGGAAGAGGAGGAGGTCGGGGCCAAGGCGGCCAGGCTTTCGGTGGTCTAGGACAGAGCGATCAGGAGGGGTGGATGACACCCTGGCTTGCCACAAGGCAGGCCCTGGGAAGATTTGGGCCTAGAGCAGACAGTGTGGCAGCAAAGGATAAACGAGGATCAGTGTTTTTATTGTGGTGATCCGGGGCATATTATTAAATATTGCCCTAAGTATAGAGAGGCCCGGTTTGCTGCACAAGCAGCGAAAGGCAACCGTAGGAAGGAGTTGCAACTGCTCCTACCCTTAGACCATATTCAGAAGAGTGCGCGCACCATAAAGAAACTCCCAACCCACATGTGTCTATGGCAGACGTTGCTGGCCAGTGCCTAGATAACTGTCCAGAGATTACTTGTGTTAAGAGTCTCTCTAGGCACTTCTCTCACAAGCCTGGCAGAGGAGTTCAAGGAGAGAATACTGGCCTGGGCCAAGATGAAGAAAGACAATGAAGGACAACTAGTTTTAGTAGATGTAGAGGTCTTTAGAGGCAAAGTAGGGGCCCTTATAGACAGTGGGGCGACCTGCAGCTATATTAGTAGGAAAGCGGTGCACAAGCTGAAGTTAAATTTGAAGATCCAGACGTTACCCCATAGTCAATATCCTTGTAGACAACCGCACCATGCGAGTCGAGGATTATGTAGAGGGAGTCCAGGCGTACTTCCGCCTAGAGAAGGATGGGAAGGTAGAGAGAGTTCTCCATTCCCTGACTCTCGTCTTAGAAGATAGTCTTCCCTTCGATATGGTCCTGGGAATGGACTGGGGAGAGGCAGCAAGGGCCACACTCCACTTGAGAGAGCACGAGTGTAGGCTCCCTAGTCCATCAAGCGAAGTCAAGACTGCTCGCTTGTTTCATGTGTCAGGAGTAGACAACACCCTGGCACATTGTTGTCTCAGTGCTCCCGCGTTTGCACGATTGGTAAAGCAGGAGCAACTAGAAGAACATGTCCTTGTAGCCTATGTTAGGCCTGTCACTGAGCCTATAGAAGAGAAACCCATTGATCCGGCTATTGCCAAGCTGCTGGAGGAATTCACAAACTTAGCTAAGCCGCCTACAGGAGTAGTGCAGCGGCCCATCCAGCATAGTATCGAAATAGAGCCTGGCAGTAGGACTCCTAAGGGAGCCATCTACAGAATGTCCCCAAGGGAGCTAAAGGAGCTTCGCAAGCAGTTATATGAGCTCCTCGAAAAGGGTTGGATGAGGCCCAGTTCATCTGCATTTGGAGCACCTGTTCCTTTGTCCCCAAGAAGGAGGGAGAGCTCAGAATGTGTATAGACTATAGGGGTCCTAATGTTGTTGTCATAGTAAAGAATGCAGAGCCACTGCCCCGTATAGATGATTTGTTGGATCGGGTGCATGGCTGCAAATATTTCTCGAAGATAGATCTTTAGTCAGGCTATCATCAGATAGAAGTCCACCTTGATGATCAGTACAAGACAACATTCAAAACTAGATATGGACACTATGAGTTTATAGTAATGCCCTTTGGACTAACTAATGCGGCAACTACATTCCAGCGTTGTATGAACGATGTGTTTAGGCCGTGGCTAGATAGATTCGTAGTAGTTTACCTAGATGATATTCCAGTGTTTAGTAAGACCCTCCAAGAGCATGAGGGCCATCTGACGTAGGTCTTGGAGAAGCTGAGAGGAGCTAACTTCAAGATCAACGCAAAGAACTGTGAGTGGGCCAAGACACAAGTCCAGTACTTGGGCCACATCTTAGATGGAGATGGCATAAAGCTTGAGGACAACAAGATAGCAACGATTAGAGATTGGCCGACGCCCCTCATATTGACAAAGTTGCGGTCGTTTCTAAGTTTAGCCAATTACTATAGAAAGTTCGTTAGAAACTTTTTTACCATCGTTGCACCCGTTTGCAGGTTGTTAAAGAAAGAAACAATCTGGGAGTGGGGTATAGATTGTACGTCGGCCCTGAAGAAGTTGAAGCGGGCCTTGATAGAGTATCCAGTCCTCAAGGTAGCCGATCCATCATTACCTTTTGTTGTCACCACTGATGCAAGTCAGTATGGCATAGGTACTGTCTTACATCAAGATGATGTCAATGGGTATAGACCCGTAGAGTTCATGTCTGCTAGGATGCCTTCAGAGAAGGTAGCGACATCCACCTATGAGAGGGAACTCTACGCTCTCAGACAAGCATTAGATCATTGGAAGCACTACTTGCTTGGGAGGCACTTCAAAGTCTATTCAGATCACGAGACACTGAGGTGGTTAAAGACGCAAGCCAAGATGACACCTAAGCTTACTAGGTGGGCTGCAGAGATAGACCAATTCGACTTTGAGCTCAAGCCAGTCAAAGGAAAGTATAATGTAATCGCGGATGCTCTAAGCAGGAGAGCTGATTACTTTGGAGCGATAGTTCACTATCTGGATATAGGGCGAGACCTGCAGCAGAAAGTTAAAGAAGCCTATGCACAGGACCTTATCTATAGTGATCTCCTCGAGCGAGTTAAGGAGTCTCCAGAGTCTGAGCCAGACTACCGCACTACAGATGGGTTAATATTGGAGAAGACTAACATAGTTGACCGCTTGTGCATTCCCAACAGTGAAGAGATCCATAGCTTGATCTTATGGGAATGCCATGATACAGAGGGACACTTTGGTTGGCAAAGGACATTGGCTAACCTCGTTCGCGTGTATACGCGGCCTGGCATGAAGGCCGACTGCATAGAGTACATACGCAGTTGCAAGGTGTGCCAATGAAACAAGACCACTACGCGAGCCTGTCTTGGTCTTCTCAGACCACTACCTATTCCGACAGGACGCAGAGATTCTATATCTATTGACTTTATGGATGTTGGGGTCAGGAGGAGGCATGGCAAGAGCCAAGTCATGGTTATAGTTGACAGATTTAGTAAGTATGCAGTCTTTGTTCCTTTGCCCACAAAGGCACGCACATATTTAGTTATAGATAAGTTCGTTGATCATTGGGTCAGTGAGCATGGTCTTCCGCTGTCAATAGTTAGTGGCAGAGATACCAGGTTCACTTGTCAGAACTGGCAGGAGTTGATGAGAGTCTATGGCTCTAAGTTGTTGATGCCATCTGGCCGTCATCCAGAGATTAAGGGTCAGACTGAGCGGATGAACAAAGTTTTGCAGCAAGTTCTTGGAATGTATATAATATCCGATCAAGTCAACTGGGAGGAGATGCTTCCCAAGGTGGCCAGCGCATACAACAATAGCGTGTACTTAGCAACCTGTCGGACTCCCAACAGGTTACATAAGTCTTTTAGATCGCGCAGACTGTTTGAGGAACTGAAACGGGATCAGATCCAGAGGCTGTCGCCCAATACGAGGGAGTTCGCCATACAAAACGAGAAAGAGATTGCTACCGTAGTTGAGAACCTTAGGAAAGCCCAGCACAGAATGATAGAGCAAGCCAACAAGCATCGTTGCCCATCACAGTTCCAAGCAGGCAACTTAGTCTGGGTCAAGTCAAAAGAGTTCGCTCCTGAGGAAAATATCTCACGAAAGTTGTTGCCTACATACCGAGGACCGTGGCCAGTCTTTGAAGTCAAGGGAGGAAAGGATGGACCGTCCTACACAGTCAAGATACTAGCACACCTCCACATGTACCTGGTTTTTCATGCGTCAAAGTTGTTGCCCTGTACCACAAGCCAACAATTCCCATCACGAAGGTTCATGATCCCTACGAACATGGATGAATGCATGACATTGACCGCATAGTACATGAAGATGTGTTCAGAACAGGAGGTAGAGGTCGTCCACAGAAACAGTACAAGGTTAGATTTGCCTATGAAGAACAGGAGGACGACCGCTGGTTCACACAGATAGAGCTTCTAGAGACCACTCCCGATATAGTTCGAGCCTATGAGAGAGATGAGAAAGCGAAAGGTCCTGTTTTGGACTGAAGTTTTCTTGGAGGACCTCGAATTAGGCCGGCGGGAATGAAACGGTTTTCACCTTTGCAGTAGCAGATGCAGATCCCAGGGCTCGATCCCTAGACCTCACCTCACCCGCGTATAGTACCCCTGTGTCTTTGTACCCGTGACCTACGTTTTAGGAGTCAATTGTTGTATGTCGTAGGTCGATGTAGCTGTCGGGTCTTGAACAGTGGGTCTGTCGAGTAGGGGTCATTGTTGTGTAGAGGCCGTAGCTGTAGCAATTCTGAAAGGTCAAGGTCGTAGCTACTACAGTTCCGAAAGGCCAAGTTTGCAGGCTTCCGAAAGGTCTGGAAGTGGCCTTTCGAACGTAGCTCACAGCAGACCAGAGGCAAGTGGGCAAGTGGTGAGTCCAACCTTGCTTAGTCAGCGGTACTCAGTCCCAATCGCACTTAGTCCAATTAGCAAGTACCATGTGGGACTGTGTGCACCAAGGGCCCGGTGGAAAGGGGGCAGACCAGCGACCAACAGAAGTATAAATCAAGAGGCAGCGTCCAACCATTCATTCATTCCTGCGTGAGCCATGCGGAAGTGCTGCCCAGGCGACTTGTGCGAGGTGGTCTGCAAATGCCCGAAGTCGAAGTGGGTTGAAGGAAGGAGATAGCATCCAGTGTTAGTGGTAGTGAGCGTCCATAGCCGCCATGCTAGTGAGCGAGTGAGTGTGTGTGAAGTACAAAGTGAGTGCGTGTGGGATATCCAGGGAGATCCGGAGTTAAGTGAATGTAAACAGTTGATGTAAACACTGAGTTGATGTGTGAAGTGTAGGCGCTCAGTCGCCATAGCCGATCTGAAGCAAGTTTGTATCTGAATCGTGTGGGCGCCCAGCGCCAGTGTGTTTTGCCATTTGTTGCATGCATGCGAAATGAGAAGAAAGCGAATCTGATTTCAGCTGATTTATGAGTTTTGCCGTTAGAATGAATGCCTTGCTGAGATTCCCTCTTTGTGCTGAGTTTTCCAAGTCTGTGTGTGCGTGCTTGCTGGTTTGTGTGCTTGCCTGAGTGCTTGACGACTTGAGTGTGTGTGTGACCTGCCCGGTGTCGAGCGCATCGGTCCGGCACCACACAGGGCAGCGCGGGACCCTCCCGGTCGTGTCACGCAGGAGTCGGTCTTAATCCTCACCGCAAGCACATAATGGAGCTTCCGCAAGCCGCCCTCGCCGAGTGCGCCAGCCATACCTCTCGCGAGCCCCTACGACAGGATAGGGCCTACGCGAGGCACGTCTTACCTCCACCTTACGGGAGTTGTCACCTCCCCTCGGTGGGCGTATCCCCGCCGAGCTACCAGTCTACAGTACGAAAGTGAATCAGCTGCAATTGCAGAGGTGGACCAGCCGAGGGTGTTTCTCGTTCACTGTAGCATAGGGGGTACGCGCGGTAGTACGCGTCTATCGGACCCGCACGCGAACCGACATCTTGGGGGGTTGAAGTCCCAAGCTCGACCCGCCGTCGGTCGACTAGGACGCATCCCACACACCACGCGCACACCACTCTATAGAACATAAAAATAAAAACGTACACACCTACACATACATATACAGAACGACACGAAACAAAACAATGCAACAACACTCCTGGTCCCTTAGTAACCATCCCATAACTCTCCGATGCGGAAATTGGATAGGCGTCGAGCGCGAGACTTAGTGTAAAACCGCGCGGGCGCAGGGCAAACTCATATCGACTTGCAATGCAAGCATACGCAGGCAGTCGCAATGATGGCGTACTATGTAGTACCCATACTCCTGCGATCCTTGTTAATCTTGAGAGTTGCATTCGACACTCAAGTGTCGGCTGACACGCGCGTTGAGGGAATGATCTCTCGACGCTGGACAACCGCCAACTGCGGTTGAGAACCACACCCTCTTCTGCACCCTGAGGAGAGTGGGTGGTACACAGGTTCATACCTGTGGTGGCAATCGTCTCTTATGGCCCTGAAGACCAGCTCCATCATCCAGGGTCAGGAAAGGAGTCAAGGGGTTTGACTTTGACGGCTGCCACGGACTACAACGTCCAACTATAAAAATTAACAAGCAAAATCAATCAATAAATAGATAAACATCCCAACACTCGTATATCAAATCAGATATCGAGATAAAATAAAGGAAGGGGGAAACATAAACACCAGGTATGCAGACCGTGCGACACATGGTTGTCATTCTCACTGTCTTCAAAATATGGTCCATATAGCAAGTTCCAAAATACTAACCTGCATAAAACACAGGCACGCACAATAGCCACATTGTCATACACCAATGTGGTCAACTTTACTGTTCCCTGTAACTCACACCATGCCTCACACAGTCAAGCCCCAATCATAGTTCAACTTTCCATAAATCTCATAAATTCTTTAAAATGGCCATTAAAAGAAGTCTGGTTAAAACACTGAAAGAAACATATCAAATCTCAAGGCTAAGGCAATCAAGTTGAGGTACAGGTATAAGCAAAGTTGTGTCGTGAGGCGACAAGTCGACGATCAACCAACCGGCCTGTTATCCGTGATAACAGTAATTAATCCTCGTAGGATCAAGCTGAAGCTAGTCCAAATCCTGGATCGAATGTCCAAAGAAGACCTATATCATATAACAGGTCAAAATCCAAGTTAAATTGTCAACGTATGGAGATCAAATCCCCATGACCCGTTCTCACTCAAGACTCTCCTGATAACTAAGCCTAGGTCTATCTCTAAGCGAGTGTTCAAAGAAAGGTAGACCTACCGCAACATCTCCCCCATATAAAGTGGATTGCCAGAGTCGCCACCTGTCAAAATATAATTTGACTCCTTTAATCTAAGAAAATTTCGGCACCGCTTCTCGTAGGAAAAGTGCCTTCTCAGAATTTATATCAGCCTAAATATGAAAACAGAAATAATCTTAAACTTTCCAAAGTCAAATTTTGTCAAACTCCTTGAATTAGCAAAAATTTGGGCAGCACCCCCCTTAGAAAAGGAGACTTCCTTGATTTTTACTAAGCCACACTAATGGTTAATACGTGGTGTTATTTTCGGCGAATTTTTCACCGAAACTGTCATATTTCTCTGGGGTTTTTTTTTTTTTTTTTTTTTTTTTTTTTTATATGAATTAGGGTTTATTTGTATTCATTTTCAACGTATTTGGACCAGTAACAAAGAATTTGGCAAAAACACCGAATTTGGCGAATCGTTTGGTGAACTCCGAAAGCTACTCCGAATAGGGTTTTATAGTGTTTTTGAGATTTTTTTTCCCTTTTTCTTTGCCTGTTTGATTTTTTTATGTTTGTATTATGATCTTGCATTGTTTGTTCTTGAAATGTTTGAGGACATTGTTTGTGGTGATGCGGCGAAAACCCCCGAATTTTGAGCCTTCCATTAACCATCTCTAAAAAATCAGACAAGTTGAACTTTGAAAAGTCAAATTTTTACTAACACCTTGGTTTTGTAGAAATTTCGGGAACGCTTTCCGTAGAGAAAATAGCTTACCAAAATTTATACAAATGACTTTGACTTCTCAAGGTCTAATTTGATCTACCTCCCTGAATTAGCAAAAATTTGGGTAGCACTCCCTTTAGAAAAGAAGATTCTCCAAATTTGACGAACTCTTTGGTTTTGTAGAAATTTCGGCACCGCTTCCTGTAGAGAAAGTGGCTAACCAAGATTTATACAAGACCAAGTATAATAAAAGATCCCAGAAAAAATGCAGAAATTGACCTAAGTAAAAAAACTTAGCTCAGAAAATGTAGGAATTGAAACTAACTCTTATGGCTCTAGCATGTGGCGAGCAACTAAAACAACTACCTATCAAACTAAAACTCAGACTAAATAGTATTCGCACTCAGTCACATGCAGGCCAAGCCACAAAGGTAAGTACTCTGACCATCCCCAGTCATTCAACCCTTATACTCAACTTACTTATGGCATAACGCTAGACCATTCGGCTTGGAAACAATGCCCAGCGTGCCTTAAGATATACACGAACAGGTTGCACAACTACTTCTTTATTGGGCATATGACTAAGCCATTCGTCTTAGAAACAATGCATAGTCGCCCTGAACAGTTTAATATCCAAAATTTAATAACTTTCTACCTTTGTTCTCAAAAGAAAATGTAAATATGGGCAGGGGACTGAACCATTCGGCTTGGAAACAATGTTCAGCTTGCCCAAATTACTTTCAATTATACTCAATGATTTCCCTTCTCTTCTTAGTGATATGGCTTAGCGCTGAACCATTTGGCTTGGAAACAATGCCCAACTGTCAGTTCACATGCAAATATAAGTAAAATACTTTCTTTTATACTCAGTTTATACTCATGCGCGTGGTTTTCAGGCTAAACCATGCAGCTTATAAACAATGCTCAACCTTAGACCAAACTCCTCCCTCAGAATAAAACAAGAACTTAAACCCTTCACATCAGGCAACCCTCAGAAATTAAACACAACAACCAGGCCATTCAACTTAGAAATGATGCCTGACCCTTCATAAAACAACCAAATAAACATAGCCTTGGGCCATTCGGCTTAGAAAGAATGCCCAGTCTTTGGTTGACCCAGTCAAACGCATGCAGTCTGCCTTCCTCCCACCTTCCCCCAGTTCATCCCTTAGTCTGCTTTCAGTCAAAATAAAGATGAAACTTAGATTTCACTCTCATACATTCCTTCCATTCAATCCGATTAAGTCCTGAAAGAGGCAAAGTCATAGGGGCGATCTCATGCATACATCAGTCAAACTAAAGGGGTATAGTGGGTTCATACAGATAGAAAAGGATATACCTGATAATTCCCTGTCTCCAGAACTCCTGAGTTCCGGCAAAGCTCCCGCAATCGGTGGGTAGACTCCCCACAGAGTCTTGTTGCGCTCCTAGGGGTTGCAATCACGCCTGCCGCCTTCCTCTCTGAACCAGGATTAGACTGAGAGTAAGAAGGGCAGAAGATAAGGGGTTTCAGACTCTCGAGATACATGAGAGGGACAAACTCAACTCCCAGGAGAGGGCCTTGATACCTTCACTTGCCTGAGGGCCCCGCAATGATGGCTAACGTGCGCAACCGTTGGTCAACTGAAGCCATAACTGCAGATCGTTGACCTCCAAATTACCCTCTAAATCGCAACAATACCTTCTCCTTAGCAATCGCAGTCACTCCCCAGCATCCGCTACTCCAAGTGCAATGGCCGTTGATAAGCCCATAAGCTCGCGGCCCGACTTTGACTACTCTATTCAGTCGGTTGGATAACGCATCAGTCAACAACAACTCTTCATGCCCGCGGTTCATCTGCATCTAGCTCGCTCAATGGACTGAGCCGTACATCGGCCAACAACTAGCCTGCAACCTTACTATTGCCTGACGTCGATTCCAACTGACGAGATGAGCGACACACTAGCCAGATAGACGAGTCTCTACCTCGCAGCTCACTCCACAACTCCGCCATTCAACAGGCCATGCAGCCCATCAGCCAATAGTAACCTTTTAGTTGTGCGACCGAGTATACACAAGTACCACTTACTAGTGCCCATGAGACGCCCTCGACGGCAGGTGGACCAGCATCCTCTCTCACTAAAGCACTGCAGTCCTCAGCAACTGTGCACCGCCATATGAGTGGTAGCTACACACCGCAGCGTAGTTCTCAACAGAAGACACAACAACCTACTGCGTGTACAACCCGATACTGCAGGGAGTCCAGTAATGATAAATTTTGCACGGCCCCAATGTGTCGCAACTGTAATGGCCTCACCACATAGCTATGCCTCTCAAGATTGCGTGGCCGCGTTAGTCTAAAGCAGCAGCACCAGTCCTACGTCAGCAGCACCGTCGAAGCCCTGTAGCAGCCGTGCCTAGGACGACTAGTAACATGCAGTTCAAGTTTTCGCTGCAAATTCTGGTTGGACTTGTTGCAATACACAGTCGAGGAACGACACAGGTCATGAGTATGTAGACTGAATCCTCCCCTCCCCTTTTCACTCTGTCATCAATGCATCTGACTGCTCGTCAGGCGGATTCATTCGTTCTTACGAAAACATAACTACAGGGAGGAAAACCATTAGTACGAACATGGATACGTCGAGGCAAGGAGTGCACCTCACAAGCACAAGCCCAATCCAACGAGGATTAGCTAGTGCAGAATGAGGTTAAATGTTCCGCTAGACATGGAGAGATATGTATCAAAACCGTTGTAGTTCGGCCAACAGCCCACCTATCGGTTCAACCCGTATTGCCCCCTCTACCTCTGCAAGCCAGTTCCAAAGGCAATGTGCGGGTATACCATGATATCCAACTCGGCCCGCTGCAGCCACTCATCCAATTGCCGCAAACAACCCTGCTCTCTCTCTCTCTATCTATCTATCTATCTATCTATCTATCTATCTATCTATCTATCTATCTATCTATCTTATCTATCTCTTCTATCTCTGCTCCTTTCCTTACCGTTGCTCCCGCCTTGTTGCTTAGCTCAGGTCGGCTCCCTCCTTGGTGATTGCCTGACCTCTACAATCAGTTCTTCCTTTCAGTAACGCACCTGGCCATATGGCTGGGCCAGGTTCAGATGATTGTGTTTCTGTGAATTCGTCTGACAGGCATACAGGGCCTACTGCAGCGGCCGGTCCGACTGATTCAGCATCTGAAGGAACCTCCAAAGAACCGGCCACTAGACGGTTTGATCCGCCCTTCGCCCCCGCTCTCTCCGCCTGGCTGCCCAACTTCACCTGCTTGTGCCAACTCTGACGTCCCTGCTGCGCTATCTGCTTCAACGCCCCCCCCCTTTTCGAGTGACACTGAGCTGAGACTGCTAGTGCTCATAGGGGGAGGGGACCGGAGGGGAGGCACAGTGACTGGCCTATCAAAGAAGCCCGGCCTTGATGCTACCGGCTGCCCCCCTGGCCGGTATCATTCGCCTGCTGCAGCAGGCGTTGCACCTGTTGGTGGGTGCCGCTCCCACATGTTCCTTCGTTGGAGGCTTGAGCACGGATGTGGCTGCTACGGGGCTCCCGGTAATCCGCAGCCTGTCGCCGTACCGCTATGGTCTCTTCACAACGCCCCGGGCTGCTTCGCCCTTCTGCGCCCGGGCACAGATCACCATCCTTCGTGCCCCAACGGGCACGCTCACACACGAACCTCTCATGGCAGATGGCAGATGACGGACCGCACGCCCGCAGCGACCCCTGCCGCCCAGAATCTCTCCCGTGTCGTGGCCAACGCGCCCACTCGCCCATATGTAAATCATGCCGTTCGATACTTCAAAAACGGGTAGGATAGGGGACTCTTGCAAACTCCCTGATACTTCAAAAAAAAAAAAAAAAAAAAAACTTGAATGGCCCCGCTAAAATTGTCGCACCCCCAAGGTGCTCGACTACCGCGACGACCATCCGTGTCCGGTAAGGCCCGTCGATCCCGATGTCGGCCCCGAGGCCGATCACCAATAAAAAAAAACTTAGAGAAAAAAATTAAAAGTGGATAAGTAAATAAACAATAAAAAATAAAAATGAACGCCGCGCGTCCCGCTGGCCCACGACGCCGCGCACACCCAGGCTGCGCATGGTTGTGCCTCGCCGTCAATACCCCGCGCGCGCCGCTCACCCAGACCAGGACCAAAGCTCCCTCTCGCGCGCCCACGGTCAGACAGGCGAGGCTACACCGGGGTGACTTGCAGGAAACACGCCAAATACCCTTGCAAGGGTATTTGGTACGACACCGGGTACTCGAGGCCGAGCAGACAAAGACAAAAGTTGGCATTTTTAGAGGCCCAGTAGTTGTAGGCTAGGTCTAGGTGGGTACCAGTTAGCCTGAGTCTAGGGCCTGTATGGGGGATATCAGAGTCTGCAATGATGCTTCCCTCCGAGAGGGAGGAGGTACCCATTGCTTGGAGGCCGCTTGGCCTAGAGGTCACCGTCTAAGAGGCAAGTTGGCCACTATATCTCCAGGAGGAGCGAAGTGCTCCTCCTCATTTGCTGTGTGCTTGTTTGAAGTCACGCTGCTGGAGCGCTGGTTGGAGCGCTGCTGAGTCCAACATCAGGGAAGTGGAAGAGCGCCCAACTCTCCACCTTGGCTGTTGTGGAGGAGCCCAGGCTGGAGGAGGAGGAAGAAGAGGACTAGGAACGGGAAGCACCTGGGGCACACCATCTTCATCACCTTGGTGGGCGCTGCATTTGGAAGACCCCCATTGGGGTAGAGCGACATCAAGAAGCTTCAAGGCAGAGTCGGCCATGGCGGCCTGATTAGGAGCAGCCATAGCTGCTTTGAGTTGTCGTTTGCACATCAAGGCAAGGCCCTAGTAGTCCACCATAGCCTCGGCCTTCATCAAGAGGAAGGAGGAGGGCGTCCATGGTTGTGGTGGACCTCATGTTGTGCCTGCAGTAGGGGAGGGATTCAGGCATTGATTCTGGTTCGACCATTCATTATTACTATTTTTATTACTAATTGTTTGAATAAAGAGGGGAAGAGAAAAGGAGGAGATTGGTTGGCAAGAGGAAGGGAAATTATCATTGGTCTACGTTGGTGTGCATCTTCTTCTTCTTCTTCTTCTTCTTTCTTTCGTCTACTTCTTCTTTTGCTCTCTTTCCTTTCAAGTTCATTCATTTTCTTTTGGCAATTGGACGACATTGTGCGTTCTCGTGAATTTGTACTTCGAAATTGGCCAGGATCGTAACATTGGTATCAGAGCGGATTCTACTTGTTGGCAAGAGTTGACTTCGCCGCTCCAACCCTAACCTAAGTCGGAGGGCTACCACTTAGGGTTAGGGCTGGAAGTTGAGGGAAGTGGGGCAGCGTGGTCAAGGGAAGCTGCCCCGACCTGGTTAGGTCATGTTGGGTCGACATTGGACCTGACCAGGTTGCTTGAGAGTAAGTTTGGGGTGGCGAGACACTTCGAGAAGACTTTGTCCGACAGTTTGGGAGAGGCGACAGTGAGAGGCACTCACACAAGGAATCTGACCTAAGGGAGACACTTGGCGACTTTAGGGCCTCCCTCAAGTAGGCGAGCTTGAGGGAGGTACCCATTCCGCATCAACGGACTGCAAGTTGCTACTTTGATCTTCAGCATCGTCGGGGTATCCGGCGTTGCACTTTGGTGTTGGAGTCAGACCCTCGTAGTAGATAGGACACTAGTGTAGGGGTAGCGTTAAAGGGGCCATGAGGACCATATGAGAGGGGGGTGAGTTCTACTTCATCTCGAATCTCAGGCCACTCAGGTAAGTGTTGTTCACATACAGGATGCCCATGTGTGTGTGTGTGCATGGTATTGATTGTCCTGTTGGGGCTATTTTGGGTTTCTTTTCCTACTCCTGTATGGTCTTGATTGTGAGTACAAGTATGCAAGCTGCTTTCTCACCTGATAGACGAAGAGATGAGGTATCTTGCTTTGGACGCCTTATCTTTCTACAGTGCTTTGTCTTTTTATCTATGAACGGCTGTAGTTAGTAGGTTCTCTGTGAAGTTGAAATTCGTTTTCCAGTTTGGCAGAGGCAGAAAGTACGTCCATGTGGAACTCCTTTTGGTTGGGACTCGGTCATCGCCTAGTAGGTTATCTCTAAAGTTGAAATTCGTTATCCAGTTCGGCAGGGGCAGAAAGTAGGTCCATGTGGGACTCCTCTCGGTTGGGACTCTGTCACCTCACCCACGATTTGCTTCTCATGAATGAAAGTAGTTGCACGAGGGGGCTTTAAATCATGTGGCCAAAACTAAGCAGAAAGAGGGATTTGGTGAATGGTATGCAGTTGCAAGGAAAATGAGCAACAACGAGATGACTATCCATAATACACAATCACATTGAAGGCCAGATAGTATCACAGTGTTCAGAAAGCAGCATTGCACCAATATGACACCAATGGAGTATCGTAACACTGAAAACTAGTATCAATGAGAGATTGCTCTCGCCACCACCAACACAAGAGTCCAAGACCTTCTCCTTACTTGGCGCTTGACGCCCAGCCTACTTCCTACACAACTATTGTCTGCCTACTAATTGACAATGCAACTGTTGACGTCAGCAACTCACGAAGTACTTGAAGATGTCGCCCATGCAAACCATCGCCAATACCAGGTATGTGCCCTCACATCATCATCATCATCCTTCTCTATCTCTCCCTCGACTTACACCCACGTTTCTCCTCTATACACCCGAAGACCACCTCTGCGCCTCACTATAGTCCACGCCCATCCAACTATGGAGTCTGGGCTATGGCGCTGCCCTCAGCAGCGCCCTCCTTCCTACACGACAGCATGCGCTAGCAGCTTGCCTCTTAGCGCCAACAACAGCCTACGAGCGTCCGCTCCAGCAGCGCTGCCGCCAGCATGCAAGTGCTGAATGCCTCTCCAAGTCGCGAGCTCTTTTGTATATGGAAAGAGCCCGCCTGCCTTCGCAACCTGGCTGGCCTGGACCTCGACCGAGAAGCTTATGGTAGGCCTTGGGAGGCTGCTCCTTTGTTGCAGCCACTGGGCCCCATTCAGTTGGGCCTCCCAACTGTCTGTGTATGAGGCTGCGATTCTCGCCCAGGGCCTGCATTTCGGAAAGGTCTGGAAGGCCTTGGAATGTCTTTGCTGCTCGGCCTGTCTGGAAGGCCTTGGAATGTCTTTGCTGCTCGGCCTGTGTTTCCCTCAACCAATTGGCGCGCCACAACTGCCTGAACCTCGAATATGAATTTAACAGCTGAGGGCCTCTCGTGATTCGTTAGGCCCGCCTTCACTTAGGGCGGGCACATTTGCAACAGGGCCCCTTAGGCTTGCCGAGGACCCAAATCCTCGCATTCCCTCCTCCTTTTCTCTGATAGTCCTCTGAGAAGTCTTTTAATATGCAGGCATCTTCCTTTCGTAGCCTGCGATAATTTGAGGTGCTGTTCTCATGAGTTCTTCTTTGGTGAACCACCGATCTTCCTTGGGATCCAGATGGTGTATGAATCTGACACGATATTGTGTTGTCGGCTTAGGAGGGCGGCCTCTACCCGGAGGTTTAGGCATTGGCATCACTTGATGCTCCACGATTCCGTCGATGTCGACTTCACCATCCATGGTTGGGGGCAGCATTGACCGTCCGAAGGGAAATTGTTGAATTTCTGCGAAGGTGCCAGCTTTGAAGCGTGAAAAACTGGGTGTGTACGTAAATGAGGAGGGACGTGAATCACATAGGAGGGTCCATCCATCTAATCCCCGACTATGTCTAGGATCTCCCAAGGACCAAAATATAGTGGCATTAGTTTTCTAGATATTCCCATTTCCTGTCCCAGTTCAGATGGCTTTACCCCGACCCTGTCCCCTACCTGAAAGTTGTGAAGGTTGTCTGTGTTTGTTCTTAGATGCAATCATAGCATCTTGAGATTTCGTAATGTGCTCAACGGCCTGCTGCAGCATTTGTTCGTATTTGACAACAAATTCTACGCTGCCTGGTGCTGCAGTTGCCTGGTTCTCAGGCAGTAGGAAATCTAGGGCGGAACGGGGCTTCCAACCAAGATGCAGTTGGTTGGGAGTCATGCCAATGGCGCTGTGTACAGCGTTGTTGTACAGGCTGGCGACGAGAGGTAGTTTCTCGTCCCAGTTATCCTGGCTTGGCTTGATGTAGTGCCTAAGCAAGTGCTGCACTACTTGGTTCATTTATTCCGCATGTCCATTTGACTTAAGGTGATTCCCTAATGTCATTTGCAGTCTGGTACCCATCTGTTGGGCAGTGTTTTGCCACAGTTCGCTAGTAAAGCGAACATCCCTATCGTTGACTATGGGCTGAGGTAAACCAAAGTCCCGTACCCAGTTTTCCATAAATAGTCCGATGACGTAGTCAGTCTTAGCGGTCTCTGATATAGCTATAAGTCTAGCATACTTGGAGAAGCGGTGTACTGTAACAAAGATGTGTCTCTTTCCACTCCTGCTGGTTACAAGAGTATCCATGAAGTCCATGGACACACTTTGACCAGGACCTTCAGGAATCAGCAAGGGCTTCATTAGCCCAAGCGGAGCCCGAGTCATAGGTTTCTCCCGTTGGCAAACCTGGCAGGTCTCAACGTACCTTTTTGCATCTTTCATCATAGTGGGCCACCAAAATCTCTGCACTAGGTTAGCTGATGTCTTTTTATAGCCAAAATGGCCAGTTGCATCATGGCATTCTTCTAAAAATAAACTACGCAAAGACTCACTATCTGGAACACAAAGTCTTTTATTCCCTGAGGTAAATTTGTCATAAGTTAATTTATCTTTCTCTCAAAATTTACGAATGATCTCAGACATAACTGGATCTTGTTGATAGGCCTCCACCAAAGATCGAGTTAGATTTTCAGATATGCCAAATCCAGTTACAAGTGCACCCAAATAATCTGCCCGACGTGATAGTGCATCAGCCACTTTGTTGTACTCTCCCTTGATTGGATCAAGTTGATAGTCATACATGTCTATCACTTGAATCCATTGCTTGAGTGCGCCAGAGAGTACAAGTTGTGTCTTGATCTAGCGCAAGGTCTCATGGTCAGATTTCACATAGAAGAATCGGCCCAGGAGATAGTGTCTCCAATGGACCAGCTCTCGGTACAGGGCATCAGTGCCTGCAATCAGGTGGTCGTGGCTGCAACCCGCCCGGCCCAGCTGCACCCGACAGGCCCGGTCCAGGGGCAGATTTGGGACATGCAGGTGCAACAGGGGTTCAGCCAGGTGGTGGCATGGCCCGGCTGCGGGCCACAACTGGCTGCGGCATTTGTCGGGTCAGCGGTATAGGCCTCATGCCAATATGTGTGTGTGTGTGTGTGTGTGTGTGTGTGTGTCTGTGTATCTATAATATTCTATATGCGCACGCGTTTAGGATCAGAGTATACACGCTCATATTTTCCACCCGACCATTCACCCTGAATGAAAAATATGCAAGGCTGGGAATAGAAAGAACTTCAACAGAATAATCTCAATGTACTTGGACCAAATGAAAGTTTTGTGCATTCATTTTTTGAAGACCTGCAGAAGGCTGCTCCAGAGCGGCAACAACATGTTGGAGTTTGTCACTTCGGTTCCATGGGGGCTACAAGTGAGATTCTGGAGTGTCAGTTCAATGTCATTGGGTGGGAAACGGCCTTGCGGCAGCAGGCAGACGAACTTTGAAGTTGTGAAGCCCCTGAGTGGGCCGACGACAAACTGGCGGGATATGAGTCGCAAAAACAGGGGCGTGCCTTGCTGGTGTACGCACGCCGAGTCGTGATAGTGGACATGGGTGGGTGAAGTTGGAAAATCTGCAATTTTTTTTTTTTAATATGAAAATATCCATGGGTGAGATGAGATGAGATGAGAAACATCACAAACTCATCAAATCCAAAAGCAAAGACTCGAAGAGTCGACAAGATGAAAACAACAACAAATGATACTTCCTTGAAAACGTTCCACACACTCCGTGAACCGCCGCACAATTCGACAAGCTCGCCTATGTCCGTTCCTATGTTAGTAGTGTCGAACATAGACCCAAAGAGGTCGAGTCACTATTGTGTCATCCTATTTATATTCACGCAGAATCCTACTAATCGCTGAAGAACTACCGAAAAAACTACCGAAAAAAGGTTAACGAAATCGTCGGGAGCACCCAGCCGACGGTTCGAAACCGTTAAACCACACTCAAAATGAAACGTGGTATCTGCTCTGGCTCAGGCGAACCGAGGTTCGAACATCACACCGCACTAACAAAACCAAATCATAGGCAAGAAAACGCGAAAAAGTCTTAAGCGTAAGCGACTGGCCCTCGTTGGATGGACCGAGGGAACGAGCCCAAGAGCCGATATCACCCTGTCTAAAACTGACCCTGTCAATCCGAATATCCTTGGCAAAGGGCAATTGGCTTTGGTTGAACGAGCCTAAGAACCGAAAAACCCTGTCCGGTACCAACCCTGTCGGTTCAACATATAATGCAAAGACAGGGTAAAAAGCGTCGATAAGCAAAATTAGAGTCCTATTACGCAAAACATAAAACCCAGAAAAACAAAACAAAACAAAGAAAGATCAGCTTCCACAAATGAAGTCGACGGTCTGTTGCCATATTGCACCCCTTCGAACCGCGAAACGCTTGAGAACACGCACGAAGAACTCATGTGTAAAGTCCTTCAACATCAATTCCTTTTCCAAGGTAAGGACACGTACTGGGATCGCAGACCTGATGGTTGTGTTCCGATTGATACGATGCAGGCCACTACCGATGATCGCACTTTTTTGCCGTTTACACCCCCAGGAATGGAAGGACTGACCATTTAAAACCGTCAGCTTATCGCAAGTCCACACACAATCCTCATTTTTGCACAATTGCACATTCCCCAAGAAAGGGTAGGTTTGGGACGTGTGGATGCGACAACCCAAGAACTCCAATGTGCCGGAGCCATCTTCGGCACACTTCACTTGCAAATTACGAGGGTAGCAACTCCCGAAAGCATGCAGAACCTTCGCGCAAAAGTCTTCATCCTTGCTTGATACAGCCAGCAAGACGTCGTCGACCAGGCGAGTCGCGAAAACAAAACGAGCTGAGCACCCAAGGCTAATGAGGAACCTGTATTCAGAAAAAGCACACATAACACAGGCTAGAGGGGAGCTGGTGCTTTTTCCCATCGAAACCCCCAACTCCTGCTTTAAAAGAACACCGGTGGCGAAAAAATAAATGTGCTTAATATCTAGTATGAGGAATGTACGAATATCCTCCAAATCC
>BFEA01000232.1:542965-560473 GCA_003427395.1 Chara braunii
GACTCAAACCAGCTGCCGAAACATCCTCCCGAATTTCACGAAGCTTCTCAACCTCAGATACTGGAATGACCCGGTACCCAGGATTGAAAACAAAAGTCAAGGCTAATGAGGAACCTGTATTCAGAAAAAGCACACATAACACAGGCTAGAGGCTGTCTCTTATACACATCTAGATGTGTATAAGAGACAGGTACTTAGCATCCCATCGTAATATTCGGAGGGGCACCCGGGTTCCGGTCAACCGCGGTGATGACTAGACCATCCAAACGTTGCTTAAGATCTAATACTACTTGCAGATCAAGGAACTTCCCCGCTTCTTCGGAGCTAATGACGCAGGATTTGACAACATCGAGAGTGACGGACGGAGGCGAACCCTGAAGGTTCCGCCATTCCCGAAAACCTCGAGATAGTTCATCACAGAGCGTAGGTAAGCGATTAGCCAACCTGACCCGTGGCACATTATTAGCATTGACAGCTAGAGAATGTACGTTATCCAGTTCACTTAGACGGAAGATAACATGCCCTTCCTTATGAGGGAAGGGTAAACCTGTACAAGAACAGGCAAGCACACCGAGTGTCGCGAGACTACGATGGTTATGTAACAACTCTGAAATTGACGGATTCTTCACCCAAACAATTCGAATTTTCTTCCGTGCCCGAGTCAAAAAGCAACGAGGCAGATCACACTTCATTAACAAATCGTTAGCAACTTGACGAACTTTTGAAATCTTATTCCTATCGTCATATTTGATACGAAAAATCAGATCGGCGGAAAGACTCAAGTTAAAACGATCTCGAAAACAGCGAGAAATCAATCTGCGTAGATATTTTCTGGTCGATTTGCGCGTAAAATCCTTGACCACATCGTAGATGCGAAGTACGAATTTCATACTCCATCCATACAGAACCGACAAGTTACGTGGATTCCTTAAAATAGTCACAAGGACATTTTTCAGGAAACTGCAATGAGGCTTCCATCTATTCACATGCAAGACCTCAAACGTTCCACCGACCTCAAAAAGGTGTTTACACTCCTTGAAAACTCTCACCAGCTTACCACTCGCGATCTTAGTCTCACCAAATGTCTTCACGAGAGACGTCAATCTGGTTCGAGGATTCGCAGCGGAAACGGATGGGGGTAAATACGTGCTCCTTGCTCAACTTCTTACCAAGTGCACGCCTTCGCTCATTTCTACCTGGTTTACTTTTCTTCCCGTTCCACCGGATGGATTTACCATTCCCGATGGAATTCAAGAACGGACACCATCGCCGAATATAGGTTTCCTCCAATTTGCATAGATCCTCACCAACCAGCACATCTACAGGGATCAGTACGTAATTTCCAATCCCAAACATACTGAGCCATATGTGGAAATGCGATCGAGTACGGACCTTGCAGGCGTAAATATGCTCTCGCCATCTCGTATCTACGTCACATATGGTCTTCCCTACATAGCTGGATTTACAATATGGAGACAAGGCAATATACACGCAACTAGTGAGCTCAACAAACTCAAGGCCGTGCTTGTTATACAAAGTAATCCAAGAGTTGATGTACTTCCTGGCCCAGCGTATCTCATAACTCAAAGCCAACAATAAGACGGTAAATCTAAGCAGCTTATCAATCTGGTGATCAACAGTCAAAGATTTACAGCGCAAGCTCGTCAAATATCTACACACATTTCAGAGTTGAGAACACCTCAAGCTTCTTCACTCGTCAATCGCATCAGGCTGAGCGCTTGTGGTCCCGTCATCCGCAGATTCAGTGATACGAATGACCTTAAGCTCATGCTCGGTTGTGCTATCAAAGGCGAGTGTTGTGCGGTGCTCGACAATATCGAAGATGGCGTCCACCTTCTTGTCATAGTGGATACCTTCCTCCTTGCAAATCCGTTGCAGTTCCAAAGCGTCGAAGTCTTTTAGTTCCTTCATGGCTGCGTTCATAAACCGAAGCCTGGCAAGAGCGCCCTTTGAAGATGGAGTCAAAATCCCGCTCGGAGACTTCCCCCTGGTCGAGGTCTTCCTTCTCATTGACAGCGGAGTCTTGACAGGAGAACGCCTCTTGGCAGAGCCAAGTGTCTTTACAGTCTTTCTCGCCTTCGAACGAGTCATGCGGGTCGACAACTTAGTGGGTTTCAAAGTTCCCTGTTTCAATGTCCTCTTTGGAGTCTTCTCCATCGGCGGGCTGCCCTCAAATACTGGGTCAGGCCCGCGTTTGCGTTTCTTTGATAAACAAAGCCTTTCGGCTTTCTCCCTGATTTCTTGAGTTACACTAGTCTCACTTTCCCCTCCGCTGCCTTCGGCAGACACTTCGTCGCCGGATTCAAACACGACTTTCTTCTTCCCTTTATCAGTGTCGCGAGCCAAGTGCGACCCGCCCACAATATTTCTCCAATTGTCGACCAGGTTACCTTGCATCTCGTTCATCATGACCGCCACTTGGATACCTAAGTCCTTCTTCAACTCGGCTTTATACTCAGCCTCCTGGTGCACCTTCTCTCGTTTTTTCATCGCTTTCCTTTCCCGCCGCGCCTTCTCCTCGGCCTCTTGTTGCTTGGCCTCTTCCTCACGTTTCTTCGCCTCCTCCATCATCCGTTTCTTTTCGGCTTTCTTCTCTTGTTTCGCACGTTCCGCATCGAAATGCTCCTTTATTACTGCAAAATTCCTCCCCAATTCGGCGATCTGTGCATGCACTGCAGGGTCGAAGGGCAGTTCGTCGTTGACTAGGAATGAGATTCTGTGTCTCACTTCCCGTCCTCCATAGGAGAAGGTAGAGACTACGTCCCTGACATAGTCCTTGACTACCATTTGGTGCTTGTTGGCTAGCGTAGAAGCTATAGTTCTGCTAAGCCGCTGCACTTGGTCCCCTAACCGCAGTTTATCCATACAAGCACGACTAATGAAATTTTGTGTAGAGCTTATGTCTGCGAAGGCACCCACTTTGCGGCCTTCTACATCGACCTCTACCACGAAATGTTCACCTTTAGGACCTCTACTGATCATCGCCCAAGATTCTTTGGGGTCCTTCCTTGATCACTCAGACTGTAACTCCTCTAGGGACTCAGACACATCTCTCGAACAGAGCGTCGGTGGGTCTGAATGTGTCTGCGGGGTGATGTATGGGTCACTAGCCTTCGCAAGCGCCTGAAGTGGGGAAAACAACGTTACCACTGCAACACGAGTAAGAGCGACTAACACTCCTACTGGCCCGAGGTGTTTCCCTTTGAAGTGCTCGCAAATGGACTACCAGGGTCCAGAGATAACCCCACCACCGTTGGGGAGGCTACCTTCATTGTGACTTTCTTGCCTTGACACGTTCTAGACGTGTGGCCATCGTTGCCACAGTTCATGCACGTGCCCCTAGCAACTTTGTCTCTTCAAACCTCGTAGTCTAAACCAAGTTTTACCCATGCGGGCGTTCTTTGGTCGCCCCGACCCTTGGACCAGCCTACCTTCTACTTCCCGGTCCCCCTAGCTTTCTCCTTGATGGGCGCCACAACTCCCCATCCGAAGTCTTGTTAGCGCCATCTTGCTTTGTCTCATCCCCTAAGTCTGTGAGGTCGTCAATCTCAGTTGCTTGACCATCATGGTCGACAAACATGAGTTGACCTTTCTTCCTCCAGTCTTAGGGAAGTCTCCTTTTCCTACCATCTAATTGGCCCTGATGCGCGGATCCCAGCTTAGCCTCTATATCTAAGGTTTTCTTGCTGAAAGTAGAGAAGCTATGTTGGTCAATCTAGGTCGTCCACCAGCTTATTCTTAACGTCCGTGGGCAGACATCTCAAATAATCTGCGAGGAGTACCTGCGGGTCAAAACGCACACCAGGTACTACGATTAGACGCTATACGGTGTTTGTGACCTCGCGTACATTCTTGTACCTTTTGGCACAAAGATTGTTAATCACGTCGGTGGCCTTTTGAGCCCCATTAGGATCATGCCACCTCTTGTACATAGTTCGTACAAAGTCTTCCAATGTCTGGGCCTGAGCCCAGGCATCGAAGTTCTTACCATAGCCCTGTTGCTGCACTAACCCGTTCAACCCCATTGTGATCCAAACTAGAATCCACACTACTAGCAGCTTCACGCATGAGCTACAGTGGAGTGTGATCCAAACTAGAATCCACACTGAACCCTACCTCAGCGTGACACCCAACCGACTATGATTAACAACTATTTTCGGTCAGCCTGGAGAGAAACAGTTTTGTGGTCAATAACAACTAATGTCAGATCCTACAGGGGATACTAAATTTATTCTTAGATTACTCTGAAACAGGTTGCATGCAGCAAGGAATATTAACTATCTGCAGTTGTCTGTTAGTTGTCAGTCAAGTCTGTAACAACAAAATAATCCAAAATAAAAATAGTGTCACCTGCAGAGATGCATGCTGGATGGAATATTTTCCTAATTAATAACTCTCAGTGAAACAGTTACCGGAATCCGCCCTCCCCCTATATCCTTCTTGAGTGGTCTCTTTGTGTCAACGCCCTGAGCATCTGGCTGAGCAGCGTGTCTGAAGGTGTGCAATCTGGCCCACCCCTATGCCCCAAGTCTATGCCGAACCTGCCAGCCCCTGCACTTTGTTTACCCTCGCATGCAACGAGCCTTACATCCGGTTTGATCTGGCTGATCAAGAGGCAGTTTAAGGACAGCCCCCAAGGTCCTCAGGAATAATTTAACGCCGCAGATAGGACGGCGATCACAGCCAGGGTTCAACACCGAATCCCGCCAGAAATGTTTGTATACGGTCTGGTGAGCGTCTGCTCAAAGGGCTGGCATGCCCTGCATGACCTTTATTGCGCAGCAGCGGAACCAAGGACTTGCGGCAGAGCATGCGTGTACTAGTCCCAGCGGGTTGGCATGGTGACTGTGACCCGAGTGCTTCGTCCAGGGCCCTTCAGAGGCTTCACCCGTCTCTCACCAGCTTGCTGCCCAGGAAGAATGTCGTCTCTCAAGGTTGAGCGCTCGCGATGCCTCACATTGAGAGGACTCTCAAGACAGAACTCACTTCCTCACGGTAAGAAGTAATGAAGAGGGTAGATAAGGAAGAGAGCAACGTACCTCATAATGCTGCCCCCAATCACATAATTCTCACCGGCAACCTGATGTGCATTTATGATGACTGGTCCTCGCCTCGGCACAACGTACAGAAGAATGCAGTTCCACCTCAGCTTAAATGCCACATCAGCGAGCTATCATCATCCAGCGTACACCCCTAATGTCACCACATAGCTTCCTGGCGTGCCCACACGACCTTGGGCCGCCTATCATTCAACGGTTAAGCCTTATCACTGCCCCACACTTCATGCGGAGCACCAAACAGCTATTGCGAAGAATCAATGAAGCGCAGTTCAAACCAGCTCTGGTACCAAATTGCAAGGAAAATGAGCAACAACAAGATGACAATATCCAGAACACACAATCACATTGAAGGCCAGATAGTATCACAATGTCCAGAAAGCAGCATTGCACCAATATGTCAATGAGAGATTGCTCTCGCCACCACAAACACAAGAGTCCAGGACCTTCTCCCTACTTGGCGCTCGGCGCCCAGCCTTCTTCCTACACAGCTACTGTCTGCCTACTAATTGACAATACAACTGTTGACGTCAGCAGCCCACGAAATACTTGAAGATGTGGCCCATGCAGACCATCGCCAATACCAGGTATGTGCCCTCACATCATCATCATCATCATCCTTCTCTCTCTCTCCCTCGACTTACACCCACGTCTTCCCTCTGTACAGTCGAAGACCACCCCTGTGCCTCACTGTAGTCCAAGCCCATCCAGCTATGGAGGCTGGGCTATGGCGCTGCCCTCAGCAGCGCCCTCCTTCCTACGCTAGCAGCTTGCCTCTCAGCGCCAGCAGCAGCCTACGAGCGTCCGCTCCAGCAGCGCTGCCGCCAGCATGCAAGTGCTGAATGCCTCTCCAAGCCGCGAGCTCTTTTGTATATGGAAAGAGCCTGCCTGCCTTCGCGACCTGGCTGGCCTGGACCTCGACCGAGAAGCTTATGGTAGGCCTTAGGAGGCTGCTCCTTTGTTGCAGCCACTGGGCCCCGTTCAGTTGGGCCTCCCAACTGCCTGTGTATGAGGCTGCGATTCTCGCCCAGGGCCTGCATTTCGGAAAGGCCTGGAAGGGCGTGGAATGTCTTTGCTGCTCGGCCTGTGTTTCCCTCAACCAACTGGCGCGTCACAACTGCCTGAACCCTGAATACGAATTTGACAGCTGAGGGCCTCTCGTGATTCGTTAGGCCCGCCTTCACTTAGGGCGGGCACATTTGCAACAGGGCCCCTTAGGCCTGCCGAGGACCCAGATCCTCACACAGTCTTTAGAATGTATTGGACCCGATTATACTTTCTCCTGTGTTATGTCAGTCCTTCATTCATTTGAGATTAGGCAGTCCTCCTTCCATCGGTATCTCATCCTCTGTTTTTTTATTTCTTCTGTTCTTCTTCTTTGTTCGTCCAGTTGCTCTGGTTTTGTTGAACAGTAGCAAAGGGGACGCTGAACCTGCTTTTCAGCATCAAGCCTAAGCTTGGTACTGGCCCCAAATCTCTGGGTTGTTATGTGGAGGGAGTCCCGACCTCCGGATTTGATTGTTATAATGCAAAAAAAAAAAAAAAAAAAAGAAGAAACAGATAGAAATGTCAGATACCATCTGAAAGGAAAATAACCAAGGCCCAGAGACCAAACTACGACTCTAAGGCCCCAAACTGTGGTTCATGTGGCCCTAGGGCCCGATAGCCAAGGTCGGGCCTCTCAGGGCCCGTCTGGAAGGCCTGTGAATGCCACACTAGGGAATTTGATCACCTTGGCCAGTAGGAGAAGACTGACACAGCTGGATCTTATTATTATTGTTGTTGTTTTTTGATCGATGGGTGGCAGGCTGGGTGCTTTCTTTTTCAAAAGACTCAAATATTGTGCAAGGAAGATGAGCAATAGCGAACTTCAGCAATCAAACAGCATCATACACATAAGACCAGATAGTCGTGACCTCGAACCAAGAGCAGAATTGCATCACGAGTTTCACCAAATAAGAGCACACCAACAGCTCATAATTGACAATGCTGGAATAGTCTCATCATCATCACCAACGAAGAACCTATTTTGATATCCTATCTGGCGCTCGGCGCCCAGACTACAGATGACATATCCTATCTAGCCTACTCTGCAATGTCGCTGATGACGTCAACAGCTCCCCGAAGTACGAGCAGATCTCGGCCAATGCNTGACGTCAACAGCTCCCCGAAGTACGAGCAGATCTCGGCCAATGCCGCACGCTTCAAGCACCAGGTATGTCTCTCGTATCACTCACAACCTCGTTCCCCAACTCACAGATGCCACCTGCACCCAAGGACCACCATGCGCCCCATCCAACATACAGCAGTGCAGCTCGGCTATGGCTGCCTGCTCCTTCCAGCTCGCCCGTGAGCGCGTGAGCCTGACAGGCGATAACGCAGCAGCGCTTGCGCACAAAGCAGCCAGTGCCCGAATGTCCAATGCGGAGGCAGGCCCTTTGCTATATGGAAGTGGCCTGCCTGCGGCTGCGCTGTGTCTCTCCCAAGAAGCTTCCGGAAGGCCCATGGTAGGCTGAGGCCTAGTCCAATACGAATCAGGCCCCGGGCCTGTGGTGGTTACTTATGCCCAACTGCCATCGGCTTGTGTTTGGCCCATACCCCGTATCCAGCCTAAGGCCTGCCTTCCATACATGCAAACAGGCGGCCTGGGCCTGGGTGCTCTCAACCAACTGGCGCTGCGCAACTGTTTGAATTTTCCTCACTTGCGTGGTGTCCGAAATAGGGGCCCTCAAGCCCTCGTCGAGCCTGCCTTCACTTAGGGCGGCCGACGTATTAAGTGACAGGGCCAAAAAGGGGCTCATCGGGGGCTTGGCCTCGCATTCCCTCCTCCATAACTTCGATAGTCCTGTGAGAAGTTCAGTCTTCGATAATCTGGTGTTTTCCTTTCCGTAGAGACTTCTCGTATTGAGTTACAGCTTGAGGAGCGGTCTGCATGAGTTCCTCTCTGGTAAACCATCGGTCCTCCTTGGGATCAGTGTAATGCCGAAACCGAACTCGATACTGCAGCTTCGGCTTAGGAGGACGTCCTCTGCCTGTTGGTCTGGGAACTGACAGTTCTCTGTGGTCCATGATGTCATCAATGTCCACCTCTCCGTCCATGGTTGGGGGCGGCATTGAGCGACGAGAAGGAAACTGGTCGGTTTCTTTAAAAGGTGCAAGCTTGGAGGCGTGAAAGACGGGATAAGTACGGAGGTGACCAGGAACCCGGATTAAACCATCGGTCCAAAGTGCTGAGGCATGAGCTTGCGGGATATCCCGTGTTCCTGTCCCGGTTCTAAGGACTTAACCCAAACTTTGTCCCCTACTTGAAATGTAGACAGTCGGAGGTGTTTGTTTTCAGACTCTATCATTTTCGCCTGCGCCTTCTGCATTTGCTCCACTGCCTGCTGCATCTTCTGTTCATATTGGTAAGCGAATTCTAACGTACCCGGTGCAGCAGTCGGCTGGTTCTCAGGTAATAGAAAATCTAGGGGCAGTCTAGGTTTGAAAGTCAATAGTAAGCTGTTAGGGTTGACACCGGTAGCGCTGTGCACAGCGTTGTTATACAGACTGGCGATGAGAGCAAGCTTCTCATCCCAGTCTACTTGATTGGGCTTGATATAATGCCGCAATAGGTGTTGGCCAGCGCGGTTCAGTTGCTCGGCTTGGCCATTGGCCTCTGGGTGATTCCCAGAAGTCATCTGCAACTGCGTTCCATGTTCGGCAGCGACAGCCTTTCACAACTCATTGGTGAATCTGACATCCCTGTCACGCACAATTGTCTTAGGCAGACCAAAATCCCGGGCCCAGTTCTCTTTAAACAATCTGATTACATACTCGGTCTTCGCTGCCTCCGGCATGGCAATTAACCTAGCGTACTTACTAAATTTATCCACGATAAGGAAGATGTGTCTCATTCCGCTCTTGCTTGTAACCAATGTGTCCATGAAGTCCATGGACAGGCTCTCACCAGGCCTTTCCGGAATCGGAAGAGGCTTGAGGAGCCCAAGAGGGGCCTGTGTACGGGGCTTGTCTCTCTGACAGACCTGACAAGTCTCCACATACATCTTGGCATCTCTCATCATCGTGGGCCACCAGAACCGCTGCAACAGATTGGCTGCAGTCTTCTTAAAGCCAAAATGTCTGGTGGCATCATGACACTCGCCTAGAAACAAATTACGCAAAGACTCTCTATTAGGCACACACAAACGTTTATTCCCTTCCTTCTCAAGAAACAGCAGGCCGTTGACCAACTCAAACTCGGCAGAAGTGATTTTATCCTTCGCCTCGAGTCGGCGAATGATCTCAGACATAAACTGATCCTCGCGATAGGCTTCCACCATAGAGTGAGTAACATCGTCCGCAATCCCAAACTCAGTGATCAGCGCACCAGAGAAATCTGGTCTACGCGACAATGCATCAGCAACCTTGTTGTACTCGCCCTTGATGTACTGGGGCTCGAAGTCATGCTGCTCTATGACTTCAATCCAACGCTTCAGAGCGTCGGAGAGCACAGGTTGGGTTCTCATCCACTTCAGGGTGGTGATCAGTCCTGACGTAGAAGAACCTCCCAAGGAGATAGTGCGTCGAATGGGTGAGCGCCTTGTAGATCACATAAGGCTCCTTCTCATGGGTGGACTTAGCCAACTTCCGAGAGGGCATCTTTTTGGACATGTACTCTACCGGCCTCAACTTTTCCCCCTCCTGTTGTGCAAGTATGGCGCCTATGCCATATTGGCTAGCATCCGTAGTTACTATAAATGGCTTATTAGGATCAGGAAGTTTCAAGACCTCATGATGCGTCAATGCATGCTTCAGATGTTTGAAAGCAGCCTCGCATCTGTCTGTCCACTCCCATGGGGGGTCAAGGGCGAGTCAAATGAGTCAAAGGGGCGACAACTATGCTATAGTTCTTCACAAAATTGTGATAGTAGCCGGTCATCCCTAAGAAAGACCTCATCTCAGTCACAGATTGAGGATGCGACCAGTCACGAATGCTGGCCACTTTCGCGTCATCGGGCTTTAATAACTCCACGGAAATCTCATGACCCAAGTACAAGACACGGGTGCGGCCAAACTCGCACTTCTCACCGTTGATCTTGAACTTGTGCTGTTGCAGAAGACTAAGGACTTTATCCAAGTGCGCAACGTGCTCCTCGACAATCTTAGTAAAAATAAGTATGTTATCGAGGTACACGATGACAAACTTATCCAAGTAGTCATGAAATATCCGATTCATAGCGTGCTGAAAAGGTGCCAGGAGCATTGCAAAGGCCGAAAGGCATCACCACAAACTCGTACAGACCGTACCTTGTCTGAAAAGCGGTTTTGTGTTGATCCTCTAGCCGGATTGCAATGTGATGGTACCCGGACTTCAGATCTATCTTACTGAAGTACCGACACCCTTGCACTCTATCTAGCAAGTCATCGATGTGGGGTAGGGGCTCTCGGTTCTTGACAGTGATGGCATTGAGGCCCCTATAGTCAATGCACATCCTAAGTGTTCCTTCCTTCTTCTTGGGTACAAATAGGACTGGAGACCCATAAGGGGAAACACTCGGCCGGATCCAACCCTTTTCTACGAGTTCCTTGAGTTGCCGACGAAGTTCATCAAGCTCACCTGAAGACACCCGATAGATCCTTCCCATTGGAATGCTAAACCCTGGGATAATCTCTATCGTGTGGACGACCTCCCTCTCAACAACCCCTGTTGGCTCTTCAAATACATCAGGGTATTTAGCAACTACTCCCTCTATCTCCAGCGTCATTTTCATCGGCTCGCCTGCAGCAGAGACATAAACTAGATACATACCCTCCTCCTGATCTTGCTTATAATAATTATAGAACGCGGCCGCACACATGCATCCATAGGACTCGATGAGACTACTACTTTTGAACAAGATATCCATGCAGAGTTCATCGCTCACTAGGAACGAGACACAATGTCCCAGTTCCCCTCCCGCGTACGGGAAACAACCCTCAGCATCCTGGAGGTAGTCGTTGACTACCATGCGCTGTTTGTTGGCACAGGTCGACTCCCAGGTCGACTCAGGGGTTGCACTTGCCCCTGTAAGCGCAGCCTCTCAACGCACGCGCGACTAATGAAGTTCCGTGTCGAGCAAGTGTCATAATAGGCCCCGGCCTTGCGGCCGCCAATGACCACCTCGTTGACGAACATCTCACCCTTAGGGGCGTTGACCAATGCCGTCCAAGAAGCTAGTGGGTCTGATCTAGACCACTCCTCTAGTTCCTCCAAGGACTCAAATACATTCATCAAACAAAGGCTCAATGGGTCTGAACGTGTTTGTGGGACGACGATGGAGTCAATAGCCTGGGCCATCTCTTGAGATGGTAAGGGTGTGTCCACCACCTCGACCCTAGCAGGAACAACTACTATTCCTACTGGCCCGACGTGTTTCCTGGAGCGGTGCCAGAACTGCCACAATGGATACAAGCCTGCCGTGTGTACCGATTTCTCCACGCGTCCTCAGTGAGACCCGCTTTCTCCCATGAAGGAGCATTGAGGTCAACTTGACTCCTTGACCGGGAACCTCCACGGCGTCTACCGGTCGCCTTACCTTTCTGTGCTATGACAACGACTACTCCACCCCCTGAAGCCTCTACGCTGCCAGCCTCTGAACCTACTCCCGCCTGGAACTCGTCGTCCAACTCGATGGTAGAACCATCGTTGTCGACGAACATAATGTGCCCCTTCGCCTTCGAGTTGGGAGGCAGTGACTTCTTCCTACCATCCGTCGTGGGTTATGCCCATGCCCTATCTTTGCCTGAAGGTCTAGGGCCTTCTTGCTGAACGAGGGAAAGTTGTGCATATTGATGTTGGCCTCACCTGCCAACTGATTCCTGAGAGGCATGGGAAAGCATCTCAGGTAGGAGGTGAGTAAGACCTGGGGGTCATAACGCACTCCAGGGACACAGATCAGACGCTCTATAGCGTCAGTGGCCTCTCTTACGACTTAAACTGCCTCGTGTGCAGTGTCAGGATCGCGTCAGTGGCCTTTTGGGCCTCCTGAGGATCGTGCCACCTATCTTCCACCATCTTGAGAAAGTCCTCCAGTTTTTGGTGGGCTGCCCAAGCGCGGAAGTCATGACCGTATCCCTGCAACTGCACTAAACCACTCAACCATCTTGCTGCACTACCCTCTAGGTAGGATGCAGCCACAAGCACTTCCTCGTGTGGCAAGGTAAGTTTGCACTTGACATAGACGGGCACTGCCCTCAACCAAGTGTCGAGGTCTTCGCCCTTCTTATCCCCTGTAAAGGGTTTCGGAGTGGCGATGACCGTCTTCGGTACCCACTGACTTTGTCCCGGTCCTTGCATCACTCCGGGCTGTGGACCCTGTGATACAGGCTGCTGCACTGACTGCTGGGGCTGTGTACCCTGCGGATGTCCAGACTGCAAGACAGCAGGCTGCACGCTTACGGCAACCTGCGACGAAGGTTGGGTAAACGTTGTCTGTACAGGAACCTGTAAACTAGGACATGCAGAGAGCCCTCTTGCTAACGGCATACCCAGGGAAACGGTCTTGACCGATGCTGGAGCTGTCTATGGGGGATACCCCAGTCACCGGTGGGACAAAAGGCGAAGGATGTACAACGGGCCAGGCACCGGGCCCGGACGGTGATGGTGCCGCCTGCATTCGCCCGACTAACACAGCCAGATTCTGTTGGATGTCCTGTAAGATCTCCATCTGGTGATCTTGCATCTCTATTACACTTAACAAGACCGACCGTATGGTCCTCACATCATCCTCCATCTCTGCATCTCCTCTAACTCACTAATGTCTGCTTGCCTCCGCTGCATCCTGGCTCTTCTTCTAATCATTCTCTCTTTCTCTGCCTTAATCTCACCCAAAGCCTGCTGTAGTTGTGCCTTGCGATCAGCAGCTTGCTGTATGGCGACCTCCTCGGGAGTCATCACTAAGGGCTGGCTTGCCATTACACCAGTGGACTGACGCAAGGTCTGCGCGACCGTTGATCCTATAGATCCTGAGCTACCAGCCTGAGAAGTCTGCTGCGCAGCAGTGGCCATGACTGCTGAAGTAGCGGCCTCGCTTACAAATGCCCTGCTTGCCTTTGCGGCCCTAGCTCTTCTCTGCTGCTGCTGCCTCTCTCTCAGTTGGTGGAACAAGTATCTGTCCCCCTCTGGTCCTAATGCCGAATGGGGTATCGGGCGTCTAGCCGATCGTAAGATCCGGTCGTCCTCACTAGTGGTGTCCCTATCGCTCATATGCTACAGAACTGCACACCGTCTGCACTAGGACACACAATGGATGCCTACCGCAGCCACATGTACAAACCGATATAAATAATCGACGACTACATCAGAGACTATACATTCGGGTCTAACAGGTAAGTTCAGATTCCTACAAATAAAACTATTTTTAGTTTGACTAGTTCTCGAACAGAATGCACAATGAACAAGAAACAGTTCTAATATGCTGTGTGTCAGATGTTAATTGCTGTACATCTAACTAATCAAAGCATAAAAATAGAATCATTTGTGTGGATTGGGACAATATGGAATTTATCCCGAACTTATCACCTGAAATCTACCCCTCCCTCAGTTCCCCTTGAATGTCACTTGACATCAGCGTCCTTGAGCCATCCAGAGAGCAGTGCGTGTCTAAAGGTGTGCAATCGGCCCACCCCTGTACCCCGAGTCCTGCTGAGCTGGCCAGCTCTAGCACATTGTTTATCCTCGCGTGCAGCGAGCCTTACACCGATTGGCTGATCAAGAGGCTAGTTAAGGACTGCCCCCAAGTGTCCTCAGGAATTATTTAACGTCGCAAACAGGACGACGATCACAGCCAATGGTTTCCCCTGCCGGTGTTTATTTATAGACGCCTGGTTCTCGTCTCTCACATAGGGCTGGCCTGCCCCTCAGAACTCATCTAACAGCGCAGCGAGCCGAACAAAGGACAAGCAGCAAAGCATGCGTGCTCTACTCCCGGTGGGTTGGCATGGTGACCGTGACCCAGTGCTTCGTCCAGGGCCCTTCAGAAAGCTCCGCCCATCTTCCCCCAGATGCTCCACGTGAACATTGCCAACTCTCAAGGTTGAGCGCACTCGACTCCTCACAATGAGAGGACTCTCAAGACAGAACACACAACCTCACCGTAAGAAGTGTCGAAGAGGGTAGATAAGGTTAAGAGCAACGTACCTCAAATAGCTGCCCCCAACCACAGAGATAATCTCACCAGATGACCTGACGCCGATTGTGATGACCAGTCATTGCTTCGGCACAACCAGCATTACACGCCGTTCCACCTCAGCACCAATCGCACATCAGATAGTTCTCATCACACTGTCCAGAACCCAGATTACACCGCATAGCCTTCCTGGCGAACCCCTCTCCACCTGGGTCGCCTGTTCTTGCCTTCGCCCTCCTCACTACACACGTCCCACGGCACGGTCGCTCACCGCAAACACCGTGTGCATGTACCGCATTAGGCAGAAGACAAGCGCCAGATTAGCGCACCGTACCACCGCTCCGATACCAAATTGCAAGGAAGATGAGCGATAGCGAACTTCAGCAATCAAACAACATCATACACATAAGACCAGATAGTCGTGACCTCGAACCAGAAGCGGAATTGCATCACGAGTTTCACCAAATAAGAGCACACCAAAACCTCATAATTGACAATGCTGGAATAGTCTCATCATCATCATCAACGAAGAACCAATGTTGATATCCTATCTGGCGCTCGGCGCCCAGACTACAGATGACATATCCTATCTAGCCTACTCTGCAATGTCGCTGATGACGTCAACAGCTCCCCGAAGTACGAGCNCCAGACTACAGATGACATATCCTATCTAGCCTACTCTGCAATGTCGCTGATGACGTCAACAGCTCCCCGAAGTACGAGCAGATCTCGGCCAATGCTGCACGCTTCAAGCACCAGGTATGTCTCTCGTATCACTCACAACCTCGTTCCCCAACCCACAGATGCCAATTGCACCCAAGGACCACCATGCGCCCCATCCAACATACAGCAGCGCAGCTCGGCTATGGCTGCCTGCTCCTTCCAGCTCGCCCGTGAGCGCGTGAGCCTGACAGGCGATAGCGCAGCAGCACTTGCGCACAAAGTAGCCAGTGCCCGAATGTCCAATGCGGAGGCAGGCCCTTTGCTATATGGAAGTGGCCTGCCTGTGGCTGCGCTGGGTCTTTCCCAAAAAGCTTCCGGAAGGCCCCTGTAGGCTGAGGCCCAGTCCAATGCAAATCAGGGCCAGGGCCTGTAGTGGTTACTCATGCCCAACTGCCATCGGCCTATGTTTGGCCCATACCCCGTATCCAGCCCAGGGCCTGCCTTCCATACATCCAAACAGGCGGCCTGGGCCTGGGTGCTCTCAACCAACTGGCGCTGCGCAACTGCCTGAATTTTCCTCACTTGCGTGGTGTCCGAATAGGGGCCCTCAGGCCCTCGTCAAGCCTGCATTCACGTAGGGCGGCCGACGTATTAAGTGACAGGGCCAAAAAGGGCTCATCGGGGCCTTGGCCTCGCAATTGACAATATCTTATGCAAATGTTATCAAAGGTTTACCATTTCTGCTTTTTGGCTAGTCGCCATGTCAATGCTGGTGCTTGATTTGAGTTTCTCCTTGAGGTCTCTTTGTGAAAATAGAGTTTCTTTTGCAACTATGGCCTGATGGTGAATTGATGACTCTCTTGGCTTAAATGTTCAAAATGCGTGAAACAAGCTTCTCTGATCGTCTGGGAGTATTATTGGGGGAAGAGGTCTTAAATGATAAGGAAGGGTTACATCCCTTGCCTTTGGAAAGCGCACTTCTTTTTTTTTTTTTTTGGTAAAAGCTGGGTCTTATCCATTCTGGGAAGCGTCAGTCCGGTTCCTTTTCCCCTGGCAAGTCATAAGAATACAAAAATGCTGCACACACGCTTCCTTCTGCGAAAGGAACCCTGAACAGAATTGATTACTCCATTCTCATGGAGGATCGACTGCCATCTTGCCTTTCGTTTAGAGATCCTCTCATCTACGAGATACCAAAGCTATCGGATCAACTTTACAAATCGAGACGTCTAGAAGGAAGAGCACACAACTTCCATATAATCCTCCTGTCTTGTTGATCCTGATGCACCCCCCTGTCTTCTTCCCACATCCACGTTCTGTGGACTAGCGGCACCCTTCTGCAACTTCATCCTGGACCCCCTGCTATAGGGGCCAGTGCCTCCTGTGTCTGGGAGTTCTGCTGAATTATTGTCGTGTTAAGCGTTGTGTGAATCCTTCCACCTTAGGTTTAGATTCGAGTCATAGATTTGGCTGAGAGGGAAGGAGACCGACTCACATGGGGACGGCACAATTGTTGTAACAGCATGGTCAACGCCATACTCGTGAAAATGTACAAGCTTGTGAGCGAAACAGAGACCTCTGATACGTATTTGGTGTACATTTCGTCAATAGAGAGGGAGAGAGCGTTGAGAAAGGAGATGGAGAACTCTCAGGGAGCAATGTCTGACCATGTCTAAAATTTGAGTTGCTACAGCACATGGTTTGTCGCTTGCTATTTCCTCCCTCAAGACTTGACGTCTCACTGTTTGCAGAGTTTGTGGCTATGCCTTCAGAGTTAATCTTCATTGTTGTAAACCGCCACTCCTGCTGAGCGCAGAAGAAAATCCCCATTTGGTAATTGGTAGGCCACAGGCAGGCTCAGAAAACAGGCCCATTGCAGGTGTTACATCCTGCGCCTGCAAACGAGGGCCATTTTCAGGCCCTGGGTCGTTTCAGCCTGAAAGCCTGAAAACAAAGGCCTACAGACCCTGTGTCATTTCAGCCTGAAAGCCTGAAAACAAGGGCCTACAGCCCGTGTTGTTTCAGCCTAAAACAGGACCCTCCAGGCCCTGAGTCTTTTCAGCCTGAAACGGAGGGCCATTTTCAGGCCCTCATAAGATCGACCTGCCCTGAAACTTAAGCACCAGACCAGGGTTTTAGCACAGGCCATTTTGGGCCTGTTGTCAAGACAACCTTTGTTTGAACTTCAATGCCAGGGTCTGGCACATTTTGGCATTGGCAAGAGCAGCCTCCTGGACGGGCCAGCACTATAAAAGACTGGCCCGCCCTGCAGTCTGCAGGTAGTTCATAGGGACTTCCCAGGCACTTCACGTGCAGTTCAGGAGGCAGGAAGGAGTCTTCAGGATTCGGCAGCAGCACTCTGGAGGAGCGCTGCAGTAGTAGTAGTAGCGTTAGCAGTAGTCTTCAGTGGTGGGCGCTATTAGAGTACCTGGCACATGAGATAGAGTAGCACTGGAGAGATAGAGATTGGGCGGAGGCCAGGGAGACTTACCTGCAGCGCCATAGCTCCAGCTCGTCGTCGAGGTACCTGCAGCACAGCGCCATCTTCACAGGTTTGTACCTGGCACATGAGAGAGAGAGAGAGAGAGAGAGAGAGAGAGAGAGAGAGAGAGAGAGAG
>BFEA01000232.1:564486-575029 GCA_003427395.1 Chara braunii
CAGGTCGCAGGTTCAACTCTTCGAGTTGACGTAGATATTATACACAGGTAAGTTGGGGAACTAGGGATCAAGCCCTGGGATCTGCCTCAGCTACCACGAATTGGTGAATACCGTTTCACAGCTACCAGAGATCATTGAATTAAATCCACAGCCTGCTCTTGCGAAGCAGATACATATCTGTGACGAAATGGTACCCTGATCCCGTTAGTGCGTGACATGTTGCTGTTGAACTTGTGTGATTGCAGTTATGCGTGGGAGATAATGAGTTGAGTTGCGATGGTTGCGTGTGTGTATGAGATTGTTGATGGGCAAGCCAAATCAATATTTGTGAGAGTGATCATTTGATGCCATACAACCTCTCTGTCTGAGTGATTCAACCAGTTTATTTTGCATGTCCATTATGGCCGAGGGCAAGTGCGCGCATGCTTACTGTGAGACCCACAATGAGTCACACGTTTGCACGCGGAGTCGCACGTTTACGCGCGCGCAAAATCAAGACATCGCACGCACACGCGTGCTCGATGAATTAGATTCCTTGTTGCTCGCCATAGATCTCACGAGCATTAACCGTATGTCGATAAAAGTTTATTGGGTGGTCCTCACTTCACAGACACGACATGCCTAGGATCGTGTCATACTCGGTATCCAAAATGTCGAAGGATGCTGCCTCGCGAGCATGCGGAGCGAAGTGCACGGGGACAACGTCAATGCATCGATCAATGGCCTTGTGTGTGCAAATGTAGGCCAATGTAACTTCCGTGCAGTGTGTGTGCGAGTGATGAAATATTGACCGATGTAATTGCAAATAGCTCCACAATCGATCAAAGCACTGCAAATTGCCTTTCTGATCTGAAGGCGGATGTAAAGCAATGGGGCGCCGATGTCGTCATTCCATTGTCTTGCGTACTCGTGGTCAATCTTCGCAAGGTACTCGCAAAGGCCAACAACCGCTACTCCGACGTCGCTCAATGAAGCTCATCCTGCACTGTGCAAATACTCACGCAAATGAGCCATCAAGGCATTGCAATGCGGTTTGAGCAAGGAACGGAACGGAGGAAGAGGCATCCATTGGAAGTCTTCGGTAGTCAACGGGTCAAGGTCCTCATGTATCGACCATGACGACGAATCCTGGATTCTAGTCAGCGGCAAAGATGTCGAGTCAGTTGCCGACGGTGGTGAAACTACACATGAGCTTGAGAGTTGCACGTGGAGGGGTTGATCCAACGGGGGAACCAGTGGGATAGCATAGTAGTGAGAACTTGCGACATCTGCATGCTCCCCGGACGTGTAGGTGGCTGCTAGCAAGGCAGCTGGGTCCGGCGGAATGGGAAGTGGAGTCGCCTCACTTCCCATGGAACTCTGTTTCCCTAGCTAGTTTGGGGTCAAACATCCTCTTTGCCCTTGTCAGGGCATTGTTGGGGGGGGGGGGGGGGTTTGGTGCTATTGCACCAAAAGCAACATCCCCACCTGTCTCTTATACACATCTAGATGTGTATAAGAGACAGCTTGTGTGCTTGGTGCTATTGCACCAAAAGCAACATCCCCACTTTTGCCGGAGCTTGTATTGCTCCTTGGTGAGGTTGAACTTGACCCACGGCTGATTCGGCTGTCCATCTCTCGACCTCGACGCAAATTTTTCCTTCTTCTTGTTAGATATGGGGCGTTGCGGCAGACCTTGGTGTGATCAATTGATTGGACAGCAGCCACGGGCTGTGTCTGTTATAATATGTACGTTGGCGCTACCGTCCATGGGTCTTGTATTTAAAAAAAAAAAAAAAAGCAGAAACGAAAAGAGGAAATTCCATGGGTTTGGGACCCCTCCTTTCCTGCTACAAGAACTGGTCGGTAGTCTCGTCGGTTCATTCTCCGAATTGATGGGGGGCACGCTGATTTGTATAGATGATGGAGCGAGCCCAATTGTTCTCCATGTCTCCAGGGCAAGGAGTCGACCGAATGGTGGAAGAACTTTGGCCGTAGGTGCTTGAAACTGCATATTCAAGCCTGGGATGGCAACAATCTTTGCCATTCGGTCAACCGCTCTTGTGAGGGCTGATTCCTTGAAACATCTGGAAGATTTGGTTCACACCACGTACCTTGGCGTTGGTGACAATGAACCTCAACTTGCACTTGGTGGCAATTGTGTCCCAAGGGATCTTGGTGTGCAGATTCTCCATGGTGACCCCCTCATGCGTTGCCACGTGGTTAAGCCAAATCTGGCAAGCGCCGGTGGTGTTGAGGTAGAGGACCACAACTTGAGACACTTGGGGATTTGTGAAGTCCCAGCTTCGTGGTGAAGCCTTGCCACCAAGCGAGCGGATCGGTCTTGTGGTAGTCGTCACATTTTTCAATCTTGAACGTCAGCATCTTGAACTGGTGAGGAGTGCTGCTGCTTGCTGGTTGCTGCCCCGGCTAATGAACATCGACCTTCAGCGCCATGAGCTGTTGAAATCGAGCCCGGAATCCAATAAAGAATAGCCATATTCATGATGGGCAACCAACCACCCAAAAATAAAAGAGTACATAAACTACTCATTAATATCATATTAGCATACTCCCCTTAAAAAAAAAATGAGCAAAACCCAGGGAAGAATATTCTACGTTATAGCCTGCAACTAACTCAGCTTCGCTTCTGGTAAATGAAAAGGAGCACGATTCATTTCCGCTAAACAAGAAATAAAAAAACAGAATCAATAAAGGAAAAAGGGGAATCCAAACCATATCTATTATTGCGGGGCCCGCGAATGTACCGATGTCGCTGATGGTGGCAACCACATGGTCAATCCAGTATTTCAAATGTCGTACGGACGGCTGGCTGCTACTAGGTCCACTGCCAGGGGTGGCTGTGTCCTTGGTGTCCAAGTCCATGATGTGTGCATGGAGGGTTCGGTTGATGCCATTCTGATGGTCCCGTGCTTTCATGATTGTGTGTGACGGTTGCTGCAACTCTTGCTGCTGCCAGTTGCAGGTCAGAATGAGCTGCACCATCATCTTGGAGATGGCTTCCTTGGGTTGTTCTTCGGCGGTCGGGTTGGGATGGCTCTCCTTGTGTCAGCGTAGGCCGTCTCGTGTTGTTGCTGTGCTGCAAATGCTTCCGGAGGCAGTTCAGGGCTGGCACAGCCTCGGCCTGCTGTTGCCGCTGTTCTTCTGCGGTTTGTGCGGCTGCTCGAAGACGAGCGGCCTCCGCTGACGTGGCACTGGTACTGCGGTTTGTGCTGCCGCTCGAACTGCCTGATATGGTTGTTTATGGCTGCTCGTGCCTGTCAGAAGTCTGACGGCGCCACTGATGTACTGCAGAGGCAGGTGCAGGTATGGCAGATCCCTGACGTGCAACGATTCTTGCGCTGCATGTGAGCATAGTCGGGCTGCAGACCCAGTGTTGACGTGGCACAATCTGCTGACGTGGCACTGGTACTGCTGATGCATCGCTGATGTGGCACTGCTGCTGACGTGTCTCTGATGTGGCACGGATGATGTGGCACTTCTGTTGACGTGCCCCTGACGTCGCTCTGCTGTCGACGTGGCACGGATGACGTGGCACTTACCAGGCCAGATGTTGCAGAAGAAGGAAAACACAGGAGAGGAGGGCAGGAGGCAGGCAGGGAAGCATAAGCAAAGACCGACTGCAATTCCCCTTCCGATAAACTGCAGGCAGGTACCTAATCAACTTGGAAAAAATCCCCTCCCTTAAATTCTGAGAGAAGAAAAATAACGAAAGTTTTCTTGATTTTGAAAAAGAAGATGGAGGGTTTGATTGGCACTTGATCCTGACTGGTGACAGTCTGCAGGAAGCAAAAGGGACTGACCTCACACTTTACATGCATGCAAACATCAGCACAGCAAACTGGCGACATGCGCCCACACAGGACTCAGAGATATGGCAACCCAGATAAGAGTTCACTTCCACTGCCTATGGCGACGTAGCGCCCAAACAACTCTCTGTTCGCATACACCGGATCACCCTGGATATCCCACACGCGACTCTGAACACTCTCACACACACACACACTGAACCTCAACTACAGCTATGGCGGTAGTGGCCGCATCTACCCTATCACTATGCTACGCTCCTTCTCTCTCGCCCACTTCAGCTCCGGGCTCACTGCAGACCTCCTTGCACAAGTCGCTGTGGCAGCGCTTCCGCATGGCTCACGCAGGAATGAATGAATGGCTGGGCGCTGCCTCTTGATTTATACTTCTGAAACTCGTTGGTCTGCCCTTTCCCATCGGCCCATGGTGCTCACAGTCCCTTGTGGTACTTGCTGGACCAGACTGGGACTGACTGGACCTTACCACTGACTGAATGGGGACTCACTGCTAACCTACCGAGATCGTACTGCAATTGCACTGCAGTTAGTCCACCACTTGACTCACTACTTGCCCACTTGCCCACTTGCTGACCTTCTAGAAGGGCTACTGCTAAGACTTCTGGAACTCCCTAAGACTTCTATTCTACAGATCTACAGATCGAACCCCTGCTACCTACGGACCTGTGACATCCTACCAACTGTTTACGAATACACAGGTCACAGGTTCAACTCTCGGGGCCTACACAGGTAGGGGAAGGTCTAGGGATCGAGCCCTGGTGTAACGAGTGTGAGGCTGAGGGTGAGCCGAGGGAGAGGAGAGAGAGGGAGAGAGTGAGAGCACACACACACACTCACTCACTTGACACGACGGACTCGGACTGAGGATCGGACGCAGACACAGTGGCAAGTCACAAAGTCGAAGTCTTGGATTCCGAATGCCGAAACAGCAAGTCACACTGAGTACGAGTACAGCAGCCGAGAACTGGTACGAGACTGGTCCCCGTACCGTACGGGGAGCCGGTATAAGTATCGGTGACACGTACGGTACCAGGGGCATTTCTGCAAAGGTCCTGAGGGCAGAACTGAAAAATGCAGTATTTGAAAGTGGCGCCCGAATTGCAGCATGGCGCCAGTTGTCCAAAATCCTACGGTACCAAAGGAGGGGTTTGGAAAAAGGGTGCCAGGCYGAAAACGGGATGCAGTCGAAACAACAAAAGATAGACCAGGGATCGAGCCCTGGCGAAGTCCGTAACACCTGGGATCTGCATCTGCTACTGCAAAGAGGTGAAAACCGTTTCACTCCCGCCGTCCTAAATTCGAGATCCTCCGAGAATATTTCAATCCAAGACTGGACCTTTACCTTTCTTATCTCGTTCGTAAGCCCTCACTATGTCAGGGGCTGTCTCCAACAGTTCTGTTCTTGTGAACCAGCGGTCGTCTTCCGGCTCCTGGTAGGCAAACCGAACCTTATACTGTTTCTGGGGACGACCTCTACCTCCTGTCCTAAACACATCTTCATCTACAATGCCGTCAATGTCATATGTGCCATCCATATCCGGAGGGATCATGGATCTTCTTGAAGGAAACAGCCTACTTGTGACACACGGCAACAACTTTGAAGCATGGAACACTGGGTAGGTATGGAGGTGCGCGGGAATCTCTATAGTGTAGGACGGTCCGTCCTCTCCGCCCTTGACTTCTAGAACCGGCCACGGTCCTCCATATGCAGGCAGTAACTTCTGTGAGATGTTCTCCTCAGGTGCAAACTCTTTAGACTTGACACAGACTAAGTCGCCTACCTGAAACTGTGATGGGCGACGGTGCTTATTAGCCTGTTCTATCATTCTGTGCTGGGCCTTCCTGAGGTTCTCAACAGCACTTGCTATCTCTTTCTCATGTTGTATCGCGAACTCCCGGGTATCGGGCGGTAGCATGTGAATCTGATCCCGGTTCAGCCCTTCAAACGGTCTGCGCGGTCTAAAGGACTTGTCCAACTCATTGGGATTGCGACAGGTAGACAGATGCACGCTGTTGTTATAAGCACTGGCTGCCTTGGGCAACATCTCGTCCCAGTTGATCTGATCCGGTCTAATGTACATGCGCAGAACTTGCTGCAGGATTTTGTTCATCTGCTCAGTCTGACCGTTAGTTTCTGGATGGCGGCCAGACGACATCAGCAACTTTGACCCATAGACTCTCATGAGTTCCTGCCAGTTCTGGCTAGTGAAGCGGCTATCTCTATCGCTAACTATAGACAACGGGACTCCATGTTCATTGACCCAAAAATCAAAGAACTTCTGAATAACTAATTCGGTACGTGCCTCTGTAGGCAAAGGAACAAAAACTGCATACTTGCTAAATCGGTCAACTATGACCATGACGTGGCGCTTACCATGTCTACTCTTGACTTGGGTATCCATGAAGTCTATGGACACTGAGTCTCCCGGCTGATCAGGAATAGGCAAGGGTCTGAGAAGACCTAGAGGGGCATGCGTAGTGGTCTTGTTCCTCTGGCAAACTTTGCAACTGCGGACATACTCTATGCAGTCATTCTTCATTCCTGGCCAGGTATACGCACGCATTAGATTGGCTAGAGTCTTTTGCCAACCGAAATGTCCCTCTGTATCGTGGCATTCCCCTTGGGTCAAACTGCAAATCTTCCTCCCTGTTGGGAATGCATAGACGGTCGAATACGTTAGTCTTCTCAAACAGCAACCCGTCTGTAGTGCGGTAATCTGGTTCGGTCTCTCGGGCCTCTCTAACTCTCTTTAGGAGGTCGCTATAGATAGGGTCCTGCGCATACGCTTGCCTCACTTTCTCCTGCAGGTCTCTCCCTATATCCAGATAGTGTACAATGGCTCCAAAGTAGTATGATCTCCTACTTAGAGCATCCGCAACTACGTTGAACTTGCCCTTTACTGGCTTGAGCTCAAAGTCATACTGGTCTATCTCCGCGGACCACCTAGTCAACTTAGGTGTCATCTTGGCCTGGGTCTTTAACCATCTAAGCGTCTCATGGTCAGAATACACTTTGAAGTGCCTCCCAAGCAGGTAATGTTTCCAGTGCTCTAAGGCCTGCCTGAGAGCATAGAGTTGTCTCTCGTATGTCGAGGTGGCTACCTTCTCTGAGGGCATCCTCGCTGACATGAACTCTACGGGTCTATAGCCATTGTCGTCGTCCTGCTGTAACACGGCGCCTATCCCATACTGACTCACGTCCGTGGTGACAACAAACGGCAAAGACGAATCTGCTACTTTGAGGATAGGGTACTCTATTAACGCGTGCTTTAACTTCTTGAGCGCAGACGTACAATCTCTATCCCATTGCCAGATTGCCTCCTTCTTAAGCGACCTGCGCAAGGGAGCGGCGATAGTAGAAAAGTTCCTCACGAACTTTCTATAGTAGTTAGCTAGGCCTAAGAACGACCGCAACTCTGTCAATGTGCGGAGCGTTGGCCAGTCTCTAATTGTCGCTATCTTGTTGTCCTCAGGCTTGATGCCATCCCCGTCTAATACGTGGCCCAAGTACAAAACTTGTGTCTTGGCCCACTCGCACTTCTTCGCGTTGATCTTGAAGTTTGACTCTCTCAACTTCTCCAAGACCTGCCTCAGATGACCCTGATGCTCCTGGAGGGTCTTACTGAAAACTAAGATGTCATCTAAATAAACTACGACCAACCTATCCAACCAGGGTCTAACAGATCATTCATACAATGCTGAAACGTGGCTGGCGCATTGGTTAGTCCAAAGGGCATCACTATGAACTCATAATGCCCATATCTAGTCCGGAATGCAGTCTTGTACTAGTCATCAGGATGGACCTCTATCTGATGATATCCGGACTTCAAATCTATCTTAGAGAAATACTTACAACCCTGCACCCAATCTAGAAGATCGTCTATCCTAGGCAGGGGTTCAGCATTCTTCACAGTAATCGCATTCAAACCCCTATAGTCTACACACATACGACGCTCTCCTTCCTTCTTGGGGACAAACAGGATTGGTGCTCCAAAAGGAGACGAACTAGGCCTGATCCAACCTTTCGCTAGGAGCCTCCAATTGCTTAGGTAGCTCCTCTAACTCACTAGGGGACATCCTGTAGACTGCTCCCTTAGGAGTTCTACTACCAGGCTCTATCTCTATCCTGTGTTGGATGGGTGGCACTCCTGTTGGCGACTCAGTCAAATCTTTGAACTCCTCCAACAGCTTGGCAATGGTTGGATCTGTGGAAGTCACCTCTTCCTTAGCCTCAGTGATAGGTCTTAACATACACTACGAAAACCTGATCCTCTAACTGCTCCTTCACTAGTCGCGCGAATGTGGGAGCACTGAGAGAGCAATGTGCCAGAGTGTTATCTACACCTGACACATGAAACAAGCGGGCAGTCTTAACCTCGCTTGTCGGACTAGGGAGCCTACACTCATGCTCTCTCAAGTGGAGTGTGGCCCTTGCTGCCTCTCCCCAATCCATTCCTAACACCATGTCAAAAGGAAGGTCATCCTGTACGAGGAGAGTCAGGGAATGGAGAACTTTCTCCACCTTCCCATCCTTCTCGAGGCGAAAGTACGCCTAGACTCCCTCTACGTAGTCCTCAACTCGCATTGTGCGGTTGTCTGTGAGGACACTGACTATGGGGTCTGTTAACTTTTGGACTTTTAATCCTAACTTCAACTTCTTGAGCGCCCTGCGGCTAATATAGCTATGGGTAGCCCCTGAATCTATAAGGGCCCCTACTGTGCTTCTAAACACTTCTACATCTACCAAGATTAGTTGTCCCTTACTCTCCTTTCTCATTTTGGCCCAGGCTGGCATCCTCTCCTTCAACTCTTCTGCCACACCTGTGAGGGGCGTGCCTAGAGAGACGCTAACACAAGCAGTCTCTTGACAACTAGTTAGGCACGGGCCTGCAACCTCTGCCATAGGCTCATGTGGTTTGGGAGTTTCCTTTGTGCGCGCGCTCGCTTCCCCACATGGCCTTGAAGTAGGGGCAGTTGCGACCCCTACTGGCGGCTGCCTTCTGACTGTTGAGCAGCCCATCGGGCTTGTCTGTACTGTGGACAAAATTTAATTACGTGGGCCGGGTCACCACAAAACACGCACTGACCCAAGTTCACGCGTTCCTGCCATACGCGCTGGTCCAATCCCAAATCTTCTCAGGGCCTGCCCTGTGGCAAGCCTGGGTGCCATCCTCCTTGAGGTGGCCTTCCACCTCGTCGCTATGGGGACCGACAAGAACCCTGGTGATTTGGTGGGGGACCTTGACCCCTACCTCCCACTTGGCGGTTCCCTTGTCCGCCAACCCCCTGTGCGCCCGGTCCTCGGCCTCCTCCCACGCTACTGTCCTCCTCCTCAAGGCCCCATTCGATCTGACTATATGGGACCTCATCTGTACCACCTTCCTAGGTATGGATCATATGATCCTTGGCCCTCACTTGGCCTGAGATGGTTCCGCCTTTCCACTTCTTCCCCTTGTCCAGGTCCTTATGCTAGAAAGTGGATACTGGCATGGACTTGGCCTCGAACAACACCACCTCTCTACTGAGCGCATCGTACGTCATGGTGGGCTGTTGGGACTTGTCAAAGAAGTGCCCACGCAGGGGCTCTAACATTGTACGATAAAATAGCTGGACCAACTGGGACTCAGTCACCCCATGGTCCGGGATGGCCACCAGGTCGTCCATTACTGCCTTGAGTGCCTCGACACTCCTCCACTGTTGTGAGTGGATGGTTTGTAGTTTGTCAGAGGCTCTAACGCCTCTGCGAAGATCAGCGAATCGCTCCCTCAGGAGCTTGAAGAATTGAGGGAGGGGGGTAACCTTGGAATAGGCGACCATGTTGCTTTCACAACCGGCCGCGCGCGCGAGAGACCTAGCAAAACTAGCCGCTTCGTCCTTGAGGGCCTGGAAGGCTACCAGGACCTGATCGTCCTGTACGATGTGCTGTAAGTAAACGTAACTGTTTACGCTAGCCTCCCGGTTATCGAAGTTCTCGTCAGATTTCCCACCATAAGCATCGGGGAACTTAAGTTTGACTGGTTCTTTGCGAGGTCTGGCCTCGCCCTCGGCAGCGGCTACTACTTCGGCGCCCTCAATGGCACCCTCACAGAACTTCCCCACGTTGTCTCTCAACCACCTGACTTCCCCTCCAACGTGGGTAACCATCTCGCGCGCAAAATCCCGAAAATCGGACCGCATGGCCTTCACGGCTACCTCTTGAGCTCTATTGGCTTGGCATTCCTCCATCCAAGCTGCGCTCAACACCTCCAGGTACGCCAACACCTTATCCCATTTGGTCGAGGTGTCTGTCTGAGCCTCCACTTCCTGCCTACTATCCTTCACCTTTGCCACCTCTGCGGTCAACCTATTAACTTCATCCCTCCTCTTTTTTTCCCTCTTCATTCTCAATTTCCTCTCCAACTTTTTCTCCTCCTCCCTTTCTTGTCTTTCCAGGGGGGTCCTCCATTGCAGCTAGCTCCTGAGCTAACGCATCCCTCTCGTCTTGGGGCACATAGAACTCTGCCTCCTCAGGAATTATTTAACGTCGCAAACAGGACGACGCGATCAGCGAGTCTTTCAACACTTAGATGGCCTGTTGCGCAGCCCACAGTGAATTCAAACTCGTCTTCCTGTCACTTTGTCATGCCTGCAAACAGCGGTACAGCAACTGGCGACATGCGCCCACACAGTACTCAAGATATCGTAACCAGATATGAGTTCTCTTCAACTGGCTATGGCGA
>BFEA01000232.1:597485-639724 GCA_003427395.1 Chara braunii
GTTGAGTTGGCTCATCATCTGTGTCATATTCCAATTGTGATCTTCGCAGTGTCATATTGTGATTGGTTGTTGGGAGTGTGTCAGAGAGAGAGAAAAACTGTGTGTATTCTCCCCTTCTGTGCATGGTTGCTTTTCTGCTGCTTATCTTTGGTCTGTGTGCAGTTGGACTCTGTCTCCTCCTCCCCTTTGTCTCATGCATGTATGGGCGTGTGTGAGTTCTTCTGTGTGTGAGTGGCAAACAAATCGTCAGACAACCAAGTTCATATCACGAGTGAGGACACCAGTGCAAACAGTGACCTGCTCTAGCTGATGAGCGAACATAATGATGCGGAGGAGAGAGCTGATGTCAGCATATTTACACGTTAAACGACTTGTTGGTGCCGTACGTGTACCAGGCCTTACCGCCTGGAGAGGAGAGACAGCTTCATTTAGAAAGTGCTGCCCGTCATCGGCAGAGGGCTAGGGAGTCAGCAGCAACCCCGGAGCGGACGCTAGCAGTAGCCGCCGCCGTTCTGGGCGTCATGGCTACATATCCAGCGACCTCCAAGGTCAGCAGACGTCAGGCACATGTTCTATGTCGTTTGCATCTCCCAGCTGCGGAATGAGTGCAGGGCCTTTTGTAAGTCAGATGGCTCGCTCGCAGTACAACCAGCCTACTCAACTCACTAGGGAGGCCCTAGAGGCCCAGGAAGCAGAGAACCTCTGACTTGAGCTAGACAAGGAACTCAGATACGCTATCGAAAGAGCAAACAAAGCTAAACTTAGGCAGGCTAGACTGGAGACTACGCCGCAGGATAAGGCTGCACTAGGAGGGTTAGATGACTCAACTCTTGATAACACTGGTAAGGTGCTCAATGCGGGTATGCTGAGCATGTACGAGTACATGGACAGCAAACTGGACGATATCTAGTCGACCCTAGACCAGCTACTGAGAGCCATGCACGGGACGGGAAGATCAGTCCCATGACCCTTGCCATGGAGGACTACCCCATGTTGGGCTTCTTGGCCCTGTCTGTGATATGGGGGACCACTACTCCGTTTCCTTTTCCAATTGGTTTTCGCCCGGACCCTTGGGATCCACGTTGTTAGCAGATCTAGGGCATCCACCCACCAATATACCACGTTGGAACAGGAGGAGATTGGTGCGTGGCTGGCGCAGAAGAAGGGAGGAGGAGGCGAAGAACAAGCATAAAGAGGAGGAATTGAAACAAAAAATGGAAGAAGAAAGAGAAAGGAGGAGGAAATGGAACGATTGGAGAAAGGGATAGAAGGAAAAATTGGCGGAGGAAACAAGAGCGATAAATGAAGAAGAAGAAGAAGAAGATGATGATGATGAGAGCGTGGTAAGGAGGAGGAGAGAAGGAGCAGAGGAAGTAGAAGGAAATGCGACGGTGCAGAGACCAGCCAGGCTGGCCAGTTAGGATTCCACTGGGTAGAGGATGTAGATTGGGTGGCATAGTTTGGGTTCCGGACAGAGATGCTGGATGAGACAGAGGAGGAGAGCTGGAATTTGCAGCAAAGTTGGAGGCAGCCGCTGATGATGAGGAAAGTGAGTTGTTGGTCGCAGAAAGAAACAGTTCCCCGATGGGGATTGAGGGCTCTCAGGTCATAGGTTTAAAGATTAGCCAGCCAAATGGAGGATGCATGTTGACTGCTTCATGAATAAATGTTTGTCTCATGTTTTGACCTGAGTCATTTCTAAGCCCCATGACAAGATCTGTCAAATGACGGTTTTTACGCTTGATTATTAATTAAGTCATTTTGATTAAGCATGCTAAGTTGGCTTGCTGGGCCTGAGGCAAGTTGCTTGCATGAAAACGATGAACCAGTGTAAAAGGGGACAGACTGCAGTGACTGGTATTTGTATCCAAAAATTAAGCGAAGGAAGTGGCCAACAGACTTGAGCTTATCTAAGAACCAAAATCATCTCGAGTATCGCCCTGATCTGATTCGGAGGTGTCAATAGCCTTCAACAACATATTGGGCCATTTCTATGCGATCGGCCCTGTGGTAGCTGAGAAGAGCACACAACGCCACCCTCTTCCAATATCATCAGGGCGGAAGCAGCTACGGGTTATGCGTACGCACTAATCACTGCAGAGTATTCTTCCCTGTAATTTCTCCCACGTCTTCTCTAAGCAAGGCTTACTCTTACGGTAACCCCATGCATTGCTTCGCGAGTGATTCCCTGTGTTTTTTTTGTTGGCACGTTGTCAAGAAGGTACTCTCTATAAGCGATGCCTCCTCTTATCACTCGGGCTGAGTTTGCCCGAAAGCTCTTGAGACATTGTTTAGAGTTGTACTAGGGAGTGCTCAATTCTAAGTATAAAAACAATTGTGAATGGTCCGCTGAGAGACTTCACAGTAAGTAGTCGGTTGAGAGGACTGCTGCAGACAATTTTGCAGCGGACTTTTAGCCGATAGCTTTGGCAACGGGGCATGTACAGAAGGGTCTCAGTCGTGTTTAAACAGCGATTGACTGTTACCAGTGTCATAGCTAAGAGTATGGCTTGAACTGCCCATCGATCTGCCCCTCGTAAGGTGCGCAAGCAGATTTCTCTTTTGCCGATTTCTGTACAGTAGAAGAATAAGGGCTAAGCTCAGTCGCCCTGCCGACTAAGTCTTAACTAGGATCGATTCTCTGTAGTATCCTAGTTGAGAAAGAACCCTCTCTAGGTCGTGGCTAGAAGCTGACTCTAGCAATGAACGTTCGGTTAGTGACCCTACTCATCATCAGCAGGCTATTTGAGGAGAACCTTGAAGCTCGACCGACAATCCTGGCTCTCGAATAAAAATAAATTGTCATAAGGACAATGGTAGATGGTCGTGCACAGTGACTCTTTGGTATCGTCGTACTTGCCATGCCTGTAAGAAATTTGTTCGAAGGGGATGAACCAATTGTAGCCAATTGTCTGCAATATGCTGGACAAAAGCACCCTCATAACTTCCTGCACCCTATCCCGAGATAAAAAGGATGGCTGGTAAGGTGAAGTTTTGAGAGAATTGAGGACTACAGAACAACAAAGAGAGGGACCGTGATTGACGAGATAAAGAACTGGTACAAGTTCATAGAGTTTGTGCTCTACACCTGTGGATTCGACAAGAGAATGCACGACACAAGCTCGTCTTTTTTAGGCCATTTGAAGATAAAAAGAGATAGCCAACACTTAGCGGTCCTAAGTTGATGCAACGCCTACTTTTGTGATCTTTTTGAAGATCCTCAGGAACTGTTAAAAAAAAAACAATCCATAGCAAGCTCTCCCACGCTCAGCAATATCATCAACAAACAAACACCCTCTTGGCACTAGATTTCAGTATTGGCATCAATTCCGACAGACAACAGTTGACTCGAGTGCTCTCGCATTGTTCTTTCATGAAACTCAGGTGGAGTCCTTGGCAATTGTCAGAGTGGGGCATCCCATATCTTCGCAACAAGGATCAAACACCAAAGATAGTCACCGCGTTGTTACTGTTGATTCGCTTTCAGGTCAGCCTTAGTCAGTCGGTACTCCCGTCGGAAAGCTTTTGAATCAAGCCTCGTTGTTCATATCTGCTTGTGATAGCGTTCAACCATCCTAGACCAGAGAGTCTGTATGAAATACCTCCAACCAGAACGCTTCAAGCCAATTGACGCCCTGCCGATTAGGCCTCACTCCGGCGTTTGACCAACAGGGGTACACGACCCGCGACGAAGTGCTCAACGGTTGCTAAATAACCTGCGAGCAACATTTACTCCGAGTGTGGAACCTGACAGAGCCACCTGCAGCTCATACCACCCGTTTGGGTCTTGAGACGTAAAAGGGGAACATGAAAGAAGATGAGATTCTGGTGGTAAAGTACATGTCCAAGAGGCACATCGAGACATGGATTCACATAGGCAGGCTCGACGAGAACACGCCGTCCGGATGGTCAGAGGGGAAAAGTACATTGAATATGTATTTTATTTTTATAATTTTAACGGAAAATTGCACAGCATTGAATCGCTCTTTGAGACGGTAGAGCAGGCCAGGGCAAGGCTCAGGTGAGCACAAAAGCGTCCAAGCTTCCTCATCAGCATTCTACCATTAGGTGATCGACAATCAGCAGTTCCCTCAACATTTTAACATTCAGTCATTCGAGTTACCAGAAAGCTTCCGCCAAGATTCGATCAGCATTCAATCAGCATCCAATCAACATTCAATTGTCCAAGTTATTCGAAATTTTCAGTCGGAAATCAATCAGCACTCAGTTATTTTTATTTTTTTTTGCACCAGAGATCAGTTTTACCAAGACAGTGCTTTCATCTAAGTAAAGACACTAGATCAGTTTCAACGCCCAGTATCAGCACATGAGTGCAGTCCAGTCATTCCCAATCCAGGAAACTGTCTTGGCTAGTCTCAACAAGATAGCTTTCAAAAATATTTTTCAGTATTGGTACGTCAGTGCAACTGGCTTCCAGCAAGGAGAACTATCTATCTTTGTAGTTCACAGTGAGTTCTCAGAAGGTATCATTCATTACTTGAGTATCTACTTGAAAAGAGGCAAAGAGACTCGTGAGCACTTCAATTCAGTTTGGATCTCGACAGCCAGGTACCTTGAGGGGAAAGAGAGAGAGCTTGACGAGAATGGTACAAAGCTGCTCCGCAACTTCGGACCTGAGTTTTACACCGACTACCCCAAGCCTCCAGTACCTTTCACTCTCACAGATGGTTCTTGTTGGGGAGACTTGGTAGATCTAACCAAGAGGTATATTTCCCCTGCAGACATTGATTACGAGGCGGTAACCGAACCATCTGAGTTTCGACATCTTAGGCGAGGGATCTTCTCGCAACCATACCGCCTTACACTGTGGGAGGAGTTTTGTGCTATGGTTGACTTCCGTATCATGGGACTTGGATGGAAGTGTTCCGAACTTGCAGGCTTTAGGTGGCTCTATATACAAAGGTCACAATCTTGGGAGGTACATAGGCGTGGCTCAAGGCACAGGAAACGCAATGTCAAATGAGAGATTGAGTACGAACCCCTAGAGGGATAAGTGAGGACTCCTAACAAGTGTTGGTCATGCCTATTCATCTGTACTTTTTGAGATTATGAGTTCTCACTTTTCCCTCATTCATCTTGTCTCTATCTTCAGTCAGCCAGTCCTGCTTCATTTGCATTTGACCTTGCTTGATGATTGTGTTCTCTGATGATCTTGTCACAATTCTCAAAATTAGTAAACTGGTAAAATTGATACATGCATGGCACACCAAAGTTTTATGATATTTATTTGCATGATCTTTGTTCCAAATCAAAATAAAAGATTCCTAAGACCGGGGACCGACAAAGACCCCAATTGAAGGGTCTCGCTTGAAGCCGGACGCACACAACAAGAAAGGATTTGCTTTAATCATTTTTTTTTACTTATTTATTACAAACAAAACCAAAATCCGGCGTGACAGCCTGTTGGCTTTCTGGTCGCCTGAAGTGGCCCGACTAGAAAAAGAGCGCGCGGTAAAAGAGTTGGATAAGTTGTGCCTTGGTCATCCCATGCTCGGGCACGACGATAAGCTCATCCATGGCGGCCTTTAGGGTGTGTGTACACTTTGTCATTGTCGCGTATGGAGTGTGTCAAGTTTGTCGGACGCCCTTATCCCGCTGGTGGCATCCGCGAAGCGTTCTCGCAATCCGGTGAGAAAGTGAGTGAGGTGGGTGACAACAAAGTACTGGACCATGTCATTTTCATAGTGGGCTGCGTGTGCGAGCGACTGCGCAAAGCTGGTCGCTTCCTCTCTCAGAGTCTGAAAGGCTACCAAGACATGATCCTCGAGGTCTAACATTGGCTTCCCAATTGTCGAAGTTCCCCCCCCTCTTTCCGTTGTATGGCTCAGGGAAACGGACCTTGACCCTTTCTCGGTGGTGTTCATTTTTTGCTTCCTTGGGGGCTGCTATTTTGGCACCCTCTATTGCGCCCATACAATTTTTTTTGGTCCTCCCAATCGCGTTTTGTAATTCGTTGATGATATAAGTCATCATATCCTAGTCAAAATCCCAGAATCTCACTAGTACGTACTCAAATGTTATAGCGTGCCCCCAAATATGTTTCAATTGTTCCTGCTGTGCGGTCAGGATGGACTCTACGCTACGGGATAGGGTGTCAATCTTTTTCCCTGACTCAATCTCTTCCCTTAGCTTCCCCAGTCGTGTCTCTATCGCCTTCAGTTCTTTCTCCATTCAATCCGTCACCTCTAGGCACCTTATCCTCTCTTGCGCAAGGCGCAGTTTCCACTCCACGTGTTTCTCCGGTTTCCTCGCTTGTCGACGCAAGGGGTCCCTTTCTTCTTCCAACTCTACTCTCAGTGCCTCTCTTTCAGCGTGGGGAATCATTAACTCCGTTTCTTTGTCTTCTCCCAGGGATAAATTAGCCACCCATTCTCTTACTGCCTTCTCCACCTCTTCTGGTGGGGACCTCCTGGAACTTGCTTCCCCCCTTCTTCGCAACAACCCCTCTCCTTCTTCTTCTTCTTCTTCTTCTTCTTCTTCTTTTGCTGCTGCTGCTGCTGCTGCTGCTGCTGCTGCTGCCTCAACAGCAACCACCTTCGCATCTTGTTCCTTCTTCCATTTCTCCATCTCTTCCTCCACCTGCTTCTTCTTGATTGCTTCTTCTTCCAGTAGGGTCAATCTTGGCTTGCCGGATTAGATCCTTCTTCTCCATCGTCTCCCTTTTTTCGCGGAGAATTGCGGCAACTCTCTCTTCATGTGCCTTACTATACGGGGTTGTGCTAGTTCCGGTCCTGATGGTCACCATGTTGATAGGGGCACAATCACTGGCAATTCCACTACTCAAGACCTGACCTCTAGATTCCGACTTCTACAGGACTACAAAGGTCTCTCCTCTGCTTCAGCCAGGTCAACACAACCTTCGGATGCTTTCGCAACCACAGTCACCAATCTTTCCACAACCGTCGGATGCTTTCGCAACCATAATGACCAATCTTTCCACAGCCACCGGATGCTTTCGCAACCACAATCACCAATCTTTCCATAGTCGTCGGATGCGGTCGAAGCCACAGTCAGCAATCTCACCTAGCTTCGGCTTCAAATTGTCCATCTCTCAATTACACAATTCTAGCCTAAGCTACTGCGTCTATCACTACAAGACTAAGGAGGCCCCAAACAACTCCTCGGGAATTCTTTAACGTCGTAGTCAAGACAACGATCACAACCAAAGTCCGCTCAAGACTTTGTTGGACATCTGCTCTGCAACTAGGAGTTCGGGTATAGTGTACCACCCAAAGCAACCTTTCGGTATGAACCGGTCCTTGCAGTGTTTTCCGAGGTCGTCTAGCGTCAAATACACCTCACTCCTAAGTCTCACGCGTACACTGGCTCACAAGCTCTATTAGAGCGCATGCATGGAACCTATCGACCTCAACAGAAGTGACTCGATGCAAGTGCCAAGGTGAGTGTGCAACATCCAAAGGTCATTGGGGACAAGGGCTAGGGCTTGAAGGGATTATACCACTCCTTGCTCCACACTCCAGCTTGGTCAACGACACTGGTCAACTCTTGTCGGTCAACGCTAGTCAACCCCTGGTCAACACCAGTCAATGCTTGGTCAACGCTGATCAACACTCGCCGGTCAACTCCCCAACGTCCGGCTATGGCGGTTTCTTTCACTTCGTCAACCTCTCCTTCCTCATCCTCGTGCTCAACAATGGCCGACTTCCTCTTCCTCCTCACCTTCGTCACCTCTCTCGCTCCCTCTCGCTCTCTCGTCCACTCCTTTGTCCCACTGGTCTTCTTCTCCATCCGAGCTTGGCGGCAACGGCCTCCCTCTGCTATGGCGGACTATCTTCTTCCTCTTCGCGGGCGTCACCCTCTCTCTCCCTCTCTCTTCTTCTTTGCGCCACAATCTTCTTCCTCCTTGCGGCGGTCAGTGTGATGGCGCAGACAACGGGAACCATCTCTGATACCAGTGCAATCAAACTTGTCTTGATCTCACTTCCTCACATACATACATGTAGGTCCCAATGGCAGAGTAACTTCTTCAACACAAAATCAACAACAAACTTGAGATGGCGTGTCGCGCCCACACAGAAAACTCAGAAATATGGCCTTCAGCCAAGAACTCAGCTCAAGACAACTTGTCACATGTTGTGGCTATGGCGGCTGACCGCCGGTATGAGATTCCCACCCGAACACTGTAACCACCGTCAGACACACTCTCACTCATTCACATAAATATTAGGATATACCCTGAATGTCCATGACCTTCACACACACACAGCCTACTGTTGTCGTCAACATGCAGGCGGTCATGGCCGCTGCCCACTTCTCCTTCGGGCTCCTGTAGACCTCCAATGCACAAGTCGCTTCAGCAGCACTTCCGCATGGCTCGCAGACGAATGAATCAATGGCTGGGTGCTGCCTCTTCATTTATACTGTTTCGTCGGTGGTCTGGCCTGCCTTTGGTCCCAGGCCCAAGCAATGTGCAGCCCCACCTGGTATTTGCTGACTACACAAAGTGGAGTGGGACTGCCGACTAGGACTGGTGACTGGACAAGGACTGGACTCTGCCTTGCTGACTCAGCTACGACGACTGACTCCTACAGCGCAGAAGAGCCAAGTAGCAACTTCTAGAAAGTCCTAGGCTACGTTGACCGACTCTTCGCTACACTTAGGGCTAACCTATAAGACTAACCCTGGGACTACTAAAACTGAGGGCTACGTGTTACGGACCTGCCAAGGCCCAATCCCTGGTCTGCGGGACTCAGCCCTCCTGTTTTCTTTTTCCTTTCGTTTTCCTGTTTTTTTTTTAATTTTTTCTTCTATTTTTCGGCCTGGCGCCCTTCCTCCAAAACCCTCTTCTGATACCGTCCTAGCGCCGTCCCGCATTCTGGCGCCTTTTTCGAATTCCCCATTTTTCAGTTTCGCCCCTTGGGCTTTTGCAGATTTGTCCCCGATACCTTACGAGGAACCGATACTTATATTGGTCCCTCGTACAGTACGGGCAACAAGGTTTTCAACCTCAGTGCTCGTGTTCAGTGTGACTTTGCTTCGACATTGCGTTCGGGAATTGAAGCCTGCGACTTTGCGACTTTGCCACTTTGTGTATGCGTCCGTCAAGTCGTGTCGAGTGTGCGTCAAGTTGAGTGAGTGTGCGTGTGTGCTCTCACTCCCCTCTCTCTCCCAGCCTCATTGCTATGCCTCTGCCTCGTCACACTGGTATCGGAGCGGTGTCGATCGCCCTCCCGCCCACCCTGATCGACGTGGAGCAGCCTCAACGACGCCATGGTCTTTGCTATGTCATTCCCGCCGTAGTCATCTCCGACATCGACATTGCCATGCCATCGTCATCGTCGTCGGTGCCACGTCGTCAACGATCCCAAATCGTCGACGACAAGGTGCAGGTACGTTGTAATGAACCCAGTCAGGAAGATACTCAACAAACGTGAAAATGATATCCACAACAGTATCTCACTACCAATAGATGAAGAGAGTGGAGGGAGGATCGACAAGGAAGAAGGTGGGAGAAGTATTCACAAATCACACAATAGTAACCCAACCAATCCCACTTCTCTGGGCTTCCTCTCCCTCCACGTCATCAATCAAATAACAGTAACAAGTTTGAAGAGTCCTGGTATCACAGAAGTGCCACATGGCACCACTCTCTCATAGGGACAATGAAGACAGCCAACAGCGAACAATATCAACGTCAGTCTCAGGTGAGTATCCCATTCCCAATTATCCGCAGATCGCAATCTTCCTCCTCCTCACAACCAGTCACCTCATGTTGACAGTGTGGACAATGCCACGTCAGCAGTCGAGACAAGTGGCATGCGCCACATCATCAATGAAGACCAATGACATGCGCCACATCAACATGTAATGTAGACCATAGGCAGCGCCACATCAACATGCAATGTAGACCATAAGCAGCGCCACATCAGCATGCAAGGTAGACCAGAGGCAGCGCCGCATCAGCATGTAGACAAGTGGCCTGCGCCACATCAGCATGCAATGTAGACCAGAGGCAGCGCCTCATCAGCCTTAAGGACAGGTGGCAGCGCCACATCAGCATGCCGTCACAATCCGCGTCGTCGTCCACAGTGCCTGCGCACAACCAACGTCCAGCCAACGTCTCGCTAGCGTCGTGCCAGCGTCAATGCCAGCGTCTGGTCGAAGTCGAGCCAGCGTCCAAGCAGCATAGCAAGACTGAATGTTGACCACCTCGAAGACAACCTTTAAGTAGCATTTGACGAGGTTGTCTGGCCTCAGTTCCCTCCCCCACGATCATCCAGATTGACTCACAATCGAGGGTCAAGATTGTGTACAGTTGCAAATTTCCCTTTGGACCTGATGCTGTTTGGGTACCTGCATACAAACAAATGTGTGTGCCTGATTGGTGGCCTAGGCTGGGTAACTTGACTTTGACTGTTGGGTAGATCGACAGTTGACTTGGACAGCTGTATCTCGGCCTGGGGTGTTTTGCCCCTCTTCGGCCCGGGTCTGAGCGTGGCCTGTAGCCCTCAAACTTTCCACGAGCCATACAGCATGGGTTATTGCATTCCCACCAGCCCAATTTTCAAGTTCCATCGCAAAAATATATCAATTCTCATTCAACCCACATTCATATGCAACAATGATGTCTGGAGCAGTAGGTAGGAGTTCTTTCCTACTAAACCATCTGGCTTCAGATGGAGGTTGGGACTTGAACTTTACCTTTTACTGCTTTTGAGGTCTTCCTCTGCCACCTGTAGAAAAATAGCCATGTTTCAGTATCTTTTTAACCTCGTATCCTCCATTCATAGAGGGTGGAAGCATAAACGGCCTATTAGGAAAGTTATCACGTTCTACATAGGGTAGCAACTTAGACGCATGGAAGACATGGTATGTCCTTAGGTATGGAGGTACATCGATGCGGTAGGAAGGTCCATCTGCATCTCCAATCAGCTTGAGAACTTCCCAGGGGCTATAGTAGACAGGTAGCAGTTTGTGAGACACATTTTCTTCTAAGGAAAACTCTTTAGACTTAACCCAGATAAAATCCCCTTCTTGAAATTGTGAAGGTTGGCGATGTTTATTAGCTTCAATCATTTGTAGTTGGGCTTTCTGTATGTTTTCCGCGATCATTAACTCACCCTTAGATTTAGCTTTCTTAGCCCACAAACTCCTAAGTGCTATGAGTTCATTACGGAGTTCGTCAAGGGAATCGTCCAGTGAGACAGAGCAAAGAACAATGGCAGGGTGCTCTGGACGATGGGCCGAAGACGACCCATCCTCTGTCTTGAGAGTCGAAAGGTTAGAAAGGGTTGTAGGCGCCTTACCTTTGTCTTCGTTTAAACCCATCGACTCCGTAGGAGCAGATGCTACTCCTACTGGTTGCTCGCTTTTGGGTTTCTGATAAGTGGGCACCAGGCTATAACATGTCCCACGGTGCCACACTTGGGGCACTGACAATTGTCCATCTTGGACTGCCATTCCTCACGCGTCATGTTCATCTTCTCCCAAGGTTTCTCGAAAGCAATGCCGGGATGCTCGGGAAATGAGCGTGGCCTCCTCTTCTTTTTCCACTGACTTTGGCCTCCTTTGTTGACCACTACGACAGTGACATCACCCTTCCCAGAATCACTGCCACCATTACCTCCTCCTCCCTCAGACTCGTGGAGGGGTAACTTCTCTACGGTATCGTCATCAAACACAACAAACATATGATCCTGGCGCTTTTGTCGCCAAAGGACCCACTTGCTGTACCCACCAACCGGTCCCGACTTCACCACCAACACATACGTACCTTTCACCTGTGCAGTCATTTGCTCTCGTTGAAGAGCAAGGTTGCGAAATTGCCGGTAGTAATATTTTCGAGACTTAGATTCTGCCACAAGTTGTACGTGAATAGGCTCAGGCAGTGCACGTGAGTATATATACAGGACCTGGTTATCCTGCAAGTTCAAACAGGGTACTTGCAAAAGACGGTAAACCCCACGCGACAACGCATCCACGAAAGTCCAATGTTTTTGGCCGATTGTGGTGAGTTCGTCGAAGGCCTTGTCGACCTTCGTTTTGTCAAGAAACCTCTCCTTTATCTTTTGGAGAAATTGCTTGAGGTTCGGGGTCTTAGCCCAGCATTGGCTTTGGACAACGCCCATTCCTTGGCCACTCCTCCGAGACAAGACGTGGAGAAGGCCACTTGACTTTCGGGTTCGACCGGTGCGGTCCCTACATAAGTCTAGATTTCCGCGATCCACAATAACAGATTCTCATCTTTCTTGTAGTTATATGTAAACGACAAATTTCATTTTTACCTTTTTCTTTTTCTTCGGTTTTTCTGCTTCTTTGGCCGGTTTTTCTTTCTTGACAGGTTCTTTTTTCTTCTCAGTCAGTCTCTCGGGTTCTTTCTTAGAACGTTCATACTTTTCCGACGTGACTCTCTTCATTGCATCCTTTACTAATTTCTCCTGGGGTTCCTTCTTGACTACCTCCCCCCTGGTCTCCTCCTCAGTTCCTACCTTGTCTTTTGCTTTTAGGAATCTGGTCACTGTCTCAAATGAGGCGGTGTTGCGGTCAATCTTCTTCTCAAGAGAAACAAGGTAGATCATGATAGACTGAAGGATGGATGCAAGCTCGCTGTCTGCTTCTTCATAGTGAAATATTTGCCTTAATTCATCCATTCGTTCTTCTTCTTCTTGCACTTCTTGTAGTCTCCGGAATTCCTCAATCTTTCTTTATTCTTCTCTAAGTGTGTTTTCTAGTTGCCTAACATTCTCCTCCGTTATCTCAACAGACAATTGCACTTCTATTCGCCCTTGCTTTATGAGGTCCTCGACCCTCTTATCGGTCTCCATCACTTGAACGGCTGTTTCCCGCGGTTTTAAGTTCGCCTTCTGCAGCATGCAGATTGAACTAATAAGTTGTTCAATCTCTGAACCGGCGCCGTATACCTCACCAAGAAACTGGTGGAGAAAGCCGATCAAGGTCTGCTTTCTTGTTTCAATTTGGCCATGGGTCTTTAGCCCCCCCCCTTCTTCATCGGCATAGACTATGAGAGAGGTCGGAAAGAAAAGAAGAGGAATGAACCGCGTCAAGATGGAGGCACACAGACATTTCCACAGAGAATTTATTTTTACCAGCATGTAGATGTCGCACAATAAATAAAATCAAAAGACAAGAATAAATTCCACGACACACGGAACTCTTACAACAAGAAGTGAGCAAGGCAGATACAAAGAAGCAAGTTCTCAATTAATTTATAAATCCTAACTTTGTTGTCTGTTCTTTGTGATGACGTCCTACAGCTACAGGTACAGTGTGATCAAGACAACAACACACTTGTAAGTATACACAGCAACCACAGACAATCAACAGGTGAGTAAAGCCAACAAAACCACACAATCAATGGTTAGCTTATTTTGTATCATTTGCAGAAGCAATGCAACCATCAGCAACAAGTGCACAATCGTTGCATCCCACGTTTCACCCCTGGCATACCAACGCAGCAGCTCTGCCACTTCAGCGTCAAGGACCAAAAAGGTCTTCAAAGAGGTATGCCACATCAACAGTGCAGGTCTGCCACACACTCAACACCGACATGCCATGTCAGCGTATCAACAACAGACAATAGTGACACAGGTACGCGCCACGTCAGTCTATGTCCTGCCAATCACATCATCATGCCATGAGAACAATGCGCCACATTAGCGGTCCCGATCTGTCTCTTGAGCAGCTCCACGTCAGCCAGTTGCCAACGACGCTCTCGCTGGTATCTTGAAGTCTTCAATGCAGCCACGTCATCATCTTCAAGGGACAGCTGCTCGCACGTGCAATACTACAATGCCTAGACTTGCGGTATTTATCGCGCACGTTAAGGAACGCGTTTTGTTTTGCACATGCGGCACCTCCCACTTACCTGGGTGCCACGTCAGCACCTGACAGCAGATTGCGATGGAGGAGTAAGCTCTGATACCAAATTGTAATGAACCCAGTCAGGAAGATACTCCACAGACGTTGAAGTTCCAGTAATCTCAGATTTGTGCAAAGTCTCCAGTTAACGTGAAAATGAAATCCACAACAGTGACTCGACCATTAGCAATAATGAAAAGATTCTTAAGGCGAGCATCATGTCCATGCACGCATACATGGACAGTAAACTGGATACCATCTTGGATACCATCCAGGACACCTTGGACTGGACCCTGAACGCCATGCACAGGCCAGGAATCAGGCCAGCAGTCTTGCCATAGCTGCCATTCTCAACGACGACAGGCCCCTATGCCGCTCAGTCCGGACCACCACCAAGTGGTACATCAGCAACAGCCCTATCTCAGACTGTTGCTTCTTCATCTTCTGGTTCAGCGACTGGTGCTACATCACAGTCGCCACCTATCCCGCAAGCGGGACAACAATTGCCTTGGTATCCCAAGACCCCCCTGAAACCACCTCCAACCTTCTCAGGAGACAAGAAGGATGAGGCTCTCAACACGTGGTTGAGAACGGTGCCAGTGTGGGTGAGGGCAAAGAGGACGTTGGTAGAGGAGGAGGTGATTACTGTTGCATCCTACTTAGAGGGTTCAGCAGCTCGCGGGTTGAATGGATTAGTAACTTCAAAGGGATTCGGTAGGATCATGGGTGATTGGGCACAGACCCACACCCTAGAAAGCTTTATGGATTCAGTGGAGGCTCGATGGCACAACCCTCCGCATTCCCAGATTGCCACTGATGGGCTCCTGAAACTTGACGCTAGGAAGTACAAGTCAGTGCGAGAGCTTACCACGACCGTAGAGCGCTTGATCGTTATCCCTAGACTGGAGTACAATCCATAGGTCTTATTGACGATGTTCTTGAGATGTCTTCCCACAGACATCAAGAACTTACTGGTGGCACTGAGTAGAGGTCCTAGAGGGGAGCACTTGGTTGTGGAAGTTGGTGTGGGTGGTCGCAAGTGCGGCGCCTTCGTAGACATTGGCTCTATGCGAAACTTCATAAGTCGCGACTGCGTTGATAGACTGCGCCTAAAGGAACGGGTGCAGCGCGTTAGTAGACCGGTAGCATCTACTTTGGCCAACAAAGAGTGCATGATGGTGGAGGACTACGTTAAAGATGTAGTATGCACTTTCTCCTACCCAGGAGGAGAGATAACCCATAAGATATTATTCCTGGTGAGCGACGAGTATGCACTTTGTCTGAAGCCTTAGAGGACCTTCAAGGTGAGTGGTCGGCAAGGGACCCTTGTGAGTCCTGAGTGGCACCGAGTAGAGGTCCTAGAGGGGAGCACTTCGTTGTGGAAGTTGGTGTGGGTGGTCGCAAGTGCGGCGCCTTCGTAGACATTGGCTCTATGCGAAATTTCATAAGTTGTGACTGCGTTGATAGACTGCGTCTAAAGGACCGGGTGCAGCGCCTTAGTGGACCGGTAGCATCTACTTTGGCCAACAAAGAGCGGCTGATGGTGGAGGACTACGTTAAAGATGTAGTATGCACTTTCTCCTACCTAGGAGGAGAGATAACCCATAAGATATCATTCCTGGTGAGCGATGAGTTGCCCTTCGACATGGTATTGGGCATGTATTACCTCGAGGTTGCCAAACCCCAGTTTGACTAGGACAAGGTGTTGAAGTACGAGTTGCCTAATGGGAGGACTGTTAGACTGGCCAAGTATAAAGCCAGTAGGTTAATAGAATCCTATGGATGCTTATGCGCATCTGCCTTCTATAACTGCTATTAACAGAACCAAGAGGAAGGAATATACTTAGTCTATGTCTTTGCAAAAGGGGAGGCCGTTAAAACACCCCCAGAGATAGAGACCATCGTCGCTAAGTACCCTGATCTGTTCGAGGAGCCCTCAGGAGTCGTAGACAGGGAGGTTGTCCATGCCATAGAGATCATCCCAGGTAGTAAGACACACCTAAAGGGAGAATCTATAGGATGGCTCCGGTCAAGTTGGACGAGCTCCGTCGGCAACTGAAAGAGCTCACAGAAAAGGGTTGGATTCAGCCTAGCACTTCCACCTTTGGCTTACCAGTTCTGTTTGTTCCAAAGAAAGGGGGAACACTAAGGATGTGCATTGATTATAGAGGTCTCAATGCCATCACTGTTAAGAACGCGGAGCCTCTACCACGCATCGACGACCTATTGGATAGGGTGCAAGGATGTAAGTACTATACAAAGATAGACTTAAAATATGGCTACCATCAGATTGCCATAAGACCTCAGGACCAACACAAAACCGCATTTCAAACCAGGTGCGGTCTGTACGAGTTTGTGGTGATGCCCTTTGGCCTTTGCAATGCGCTGGGTACATTCCAGCACACCATGAATAGGATCTTCCATGACTACGTGGATAAGTTCGTTGTCGTGTACCTCGACGACATACTTATCTTTAGTAGAACTGTCGAGGAGCATGCTCAACATGTAGACAAAGTACTTTCACTCCTCTGACAGCACAAGTATAAGATAAACGCAGAGAAATGAGAGTTCGGTCGCACTCGAATCTTGTACCTGGGTCATGAAGTATCCCCGGATGGGATTAGGCCCGAAGATGCAAAGGTGGCTAGCATACGCGACTGGCCACAACCCCAGTATGTGACTGAGGTCAGATCATTCTTGGGAATGTGTGGTTATTACCGCAATTTCGTAAAGAATTATAATCTAACTCGACTTGACACACCATGGGACTGGACCGACGAGTGTGAGGCAGCTTTCAAGCGTTTGAAACATGCTCTCACACACCATGAGGTTCTCATGGTACCCGACCCACAAAGGCCATGTTTTGTCACCACTGACGCAAGCCAATATGGGATTGGCGCTGTGCTGGCTCGGCAGGAAGGGAAAAAGTTGAGACCGACCGAGTACATGAGCAAAAAGATGCCATCAAAGAAGTTGGCAAAGTCCACCTATGAGAGGGAACTCTACGCTCTCTACAAGGCACTTGTCCACTAGAGGCACTATCTGTTAGGAAGATTTTTCTACTTGAGAACTGACCATCAGACCCTCAAGTGGATCAGGACACAACCAGTTCTCTCCGATGCCCTCAAACGCTAGATTGAAGTCATAGATCAGTATGACTTCAAACTAGCCTATTTGAGGGAGAGTACAACAAGGTTGTATATGCGTTGTCTAGGAGGGCAGATTACCTAGAGGACGTTACTCGATCTTTGGCGGAAGCCTACAAGGAAGATCCCATCACGATGGACATCATCAACAAACTGCAGGCCAAGGACAAGGCCACCTCCGACGAGTTTGTGATGGTGGATGGGTTACTCTTTCTTGAAAAGGCAGGGTTCAGAAGCTTAGTTGTTCCATCTAGGGAAATTTTGTGTAGTTTATTTTTAGGTGAGTGCCGCCACGCAACGGGACATTTCGGCTATAAGAAGACTAGTGCTAATTTAGTCCAGCGATTCTGGTGGCCTAACATGCTAGAGGATGTGAAGAAGTACGTAGAGACCTATCAGGTTTATCAGCGGGATAAGTCGCGGACTCAAGCTCCGCTTGGGCTACTAAAGCCTCTACCCATCCCTGCTGGCCCCGAGCAGAGTATCTCCATGAACTTCATGGATACTCTCGTGACCAGCAAGAATGGCAAGAGGCACATCTTCGTCATAGTTGATAGGTTCACTAAGTATGCTAGACTAATTGCCATGCCGGAGACCGCCAGGACTGAACATGTCATCAAGTTATTCATGGATAACTGGGTGCGTGATTTTGGACTGCCAAAGACAATCGTAAGTGATAGAGATGTGCGATTCACAAGCGAGATGTGGAAGAAGGCCCCTGAACAGGTGGGCAGCCAGCTGCAGATGACTTCTGGGAGTCATCCCGAAGCAAATGGGCAGGCTGAACAGATGAACCGTGTGGTGCAGCATCTGCTGAGGCATTACATTAAACCCAACCCGGACGACTGGGATGAGAAATTACCTCTCATCGCCAGACTGTACAACAATGATGTACGCAGCACCATCGGCGTTAGTCCTAATCAACTGCATCTAGGATGGAAGCCTAAATCTGCTCTAGACTTCCTCCTGCCTGAAAACCGAATTGTTTCAACTCCCGAAACCATTGAATTTGGTGTTCAGTATGAGAAACTGTTGCAGTGGACTGTCGAACATATCAAGAAATCACAGGAAGCCATGATTGCTTCTGAGAACACGCGTCGCCGACAGACCACATTTCAGGTAGGGGAACGTGTCTGGGTCAAGGCCAGTGAGTTGGGACAGGAGTTAGGCATCTCTAGGAAACTAATGCCTCAATATTTCGGTCCTTGGGAAGTCTTAGACATTGTGGGGAATGATTTGGATGGTCCCTCATGCGTCATTTGTATCCCTGGTCACTTACGCACTTACCCTGTTTTTCACTCCTCCAAGCTTGCACCTTTCGCTTGGTCGCTGAGATCGATGATGCCCCCAACCATGGATGGCCAAGTGGACATCGACGACATTGTGGATCACATAGACCTGCCTGTTCCAAAGCCACTGGGTAGAGGAAGACCTCCCAAACCCAAGAGAGAATATTGTGTCAGATTCAGGCATCATACGCATCCAAAAGAAGATCGGTGGTTTACCAGAGAGGAATTGATTGACACAGCTCCTCAAGTGGTGGCAGAATATGAGAGGATGTTAAAAGGGAAGGCACCTGCGAAATAAGCATCTCAGCGGACTTTCGAAGCTAAGGGGGATGGAATGTGAGGATTGATCTGTCTTCCATGGTCTTCCTCATCATTGATCTGTCTCAGCAAAAGGTGCAAGCTTTGAGGCATGAAAGACAGGGTGAGTGCGTAAGTGACCAGGGATGCGGATAACATAGGTAGGACCATCCATCTCATCCCCAACTATATCCAGGACTTCCCAGGGACCAAAATACTAAGGCATTAGTTTGCGAGAGATTTCGAATTCCTATCCTAGCTCACTAGCCTTGACCCAGACACGTTCCCCTACCTGAAATGAGGACTGCCGACGATGTTTGTTCTCAGAAGTAATCAGTGCTTGCTGAGATTTCTTGATATGGTCGACAACTTGTTGTAGCAACTTCTCATACTGCACACCGTACTCAAGTGTGCCTGGAGTTGCAGAGGATCGGTTTTCAGGCAGGAGGAAGTCCAGTGCTGATCTAGGCTTCCATCCAAAGTGTAGCTGGTTAGGACTGACGCCGGTACTGCTCTGTACAACATTGTTGTACAGGTTGGCGATGAGAGGCAATTTCTCATCCCAGTCATCCTGGCTGGGGTTGATGTAATGCCTCAGCAAGTGTTGTAGAACTCTGTTCATCTGCTCCGCCTGTCCGTTTGCTTCGGGATGATTCCCTGAAGTCATCTGAAGTTGACTGCCCATCTGTTCAGCAGTCTTCTTCCACAGCTCACTTGTGAAACGGACATCTCTGTCACTAACGATTGACTTTAGTAGTCCAAAATCACGCTCCCAGTTGTCCAAAAACGACTTGATGACGTGTTCAGTCCTTGCGGTCTCTGGCATGGCAATTAGTCTAGCGTACTTGGTGAATCGGTCTATGATGACAAAAATGTGCCTCTTGCCATTCCTACTGGTCACCAAGGTGTCCATGAAATCCATGGAAACACTCTGTCCTGGACCAGCGGGGATAGGTAAGGGCTTCAGCAAGCCAAGCGGTGCTCGAGTTCGCGGCTTGTCCCGCTGACAGATCTGACATGTCTCAACATACTTCTTTGCATCTTCTAGTATTCCGAGCCACCAAAATCGCTGTACTAGATTGGCACTCGTCTTTTTGTAGCCAAAGTGTCCAATTGCATCATGACATTCTCCTAAGAATAAACTACGCAAACGTTCACTAGATGGAACAACTAGCCTTTTAAATCCGGCCTTATCAAGAAAGAGAATCCCGTCCACCATCACAAACTCATCTTTTGTGGCCTTGTCTTTTGCCTGAAGTTTGCGTATGTTGTCCATCGTGACAGGGTCTTCCTGATAGGCTCCCACCAGCGATTGAGTTAGTTCCTCAGATACACCAAACTCAGAAACTAGCGCCCCTAGGTAGTCTGCTCTACGGGACAGCGCATATGCAACCTTGTTGTACTCTCCCTTCAGATACTCTAGCTTGAAGTCATACTGATCTATGACCTCAATCCAACGCTTGAGTGCATAAGAAAGAGCCGGTTGACTCTTGATCCATTTGAGGGTCTGATGGTCAGTTCTCAAGTAGAAAAACCGTCCCAACAGGAAGTGCCTCCAATGAACAAGTGCTTTGTAAAGAGCATAGAGTTCCTTTTCATAGGTGGACTTTGCCAGTTTCTTTGATGGCATCTTTTTCCTCATATACTCAATCGGTCTCAACTTTTTCCCATCCTGCTGAGCCAGCACTGTGCCAATGCCGTATTGGCTTGCATCAGTGGTTACTATGAATGGCTTCTGAGGATCGGGCACCATGAGAACCTTATGATTCATGAGTGCATGCTTCAATCGTTTGAAAGCAGCCTCGCACTCATCACTCCAGTCCCACGGCGTGTCAAGTCGAGTCAGATCAGTCAAAGGAGAGGCGACTGTGGAATAGTTCTTTATGAAGTTTCTATAGTAGCCGCACATTCCTAAGAAAGATCTGACCTCAGTAACAGTCTGAGGTCGTGGCCAGTCCCTTATACTAGCCACCTTCGCATCTTCCGGCCTAATACCTTCCGCGGATACTTCATGACCCAAGTATAGGATCTTAATGCGTCCAAACTCACATTTCCGTAGGTTGACCTATACTTGTGCTGTCGCAGAAGAGAAAGTACAGTCTCAACGTGTTGTGCATGCTCCTCGACAAACTTACTAAAGATAAGAATGTCGTCAAGGTAGACAACAACAAACTTATCTAAGTGGTCATGGAAGATCCTATTCATGGCGTGCTGGAATGTACCCGGCGCATTGCAAAGGCCAAAGGGCATCACTACAACTCATACAGACCGTATCTGGTCTGAAAAGCAGTCTTGTGATGATCCTCAGGTCTTATTGCAATGTGATGGTAGTCGGACTTTAAGTCTATCTTGCTATAGTACTTGCATCCCTGCACCCTATCCAATAGGTCGCCTATGCGAGGTAGAGGCTTTGCGTTTTTCATTGTGATGGCATTGAGGCCTCTGTAATCAATGCACATCCTCAATGTACCCCCCTTCTTCGGTACAAATAGCACTGGAGATCCGAAGGGGGAAGTACTCGGCCGGATCCATCCCTTTTCTGTCAGCTCATTCAGTTGTCGACGAAGTTCATCCAACTCGGCCGGAGCCATCCTATAGATCCTTCCCTTTGGGGTTTTACTCCCATGGAATGATTTCTATGGCGTGGACAACCTCCCTATCGACGACTCTTGTGGGCTCTGTGAACAGATCAGGAAACTTAGCAACGACGTGTTCTATCTCTGGGGGTGTTTTAACGGCCGCCCCTTTCTCAGAGACATACACTAGGTACATACCCTCCGCTTGGTTCTGTTTATAATAATTGTAGAACGTTGATGCACACAAGCAGCCATAGGTATCGATTATACTACTGGCTTTGAACTTAGTCAGCCTCACTATTCTTCCATCAGGCAACTTATGCTTTAGCACCTTCTTATCCCAGTCAAACTAGGGCTTGGCAACCTCAAGGTAGTACATTCCTAACAACATGTCAAATGGTAAGTCGTCGCTAACCTGGAACGAAATCTTATGATCAAGTTCCCCTCCTCCATAGGAGAAAGTACAGACTACATCCTTGACATAGTCTGTGACTACCATGCGCTCCTTATTGGCCAAAGTAGATGCTACAGGTCTACTAAGGTGTTGTACCCATTCCTGTAGGTGCAGCCTTTCCAAGCAGTCGCGACTTATATAATTCTGTGTGGAGCCGATGTCTATGAAGGCACCACATTTGCGGTCTCCTACAGCAACTTCCACAACGAAATGTTCCCCTCTAGGACCTCTTCTTAGTGCCACCCAAGATTCGCGAGGGTCCTTGCTTGACCACTCACTTTCTAAATCTTCTAAGGCATCAGACACATCAAATGTACAGAGTATAGTTTGGTCTTGATGAGTCTGCAGGGTGACTAAAGAGTCAGCTATGGCCTGCTCATGAAGTGGGGAGGGTATTGGGCCCACTTCACCATGAGTAGAAGCTGCTAAAACTTTCACCGGCCTCACATGTTTCCCGAGCTAGATGCCTAGGAAGAAGGTACCCCTACCTTAGGGGGTATCTTCTGCGTGACCTTTGCATTCTTGCACTTGTACTGGGTGTGTCCATATTCACCACAGTTGATGCAAGCACCACACACTCTATGGTCCCGCCACACTTCTTGATCAAGACCTACCTTGACCCAATCAGCAACTTTGGTTTGGTTGGAGGCGGCCTGCCCTTGACTCTTTTGATGGCCCTTCCCTCGGCCACCGGCCTTAGTCTTTACTACTGCGGCGAGGGTGCTACCCTCAGCTGTTTCCTCGCCGTCGTACTCTGTGCTGTCCAACAGGTCTGAAAGCTCCTCGATCTCAGTTTGGGTCCCATCAGACTCAACCATCATCAATTGACTCCCCTTCTTCTTCCACTCCTGTGGACTCTTCTTCTTCCTCGCGTCTACTGGAGTAGGCTGAGCACTTCCTAGAGTAGCCTCTAAGTCTAAGGCTTTTCTAGATAAGGTCTCAAACGAATGATACTCGAGGCGTGTCTCGCTGGCCAGCAAATTTATGAGATTCTCTGGGAAACATCTCACAAACATGGTCAATAAGACCTGGTCATCGTAGCGTATGCCGGGAACGACAATGAGGCTCTCTACGGAAGTCGTTAGCTCGCTGACTGACTTGAACTTTCGTTGGTCTAGTCTGAGCATTGCATCAGTGGCCATTTGTGCCTGCTTTGGATTATGCCAGCGAGCTTCTACCATGTCTAAGAACTCTTCTAACGTTAGGGTCTTAGCCCAGTCCGCCATGCGTCGTCCGTACCCGGCCTTTGCTACTAATCCATCCAGCCATTTGGCTGCCTTACCCTCCAGATAAGATGCAGCAGTAATCACCTCCTCCTCCTGCATAGTCCTCTTTGCCCTTACCCACACAGGAACCGTTCTCAACCATGTGTTGAGTTCCTCTTCCTTCTTCTCTCCGGAGAAGGCAAGGGGCGGTTTCATAGGGCTCTTTGGGTACCATTGACCTTGCTGCTGTCCTTGTTGAGGAACAGGTTGTTGCGGTGATGGTGTAGCTATCACCGCTGACCCAGAAGAAGAAGAAGCAACAGTCTGTGCGGCTGCTGCAGAAGTACCACTTGGTTGTGTGCCAACTTGTACCGGAAAGGGGCCTGACATCGTCGTTAACGGCAACGGCGATTGTGCTGCTGGCCTAAATCCTGGCCTTTGCAAAAGGTCCAAGATCTGGTCCAAAGAGTTCTGCATGAAGTCCAGTCTGCTGTCCACATGCGCATGCAGCAACAATACGTTGTTCTTCAGTACTTTTTGGTCAGTCATGGCTGACTCATCCAAACCCTCCAATGCAGCTTTGTCTGCCTCTAACGTATCAAGCCTGGCTGTTCTATTTTTGATCTCCTTTTCTCTATCGGTGGCTTGCTTCAGTTCCCTCTCTTACCGCTCACGCATCTTTTCGACTTGTTGGAGCTCTAGGAGCTCCCTGCCGCGTGGGGTCAACGGGCTTAACTGCGAGCCCGCCATTTGACTTGTGGACTGACTAGAACTTACTGCCCCTGAAGTACCCGTGGGCCTAGCGGGCATTCCCAACTGGGTCCCAGACGAGGACGCAGACGAGGACGCAGCAGAGGCTGCGCCGTTAGCCATTGCTGCTGCTCTGGCTGCTGCTGCCTGCTCTCTAGCTGCTGCGTTTGCTGCTGCCAACGCCTGACTTGCAGCTAGTGCTGTTTCCCTGGCTGCTGCGAGAGCACGGGCTCTATTTTCGGCACGAAGCCGTCTTTCGTCTCCCGGTTGTAAGGTCTGAAACACGTGCAGGACCCTATGTGATCTCGAATGTGTCAGTCTCACATTGTCAACTCCACCCTCATCGGTGTCTGACCCGCTCATCAGTTAGGCAAACACTATGTGCACTACAACTCCCTGCTGGAGTCCTACCACAGCATATGTCTGACTGACACCTAATTTTCTAAAAATAATAGTGTCCGGCAGGTCCTCTACTTGACTGATCAAGTGGCAGCCTACAGCATTCACAATAGACTGTCAACATATTTTAGTTGCATCGTGATTTGTTTACTTACAGAAGTTTTGCATAGAACTGGCTTGGGTAGTCTACAACAGTCCTAAACTAAAACTGTTTGTGAGGTGTTAGCAGTCTGTCAACCAACTAATCAACAATACAACTAAAATATGTTGCAGATGTATGAACAGTGGATATAGTTGTGTTTACAGTTGAGCACCAATTAGAACCTACCCTCCCCTCAATCCAACATACCGAAGAGCATCTTTGAGCAGCAGTGTCTTCGTGTGTAATGTCGGCCCACCCTTGTGCCCCAAGTCATTGCCGAACAAGCCAGCCCATCCACTCTTATTTACCCTCATACGGAACGAGCCTTAGAAACCCGGTTTGATCTGGCTGATCAGGAGGGATTTAAGGAGAGCCCCCATCTCCTCAGGAATTATTTAATGTCGCAGACAGGACGACGATCACAGCCAGTATCAACACCGAGTCCCCAGCCAGAAATATTTATAGACGGTCTGGTAAGCGTCTCTTATGGGCTGGCACCCCCGGCACGACTTCTATAGCGCAGCAAGGTGCCAAAATGGACAAGCAACCATTGCATGCGTGATCTACTCCCATTGGGTTGGCATGGTGACTGTGACCCAAGTGCTTCGACCAGGGCCCTTCAGAGGCACCGCCCTTTCTCCTTCCAGATGCTTCCGGGAAGATTGTCGTCTCTCAAGGTAGCGCACACACGACACCTCACCAAAAGAGAGGACTCTCAAGTTGGACTCACTTCCTCGCGGTAAGAAGAGATTGAGAGGGTAGATAAGGTAAGGGAACAACGTACCTGGGGATAGCTGCCCCCAACCACAGATTTCTCACCAATTGAGTTGAGTGTGCATTTGATGACCGGTCGTAGCATCGGTACCACCCACAACGCAATGCAGTGCCACCTCAGCTAAATGCCACATCAATATGCTCTCATCACCAAAAATACATTCCGTTGTAACCACGGCATAGCATGCCGTATAGCCTTCTGGCGCACACCTCTCTACCCAGGCCGTGCGCCTAATGTTGGCCTGACGTCACAAGAACCAACTGCGAAGAAGCATCGTCAACGCACCAAGTCTGTATAACGCCAGCGCACCAAGGTAAGTGGCGAATCGAACCAGCTCTGATACCAAAATGCAAGGAACATGAATGTGGACGAAGCACAGAAATCCAGATTGGAAAATCACACTGAAGTCCAAGTAGTCAAAGCAAGAGCAGATAGCACAATGGAACCGAGTAACTATCCATTTGAGAACGATACAGAAGAATCGTGAGTCAGTGTCCAAGCCCAATCGGGCAACACCAACACCATAACCCAATGTTGCTCTCTCTTGAATGGCGCCAGGCGCCCTACCTACTCTACAGCCTATCGCTACAACTACAGCATGGAAGCAACTAGACAACTTGACGACCAGCGAGTGATGATGTCAACACCGATGTCGACCTCCTCTCCAACAGGTACGTCTCTCTCTTCTCCCTCACTCTCCATTGTTATCCCACCCAGCGCCCTTCACCTCCGAAGAACCACCTTCGCCCTTCAGCTTCTCTGCGCCCACAGGCAGCCCGGCTATGGCCGCCAGCGCCCTGCGCCCAGGCTGCGCTCTACCGCTTAGCGCCAGCCTGCTCTCCCTCAGCCTAGCGCAGYGCAGGCACACTCGCAATGCARCAGCGTGCCGGCCTTGCTMGCAATGGCCAAGATCCCTGCCCACTCGCCCTCCCTGCCTATATGCCAGTGTTGCGTGTGGGCGGCCTCCCTTGAGCCTGCGCCTGGGCCCCAGTACCTTTACCCAGGCCCAATGCGGTTGGGGCCCAGGAGATGCAGTTGCGCCCCTTTCATCAAGGCCTGCGGCCAGATTCAGATAGTGGGCCGGTTTCCCATTGGCATTTTCGCCCTCTATATCCAGCATGCATTGTCGGCCTCACGTTTATGTGCCCAGGGCCTAACCAATTCTGGGGCCCTGGGATTTCTGCATTTGCATAGATCCGATACTCGGTGCACTCCAACCAACTGGCGTGCGGCAACTGTATGGACCCCACTTCGTGAAATGTTTGAACAAAGGGCTCTCGTTGATTTGCTGGCCCGCCTTCACTTAGGGCGGGCACGAGGCTTGCTGGGGGCCTTAGCCCAGAACATGTACATCACGGCAAGGCCCCTTTGAGGGCTCAATCCTCACATTTTTTTTTTTTTTTTTTTGTTAATTATTTTTGGCCCGGCCGGGCAAGTGACCTCGGGCCACTCTGGTAGCCTAGATCCGAACTTATTTCAAAGCTTAATTTTGCATCTCACTTAATTTTTCAAAATTAAAATTATGAAAAACCTAATTTCACCTAATTATTTAGTTTTTGGAATTCATTCTTTTTTATTTTTGTAAAATCAATCCGAAATTACATTTGAAATTTCATTTTCCCAAATTATTCCATCTCGAAATTCATTAATTGAATTTTATGTCCAACTTAAATTAAGTAAATCCGAAATTACACCCTGAAATTAACTAATTTCGAGTTAAATTAATTTATTTAAAATTTTGCACATTTCTTTTTACATATTTTGCATTAATTTAACTTCAAAAATTTTCGTTAATTCCAAAAATCAAAATTTTCCAAATTTCCAAGAACTCGTGCAAACCTACCTCCCCCCTTTCTCCTCAACCCCCATGCCATGCAAAACCAAGAACTCTCAGCGCGCCGCTGTCGAAGCCGCCGCTGCTACCGTCGCTTCAGCTGCCTCCACCTCGTCACCGCCCGTTTCTCCATCAACCGCCACCACCCCGGTCATTTCCTTCGCGATGGCCGAGGAATCTAGCATCAACATGTCCCCCATCAACACCCTGTCCGTCGATAGCCTCCGTCGCAAAATTACTGGCAAACAGGCTTCCGCCCAGGAGGCTCCTGTTGATTCTGCCACCCTCTTCTCCCTTATGACCACCATGAAGCCCACCCTGGACTCCCTCCAAAAGTCCCTCTCCGGCCTTTCCGACCAGATGACCACCATGGAACAACTGCCTCCTCCACCACCTAAGTCGTTACCACCACGGCCCCCTCCACCTCGGGCTCCATCACCCTTCCCCCACCCTCCGCCTCCACATCCACACCAATTACCTCCTCCACATCCATCGCTCTCTCTGCCAACACGTCATCCACGCCCTCGCCTTTATCCACCACCACCTCCACCATGGTCATCCCACCTCCCCTCTCACCCAAGATGACAACCCCCACCGTCACACATTCGTCGACCATTCCCCCCCAATCAAAACCTCTCTTGACTTCGTCCATTATCACCTCCACCCTCCCCACCTATACCCAGATCAGTCCCACACCACAAGCCCTGCACCCGGCTTTTCCACTTCTTCCCCAAATGCTCTCATTCCTACCAACCCCACCAACGATTTCACCCGGATCGCTTATTTCTCCACTACCCTTGGCTTCAACGCTCTTGCTGCTACTGCCCCCAAAGTCGGCAATATCCCTTCATCATTCCGCGCAAATGAGATCCCCACCTTCTCCGACCAATCCCACGAGGACATTTTTCTCTTTCTCACCAAACTCCAACAAGCCTTCTCCCTCCAGAACATTCCCGTCATCCACTGGTTCCCCATCTCCGACACCAAACTCCTAGAAGGCGCCACTCGCTGGTGGTACACAAAAATGTCCAACCGCCATCATGCCAATCTTCCACCTCACTCCTTTCTTGAGTGGGCTGCCACGATCACCTCCACCTTCCATCCACAAAAAACAGTTGATGACTACCTCGACCAATTTTGCCGACTCCACCAAAACGGACCAACCAACCGTTTTGTTCAATGCGTCTTCTCGCTTTGCCAGCACATCCCCATCGAAGTCATCATCAACACTGCATTCATCTCCTGCGTCAAGCGGGTATGCCACAAGGACCTAGTGGCAGCCCTTGTACACGAGCCTTCCATGACCCTCACCGACCTCCTCGCTCGTGCTCTCCAAATTGACCGCCTCCTCTCCCCCTACAAGGCTGCACTCACATCGGCCCCTTCCCGCCCCCGGTTATTTCACAACATCACCTCCGAAGACACCACCTCCACCACTTCCTTGGACGAGTTCTCCACATCCAACCTCGACACACTTTCCGACTCACTCGACTCCTCGTCCCTCACCACCAAAGAACTCAACACCATCCAATTCATGAGGAACGCACCTACTTCCAAGCCAATTGTGGCTGCTTCCGTTGCCGCCGGTTGGGATACCTCCACGACTGTCCACGACATCCTGACCCGTAACTTCCGCTCCACCCCCCACCACGGGATCCGGTCCCTCGTAGACATGAACACTGTCCTTTGGAATGTCGTGATCCCCACTTGGCATCGACAACTAGTCTACTGGCCCCACCATCGGTGACGACTTCCATTCCACTGATGGCCAATTTGGCATCAACGATCTGTATGCCTACCCCCCGTTCGGTGACGCATATCCCACCGGACGACCCCCAAGCGTCACAGTCCACTCCGCCTGCCCCCCCGCCCTCAACGACATCCCCCATTCCGTCAGTCGAGCTCCCTACTTCCACTCTTCTTCCTAATACCTCTTCCATTACCTTCTCTGATGTTGTTGAGGAACAAGCCCGACACGATTGGCTTGTTAGACTAGGCCTGGAGCAACGCTGCCTCAACACCATGATCTCCTCTGCTTGTGTCAGAACCGCTCAATTTCAGCTCAAGTTTGTCTCCGTCTCTCTTGGCACAACCATGATGAAGTTCCAGGCGCTCCTTGATATAGGTGCCAATGGCAACTTCATCACCGACGCTTGTGTCCGCAAAGTCGGTCTCTCTTCTACCGGCTACGACTTCCCGATTACTATTCGATGAGGGGACAAGGTTTCAGTTGTCATTGTTGATCGCATTATTCCCGATATCACCATGACAGTTGGTCCTCTTCGCAGTCAGATTTCCTTCGATGTCATGCACCTCATGTGCGACATCGTCCTGAGAACCCCTTGGTTTGACCATTACATGCCCGACTCATTCCATCCATCATTCTTTCACCTTACTACATCTCCCGACGCTACCCTCTACATCCCTTACCTTCTTCCTCCTACTACCCCACCCCCCGTCTCCCCTCATCAGTTCCTCCACATGAGCCGCCAACATCCCGACTCCGCCTACTATTGCCTCGTCATTGATCGTGAGCGTCCCAAGGACCTGCTTCCAACAGACAAGCCAGACCAAGCCTCTCCTTCCGACCCACGCATCACTTCCCTCCTCACAGAGTTCAAGGCCGTTTTTCCCGAGTCCTTGCCCGCCGGTCTACCCCCGGATCATGGCGTCTCTCACACCATCGATCTAGAACCCAGGCACACTCCTCCCTGTCGGCCACCATACCAACTCTCCGTCCCCGAGGCCGAGGAAATGAAGCGACAACTCAATGAACTCCTTGAAAAAGGATTCATTAAGCGTAGCTCATCGCCCTTCATTACCAGCTGTCTCTTCGTCAAGAAAAACAGCACCTCCAAACTCCTCATGTGCACAAACTACCGTGCTTTGAATCGGATCACGACCAAGAACAAGGATCCACTACCCCGCATCTCCGAACTTCTTGATAGCCTCCATGGAGCCAAATATTTCACCAAAATTGACCTCCGCAGTGGCATCCACCAGATCTGCATTCGCAAGGAAGGTACTCATAAGACTGCCTTCCGCTCTCGCTTCGGGCACTACAAATTCCTTGTAATGCCTTTCGACCTCACAATGCCCTTGCAACCTTCCAGTCTACGATGAGCCATATCTTTTGTGACCCCCTAGAAATCTGTGTTGTAATCTACCTCAACGATATCCTTGTCTTATGTCCCACCTTCTGAGTCCCACCTTCAGCACCTCCACAAAGGTACTCTCCATCCTCCATGACCAAAAGTTCTACGCCGAGCTCATCAAATGTACTTTTGCCGCCTCGAGTGTGCAATGCCTCAACCACATTGTTTCCGCTGAAGGTATTCGCATGGATCCCTCGAAGGTCACCGCCCTCGTCGAGTTCCCCCCACCCACCACCTTGCTACAACTTCATTCCTTCCTCGGTCCTACCAATTACTACCACCCCTTCATCCGTGGCTTTTTCGAAACTGCTTACCCACTTCATGAACTCATTCGTGCAACCGAGCCCTTCGCATGGAACATAGGTCGCGAAACCGCCTTCGACCTCCTCAAACAGCTTATCACCACCACCCCGGTTCTTAAGATCGTTGACCGCTCATGTCACTTCAACGTCACCACCAACGCTTCGGACTTTGCCTTGGAGCCGTCCTATCCCAACAATGAGCTCAACGCATGGAGCGCCTGGAACTTCAACGTCTCCACCCACGTGACCTCCCTGACCCGCTCACCATCAAAGACTCCCCCACTCGCGCCAAACCTCCACCTGACGAGTACCCTATTGCATTCGCGAGTCGGAAGCTCATCCTCGCCGAGATGAACTACCCCTCCAATGAGAAGGAACTTCTCGTCGTTATCGTTGCCCTCAAAGCCTGGCGCCCCTGCCTTAACGGCCAATACTTCACCATCCGCACTGACAATACCATCGTTTCTATCATCCTCACCAAGAAAGACATCACCCCTCGTCAAGCAGGCTGGTTGGACTTTCTGGCGCAATTCACTTTCACCATTTGTCATACCCCCGACAAAACCAATCGTGTTGCTGACGCCCTTTCTCGCCGCCCTGACTACAAGCCTCCGGAGAAAGTCTTCACCGCCATGACTCACGCTGAACTCCCTCCTTCACTTCGATATTGTATCCATGGTTACTCGTCATGTCCGGACTTCTCCTTTGTCTATACCAAACTTCTTGACCTTGACACCATCCCCAACTATTCACTCCATGATAACCTCTTGTACATTGACACCAAAGGCGCTTGTTGACTCTGTATCCCCGCTGTACGTGGCCTCCGCACCCAGTTCTTGGCCGAGCACCACGACGCCAAGGCTGCTGGACATCTCGGCTTCCAGAAAACCTCCGACACCATCTCTCGTTACTTCTACTGGCCCTTGCTCCTTGCCGACGTCAAAGCCTATATCCGCTCCTACCGTACTTGTCAAATAGTCAGCCCCTCAAACCAGGCGAGGCCTAGCAAGCTCCAATCATTGCCCATACCCACCCACATGTGGCAGTCTCTCCATGGACTTCGTCTGCGGTCTCCCCAAGACCGACCATGGCCATGACTGCATCTATGTTGTTGTCTGCCGCCTCACCAAACACGCTCATTGCATCCCTTGCACTATGAACCGCGTCCACCCTGTCTTCCACGTAGAGTACTTGAAGGAATTCCATGAATCACCTCCTCAGTTCTTTGATCGCCCTTACCCTCGCCCCCCACCCATCATGCTCCCAACGGGACCAGAATTCCCCGTAGAATCAATCATTGGACGAAGAACGACTCAAGTCACCAACCACCCCAAGCGCATCACATAATACAAAGTCAAATGGACCGGATACCCTGACGACGAATCCTCAAACCCCTGCACAATCTAAAGAATGCCATGAAACTTGTTCATGCCTATAACTGTGCCCACCCTGTAACATAGCTTATTACTTGCCCTAGCTCATACATACATCGACCTGACCTGCATATACCTGTCGCCCTCCTCTACACACACCCCTCCCTAAGCCAAGCCAAACCCCTTTCCTTAACCCTGACCTCTCTCCGTCTGATCCGACCTTGACTCAGCCTAGTTCCTCCCATCTGTCCTCTGCCACACTCTTAGTCTCTCTTGTCCAATTCCTGTGGCACTGCGTGACGCCGACGATAAAGGATCTAATGGCAAGCGTAGGAGGACGATGGCCTGCTGCAACACTGTTCGAGGAAATGACGCAGCTGGTTGGCCACCATGCTGTTGCATTGGCCGACATATGGACTCACAGACTTTCTGGAGCAGCACCCTTGAGATGGACATCAGCCTCAGTCAGCGACATGCACTTGCTACCGGATCAGACTTCCCCATCAGATTTGGACCTTGGACTCTTGCACTTCGCTTCCTTGAAGCTCGACTTTCAACCACTACGTGTTGCAGCCTGCTGAAGACCGGTTCTCTCATCAGCTCCCTGCTACCACCTACTTCAAGACCTGACCAAGACCTTTTGAAGACACTGCCGACCTGAGAGTTTTTTTGTTTACCTCTACTCCCTCAGAAACCTCAAGCCTGGAAAACAGTACACCAATTTCTCTTTTCCCCCATTCTTGACAAACTATATCTTGTAGTTCATCAGTAGGACAACCCTGTTACCCAGACACCCATGCCCTCAGTGTCCAATTATGTAGTTCATCAGTGGTACAACCCTGTTCCTTACCATCATACCCTTGTTTCCACTACCCTATCAGTTAACCCACCTGTTAACCCACCCATTACCCGGACCCTGCTACGTGCATTACCACTCTCCCTTTCCTTCCTTTTCCCAGTGATCGGCCGCTTCCCATCCTTCACAGTTTTCAGTTTCAGACTTGGGTTTTTGGCAGTCGGGACGTTGTCTTCGAGAGGGAAGGGATAGTGTTACAGACCCGCCATGGCTCGATCCCTGGTCTGCGGGACTTAGCCCGCCCTTTTTCTTTTTCCTTTCGTTTTCCTCTTTTTTCTACTCCTTTCTTTTGTTTGCAATGAACCCAGATCGTAAAGACAGTCGTCAACAATGCAAGCCCAAATAAATGGTCATCGGCTGATGATTACTAGTAGTCAAAAATCGTAACCAGATAGAATGAGGTGAGGTAAACATGCACAGACGAAGAGAGAGGAGGGAGAAGAGACGAAGGAGAGGAAGTACAATGCCCACTCTTGCTTCGGGCTCCCTCCTCTACTACCACCTCAATAATCAATAGTCTGGACGAGTATTCAAAGTATCCTCAATGTGCCACGTGGCACGTCTAATCAGTTCCACATCAGCATCTGGAGCAATGTCGACATGAAGACCACCAGGTATGTTTCCTCGAACTCTCCACAGTCTTGATCTCCTCTTGAAGTGACGACGAAACAGAACAGCATTGCCAATTACGTAGTCCCAGCCATAGAACACGTGGCAGCAGCCAAGCCAATGATACACGTGGCAGCAACCACATCAGCGATAGCGCATGGCAGTTGCCACGTCAGCATGCCAAGAAGAGAGGAGCAAGCCGGCCACCATGCCAGACGAGCAGCGCCTCGCCAAGTCGCAATGCTAGCGTCGCAGCGTCGAGCCAGCGTTGAAGTCAACGCGTGAAGTCAGTCAGCATCAACGCAAGACAGAATGAGTGTCAAAGCCAGAAAGTCAGTTCTTATGTAGTGTTGACGCGAGACCCTGGATGTTGTATCCCTCGGCCGTCCAGATCTCGATGCGAATGAGGGCCCAGATTGGCCTGAAACCGAATTCCCTTTGGCCTGGATGCTGTTTGGGTACCTGCGCACAACAAGTGAGTGTATCCAACCAAGGCCTGGGTGCGGTACCTTTGACTTTACAGTTGACTTTGACTCTTGAATTTCTTGTGTGCAACGTTCGGTCACACAGCCACGCTCGACAGACTCAGGCCTGGGTGTGTCTTGATCACACAGCCCAGCGCAGACTTACTCAGGTCTGCGTGGCCTGGGGCTGAGTTCAGGGCCCCAGGCTACTTCTGAACAGGGTTATTACATTCCTGCCGGCCCATTTTCGAGTTCCACCGCAAAAATATTTAAGACTTTAACCCTCGTTCATAAGCAGCGACAATATGAGGAGCAGTTTCAAGTAGTTCTCGTTTACTAAACCATCTGTCCTCAGACGGTGCTTGAGTTTTAAAACGTACCTTGAACTGCTTCTGAGGTCGTCCACGTCCTCCCGTAGAGAAGTAACCATGCTCTATGATCCTCTCAACCTCGTATCTGCCATCCATGTCTGGTGGAATCATAGAGGGTCTGTGTGGAAACTCATTTCCTTCTACGTAAGGCAACAATTTGGACGCATGAAAGACAAAATATGTTTTGAGATGAGGGGGAATATCATTTCGATAAGACGGTCCCTTTGCATCTCCAATTACCTTGAGAACTTCCCAGGGTCCAAAATAGACAGGTAGCAAGTTATGGGACACATCTTCTTCTACTGAAAACTCTTTAGATTTTACCCAAACCAAATCACCCTCTTTGAATGTAGATGGTCGACGGTGCCTGTTGGCTTGTTCAATCATCCGTAGTTGAGCTTTCCTAAGATTATCTTTAACTTTCTGAATGTCCTTCTGAAACAAGATTGCATGCTCTCGGGTCCCTGGGGGCAACCTAAGAAACTGGTCCCGGTTTAGTACATCAATGGGACGTTTCGGCTTCCACCCTTTGTGTAGTGCATTCGAGGTTAGTCCCGTGGAAGTGTGAATACTATTGTTATATGCACTCGCAATTTTGGGTAAGTTATCGTCCCAATCAATCTGATCGGGTCGAATATACATACGCAAAAGTTGTTGGCACAGACGGTTCATCTGTTCAGTCTGGCCATTCGTTTTGGGATGCCTCCCTGACGAGATGGTCAGCCGTGTACCATAAGCTTCCATCAGTTTTTGCCATGGCAGATAGGTGAACTTGACATCTCGATCAGATACAATTGTTTTAGGGAACCCATACTCAGTGACCCATCGCATCTGAAATTTCTGAATGACAAGTTCAGTACGCGCTTCTGCTGGTAAGGGAACAAACATAGCGTATTTAGAGAAACGATCCACAATTACCATCACTTGACGATTACCATTGCGACTTTTAACCAGACGCATGAAGTCAATTGAGATGGACTCACGTGGTTCGCTTGGTATAAGTAATGGCTTGAGAAGTCCAAGGGGATTCTCATGCGACGGCTTGTTTCTCTGACACACTAAACAGGTACGAACATATGTTAGTACATCTTCTTTAAGTTCCTTCCATTCGAAACGTTCTCTGACTTCAACATATGTTTTCTTGAAACCAAAATGACCCTCAGAATCGTGACATTCCCTAATCAACAGACTTTTAATCTCTTCCTTATGAGGAATACACAGTCTTTGTTCGGTTTGGTCAATCAAGAACAACAATCCACCAGTTAGTCTATAGTTGGGTAGTTGGGACGGATCTCGTACAAGGATATCCATGATTGGTTTCCAGATAGGATCAGTAGCATATCCTTGGCGAATCTGGTCTTTCAGATCATTCCCAACATCCAAGTAAGAGACAATTGCACCAAAGAATCACTCCGTCTGAACAATGCATATGCAACCACATTAGACTTACCTTTGATCGTTTTCAATTCAAAATCAAAGGTATCAATAAACGCAGACCATCGTACCAGCTTGTCAGAGAGCCTAGGCTGTGTCTTTATCCACTTCAGAGTAGAGTGATCTGAGTACACAGTAAAGTGCCTCCCTAATAAGTAGTGCTTTCACGTGTTTAGTGCATAGACCAAGGCATACAACTCCCTTTCATAGGTGGAGTTGGCAACCTTTTCCGACAGCAATCGTGCAGACATAAAACTTTATGGGCCTGTAGCCCTTGCCGTCATCGTGCTGGATAACAACGCCAATCCGATACTGACTTGCATCAGTGGTGACAATGAAAGGCAAAGACGGGTCAGCAATCTTAAGGACCGGGTAGTGAGTCAGGGCATACTTCAGTTTCCGAAAGGAAGACTCACAATCCTTATCCCATAACCAAATAGTTTCTTTCTTTAACAATCTTGGCATTAGTGCAGTGATCAGTGAGAAGTTTTTAACAAACTTCCTATAATAACTAGCTAGACCAAGGAAATATCGTGGTTCAATAATAGACTTAGGTTGTGGCCAATCTCTAATTGCTGATACCTTTTTCTCTTCCGGCCTTAGTCCTTCTTCGTTTACTATGTGTCCTAGGTATAACACTTCTGACTTAGCAAACTCAGACTTCTTTGGGTTAATCTTGAAGTTGCCCTCACGCAACTTTTCTAGCACCAGACGAAGGTGCTTCTCATGATCTTCATGTGTCTTACTGTACACTAGAATCATCGAGATAGACAATGACAAACTTATCCAGCCATTGACGAAATAAGTCATTCATTGACCTCTGAAAAGTGGCAAGGGCATTCGTTAATCCGAAGGGCATTACCACAAACTCGTCGTAGTGGCCATACCTGGTCCGGAAAGCGGTCTTATGCTGATCGGAGGGTTCCACCTCGATCTGGTGATACCCAGATTTCAAGTCGATCTTGCTAAAGTATTTGGAACCCTGTAATTGGTCAAGTAAGTCGTCAATTTGTGGAAGAGATTCGACATTCTTAACAGTGACAGCATTCAACCCTCTATAATCACTACAGAGACGCAACTCACCTTCCTTTTTGGGCACAAATAGGACAGGGGCACCATAAGGAGAAGAGCTAAGGCGAATTCATCCTTTCTTTGTTAAATCTTGTAGTTGTTTTCTCAGTTCCTCAAGTTCCCTAGCAGACATTCGGTAGGTAGGGCCCTTGGGAATCTTACTGCCAGGAATAATTTCAATGGTGTGCTTTATAGCACGCGCAGTTATTCCTGTTGGTTTGGTAAATAAGTCTTTATACTCGTTTAAGAGTTTTTCAGTCGAGGAAGGATAGGAATAAGAAGACTTTCCTGCTCTTTTTACTAAAACCAACATTACTTCCTGTTCCAACTTCTTCTTTGAAACCATTGAACGAAAGGTTGGATAACTCATACAACAAGAAGACAGACTAGAGTCAGAGTGAGACTTATGAAACAATTTGATTGGTTTCAATTCAGATTGTGTGTCTCGCAATTGCACAACCTTCTCTTTGAACTTAATATCTGGGTTTGCTTCCTCGTGCCAATCCATTCCCAGGATCAAGTCAAACGGTAGGTTCTTTTCGATCAGGAAGGATACCTCATGCAAAATCTTCTTACCTTCCCATGCAACATACTGCGAGACAGTGATCGTGCTTTTGTCAGCCAAAACAGACGTGATAGGTTTAGACAGTTTTTTCACCTTCATTCCAAGATGCAATTTGCGGATTGCTCTCTCGGATATGTAGGATCGCGTGGATCTTGAGTCCAACAGTGCACCTACACGTGTACGTGCAATCTTTACATCTGCGAGTAGTAGGTCACCCTTAGACTTAGATTTCTTAGCCCACGAGCTTCGTAGTGCCAACAATTTGTTACCAAGCTCGTCAAGGGAGTTGTCCAGAGAGAGGACATAAGACAGGTTCAGGGTGTTCCAGACGATGGGCCGAAAAAGAACCATCCTCTGCCATGCGAGTCAAAGGGTCAGAAGGGTTAGTGGTGCCTTACCTTCATCTTGGTCCAAACCCTTAGACTCAATAAAACTAGATGTTACTCCTACTGCGGCTCGCTTTTGGGTTACGGATGAGTGGGCACCATGCAATCACATGCCCTGCGATCCGACACTTCAAACACTGTGCATTATCCATTATTTCCTGCCACGTTTCCTGTGACAGGCCCATCTTTTCCCAAGGCTTCCGAGTTGCAATTCCGGGATGCTCTGGGAATGAGCGTGGCTTCTTCTTCTTGACTGGCGATCGTGGTCCTCCCCTGTTGACCACGGCAGCAGTGACTTCCCCCTTCCCGGAATCACTACTGCTCACCACACCCTCGGCCTCCAATGGCTACTTCTCCACGGTATCGTCATCAAAGATGATAAGGTTGTGGTCCTGGCGCTTTTGGCGCCAAAGTATCCGCTTACCTGTACCTCCACCACCACCATATTTCACAACAGACGCATAAGAATTCTTAACCTGAGAAGTCATTTGCTCTCGTTGGAGAGCCAGATTCGGAAACTGTTTATAATTATACTTACCTGATTTGGACTCTGCCACGAGTTGTCCACGGATGGGCTCGGGTAGAGCACGGGAATAGATGTACAAGACTTGGTTGTCTTGCAGGTTCAATCCCGGAACCTGCAGCAACCGATCAACTTCCCGAGACAACGATTCCACATAGGTCCAATGTTTCTGACCAATTGTGGTGAGCTGGTCAAAGGCCTTGTCGGTCGTCGTTTTGTCCAAAAACCGTTCCTTGATCTTACCAAGGAACTGCTTGGAGTTCAAGGTTCCAGCCCACTCCCCAATGTCATCGAATCCTGCCGCATTCGCTTCGGCCAACACCCATTCCTTAGCGTCCCCCCCGAGACAAGAAGTAGAGAAAGCAATTTGGGAATCGAGTTCAACAGGGGCCGTACTACAATATGTCTGAATCTGAGAAATCCACAACAACAAGTTCTCATCTTTCTTGTTGTAGAATGTGAAAGGCAATTTCATTTTCACCTTCTCCTTTCTCTTGGGTTTCTCCGATTGTGTGGTGTGGTCCTTTGTTCCGCTTGGAGACTTCGGCGGACTCAAAGGTTCTCCTTTCTTCTCTACCTGTTTCCTTTCTGTCTTCTCTGTTTCTACTTTGAGAGACTTCTTTGCGTCTCCCATCAATTTCTTCGGCTTCTCTTCCGTTCCGGTTTCGCTTTCCCTCGTCACATGTTGTTTTCCTTTGACCAGGTTCGAGATTGTTTCTAATCCCGCGCCCATATCATCAATTTGTGCATTAGTCTGGTCAATTTTCATCTCCATGTGAGCGAGGTAAGTCACAAGTTGAGCCAAAGAGATTGCCTGTTCTTCCCCTTCAGTGTGAATGACAGTTTGTCTAATTTCTTCCACTTTTTGTTCTTGCTGTACATTTCTTTCTTTACGTCTTCTCATTTCCTGTTTCCTCTTCTTTTCTTTCTCAAGTGCTTCTTCCWATTGTCTGATGTTCTCATCCACGGTTTCTTCAGTCACATCAACTTTTTTCTCTTCCTTCTGTTCTGAGATCTTTGCAAGTTGTTCCACAATAATCTTGTCAAGTGTCTGACGACACTTGATSAGTTCATTCTGAACTTTCAAGACGTCGGTGCCAGTCTCAACTGATTCGATAGCAGCATGAATTGCTTTCAAATCAAACTGGGCACGGACATGTGCCTCTACTTCAGCACCAGCGTCATGGAGTTCAACGGCCAATCAAGACTCTTTTTCGCTCTTCAACTTGCTGTCTGGTTCGGGGGTCAGAAGTCCCCTCATCAATAGCAAAGGTGAGTGAGACTGGGAAGAAAAAGAAAAGAATGAAACGAGTGAAGAACCGACAATTTCAAACAATTCCAGAAATGAGACATTGTGATGTGCGTCTGCCACACAATAAATACTTAAATAACAATAATAAATTCCACGGCCGCACTGATCTACAACAACAAGATTTCTAATCACTGAAGGAAAAAGAATCAGGTACAATTATTTCTATTTCTAACTATTGCTGTTCTTTGTCTGCCTGCATGATGACGTCCTAAACAAGAGTGTACAGGTACCGCATCAGGCCCGTGTGATCAGACACAACACACAAGTAAGTACTCAAACACCACACACAACAACAACAGGTAAGTATGCCAACAACAATCGCAAACAGTTTGTCAGCAACCTTCGTCAGTCTGTTGTGTCTTCTTGATGTCAGTGCGATCACGCACTCTCCCTGACAGCTGGCACTACAGCTGTGTAATTAGTCCAGTCAGCTGTACCGCCGTCGTCTTTAGAGTGCACCTCTTACTTGGAAGTATCCTACCTGCTACGTGTCATCCCGGGAGTGCCAACATAGCAATGTTGCCACGTCAGCACTCTGTATCACAGTGTCCAGTCTATCAATAATTGGATGCCACGTCAGCAAATGTGTAGTCTGATCCTCACCACATGCCACTTCCGCGCGTCACGTTGAGATGCCGTCGCCGTCTATCCAGTCAGGTCATGCCACGTCAGCCAAAGGGTTTGTTGCCATGTCAGCAGGTAGTCACCACCTCATAAGACAGGTGTGATGACTCTTTCCAGCTACGTCAGCAATCAGTCTTGTTCCCCATAGCCACGTTAGCATCTGCAGTAGACCCTGTCGCGTGTCAGTAGCACAAGAACTGCCACATCAGCAATCAACAGGGTCTTCAGACACAACACTATATGTGCCACGTCAGCATGGGATTGCGATGCCACGTCACTATCGCGATCCTGGCTGGCGTGCGGTATCCCTTGTCGCGATCCGTACTGCCACATCAGCAGCCTGGTAGGGATGTCTTCTCGCCAGCGGAGTCTGTACCCCGTCAGCTGCTCCGATCATGTCTTCTCGCCAGTGAATCTGTACTTCATCAGCGAACCCCGGCAATGTCTTCTTGCCAATGAGGTATGTGCCACGTCAACACCCCTAGCGTGTATCTTGCCACGTCATCACCTACTCAACCTTTGTGTGTGCCCCACTTACCTGCGCGCCACCTGGCGCGTACTCAATATACAAATGTCGTCGTCAGGAGAACTGCTTAGATACCAAATTGCAATGAACCTAGATCGTGAAGACAGTCGTCAACAATGCAAGCCCAGATAAATGTCCATCGGCTGATGATTACTAGTAGTCAAAAATCGTAACTAGACAGAATGAGGTGAGGTAAACATACACAGACGAAGAGAGAGGAGGGAGAAGAGACAAAGGAGAGGAAGTACAATGCGCACTCCTGCTTCGGGCTCCCTCCTCTACTAGCACCTCAATAATCAATAGTCTGGACGAGTATCCGAAGTATCCTCAATGTGCCACGTGGCACGTCCAAACAGTTCCACATCAGCATCCGGAGCAATGTCGACATGAAGACCACCAGGTACGTATCCTCGAACTCTCCACAATCCTGATCTCCTCCTGAAGCGACGACGAAACAGAACAGCAATGCCGATTACGTAGTCCCAGCCATAGAACACGTGGCAGCAGCCACGTCAGCCAATGGTACACGTGGCAGCAGCCACATCAGCGATAGGGCATGGCAGCTGCCACGTCAGCATGCCAAGAAGAAAGGAGCAAGCCGGCCACCATGCCGGACTAGCAGCACCTCGCCAAGTCACAATGCCAGCATCGCAGCATTGAGCCAGCGTCACAGCGTCGAGCCAACGTTGAAGTCAACGCGTGAAGTCAGCATCAACGCAAGACAGAATCAATGTCAAAGCCAGGAAGTCAGTTCTTATGTAGTGTTGACGTGGGGTTTGGGCCCCGGATGCTGTATCCCTCGGTCGTCCAGATCTCGATGCGAATGAGGGCCCAGATTGGCCTGAAATCCGGCCTGGATGTTGTCTGGGTACCTGCGCACAACAAATGAGTGTATCCAACCAAGGGCCTGGGTGCAGTACCTTTGACTCTACAGTTTCCTGTGTGCCGCGTTCGGTCACACAGCCACGCTCGACAGACTCAGGCCTGGGCGTGTCTTGGTCACACAGCCCAGCGCAGACTTACTCAGGTCTGCGTGGCCTGGGGCTGAGTTCAGGGCCCCAGGCTACTTCTGAACAGGGTTATTACATGTTTTTCGGCCTGGCACCCTTCCTCCAAAACCCTCTTCTGATACTGTCGGATTTCGGACATTTGGCGCCATCCCGCATTCTGGTGCCTTTTTCAAATTCCTCATTTTTCAGTTTCGCCCCTTGGGCTTTTGCAGATTTGCCCCTTGTACCTTACGAGGAACCGATACTTATATCGGTCCCCTGTACAGTATGGGCAACCGGGTTTTCACCCTTAGTGCTTGTGTTCAGTGTGACTTTACTTCGACATTGCGTTCGGGAATTCAAGACTGTGACTTTGCGACTTTTCCACTTTGCCACTTCGTCTGTCGAGTCGTGTCGAGTCTGCGTCAAGTTGAGTGAGCGTGTGTGTGTGCTCTCACTCCCCCTCTCTCTCCCAGCCTCGCTGCTCTGCCTCTGCCTCATCACACTACGGTTCGAGTCATGCGGCCCAACTATACGCATGAAACCAAAACGCACGTGTCTGGGGACAGGTCACGGTTTCAAGGCACAGAGGGTCAATGGGTGTACAGGGGTTCAGGGAAAGGTCTAGGGATCGAGCCCTGGGATCTGCAATTGTCCTGCGAACTGGGTGAAACCATTTCATGGTTCCTACTGACCCACTAGACTAATATTGACTTCGGACCATACTTGCGGCGCATCAACCCTGTGCGCTGCGCGGTGCGTGGAGCGCAGACCCGAGGTGCGCTCGCACCGGTGCGAGGTGCGCGATGTGCAATGCGCTGCGCACAGGGCTGGTGCGCTGGGGGGTGTGCGCTGCGGGGCCGCATATGCGCCAGGTGCGCATAACATATATTTTTTATTTTTATGTTGAATTGAAAGTTGAAACCAACCTCCCCCACCACCACACACACAC
>BFEA01000232.1:718053-750469 GCA_003427395.1 Chara braunii
GGTTTGGAAAAAGGGTGCCAGGCCGAAAACGGGATGCAGCCGAAACAGCAAAAGATAGACCAGGGATCGAGCCCTGGCGAAGTCCGTAACAATATGGGTTGCTGAACTCTGCGCTGATGAGCGTTGGTGACTCGAACTCTGAAACTGTTTAATATGATAATTCGTTGGAATCTCTAAGCTGCGCTAAATTGGACTTTGCATCTCCTATCTCCAGTGTGGATTTTGTGTGACCTCTCAATGCGTGTGGGTGCTCAAGGTGACGAGCAGTGTGGCTCGATGCAATTGGTATCAGAGCTGGTACTCACGGCATCCGCTGTTGATGATCGCTGGCAAGATTAAGGCCGACGAGTTGAGATTTGGAGTTTGGAGGTCGAAGGAGAAGTGGCCGACAATGGGGGTGTTGAATACATACCTGCACGCGTGCAGCGTCATCATAGGAACGATGACAAGTGAAGTTCATCTCCCCCATGAGCCCTGCATTTGCTTTCATGGATGGATGAGTGTCGTGTGTTCCTTCCCACGTCTTGGTGTCGCTGCTGCTGGATGAAACACCCGGTGACATATCTGATTTTGTCTTGAGTCAGCATCTAGTCAGACACGTGTATGAAGTAGGTTGAGTCTAGGCTAGACGCTCGGCAGCTGGATGACTCACCCGTACGTAGGAAGCATGGGCATGAGCAGCGAGTGCTCGTAAAACAACTCGTCGATCCCCAAGACCAGTACTAACCGGCATGCGACCACCGGAGCTGACACAGTGAGGAGCTAAAAGTCTTGAGAGCGAACGTTCAGATCCTGGTGGGCACGACATCTTGTTTGCGTCATTAAAGAATTCATGAGGTCCTTGTTGGCTGACCTTAAACTGTTGGTTGCCCACCAGCCTGATAGGGGAGTTGTAGTGACACTGTGGTGGGGGGAAAACTTAGGCAGGTCAGATTCCAATTTAGATTATGTCAGGCTAAGTGTTGAGGGTCAGGTCTGCGTGGCGAGGAGGTGGAGGTTACGTACCTGTACTTTTGATCACTATAAACGACTACCCAATGTTTGCATTCTTGACCCAGTCCGTGCTATAGGGTCCACTTCGTCGCTTCCTTCCATCAGGCGTGTGGTATGAGCGTAACCATGAGGTACGGTGGGACCACACAGACATATACAGCTGACCAGCAAGCAGAAATTGATAGAAAGTTGGCTGAAAAGAAAAAAGAAAAGGAGGAGAAGAAGAGGAAGAAGGAGGAGGAAGTGAGAAAAATTGGAGCAAGAGAGAAAGAAGATGGAGGAGGAGAAAGAGAAGATTGAGAAGGAGATGAGAAGGAAGGAGGAAGAGATAAAAAAGGAATTGGAAGAAGAAGAAGAAGAAGAGGAAAATGCGGAAGAGAAGAAGAGGAGATGGCGGGGAGCAGCGTGTTGGAGACTTAGATTGGGTGGTAAAATTTGGGTTTGAATAGAGCATCCGCAAGAAACTGAAAAAGAGAGAGATCGATTTGTACCAAAGTTGCTGGCAACTAAGGACAAGGAGGAGAAAAATCTGTTGATAGAAGAAAAGAGAAGTGAGCTCAATCAAAAGTTGTTGGCCGCAAAAATTAAGAGAATTCGACAAAAAGAAAATAGTAAAGAGGAAGGGGAGAGACTCCAGGCATTGTTCATGAGCAAAAGGGAAAGCAGGTGGAAACTGAGGAATGCTGGAACCTTCTCACTGACACTTTGCTACACGTCACCCAGGAACTCTTTGCACTACAACGAGCCATTGGGAAGCTAGAACGGCACCAAAAGGAATTGGAGAGTACTTGGAACAACTACCTTAGTGCATCGTCCCACCAAGTTGATCATAGAATCATGCTGTATACACGCCAGTTAGATGACCTTTTCATGCAGAAACTGACTAACACCATCATTTCAGCAAAGTTGTCCTGGTGGTGGAGATGGGATGGTGCCGACGATGGGGGTTATGATAAGAAGGGAAAAGGTCCGAGGAAGGATGGAGGAAAGAAAGGTGAAGGAGACAAATTTGAGGAAGGAGAACGCCGAGAACATATGAAGGTTAAGATCCCTTGGACGTACATTGGGAAGAGGGAGGATAGGACTTTTCATTGGGAGGCGGTGATGGACGCTTACCTGTTCGCGCAGTTGATTTCGTATTGCCCATTGTGACGTTGTGCCTCGGGGTACTTGCTCCTCCACTCGCGAGGCAAGGACTTATTGTGTGTCCCACGAGACCATCGTCTTCGGACTCGCCTTCTCGGCGAGTACCATGACTCCCAACTCGCTGGCCATTTTGGAGTCAATCGCACTATTGCACTTCAGCAACGATTCCGATGGCCCGACCTCATTACCGATGTCACTCGGTATTGCGACTCTGACAAAGTTTGTCGATGAAGCAAGCCCCGCAACTGCAATCCCTACGGCGAGTTGTGCCCGATGCCTATCCCAAGGGAACCCGGCCTCTCCATTGCCATGGACGTCACCGGTCCGTTTCCCCGCGACCACCTCGGGCACGACGGCATCCTCACGACCGTTGACCGTTTGAGTAAGTACGCGTGGTTTCTCCCTTGCAAGTACTACGCCACGACTCCCGAACTTGCACGCCTCTTGCACACCGGCTGGATTTGCAGCCACGACGTATCGGAAGACATCGTCAGCGACCATAACACGTTTCATGACGGCTTTCTGGACTTCTCTCATGCAGGAATCCGGCACCAGATGAATCCGGCACCAGATGAAACCAAGTTCGGCTCGACATCCACAAATGGACGGGCAAACGGAGCGGGCACATCAAACCGCTCAAAGGATGATTCGTATGCTCATTCGTCCGGATTAGAAGGATTGGGTTGACCGCCTCCCCGACGTCGAGTTCGCCTACAACACTTCGTTGCATCCGGCGATTGGCGTGACTCCATTCGAGTTGCACCACGCTGGCCGGAAAGGCCGTATCTTCGCTGATCTTCTCCTCCCACGAACAGCCGACATAGACGCTGCTTGCTCCCCCGCTTCCGTCCGGAAGTATAGGGAATTGCTGGCTCAACCCGCGCGAACGTGCAAAAGGCTCAAGTCAGCATGCAACAACAAGCCAACAGGCATCGTGTTGTCAGAGGGCACGCTGTCCTGGCCCTCCGCTGCTTACCGGGCATCCACTCGCTTACCGCTGCAGGCCTGGTATCAGTCAGCAGGGTCGCGTGGAATTGACAGGCTAGGCCTTGTTACTAGGCCTTCCGATGGGACTGCGTGGGTTCGGCACCCTGCCTTACTGCGAGCGCAGGCCGTCCCACAACTGAAAAGGCCAATTGGGTTTTGTCAGGGTAGGAGAAAGGACAACATGGTGCACTTAGCCGCGCATCAGGCCTCGATGATCTTGATCTAAACTAAATGCAAGGGTGTGATAGCGATAGCCGGTGTTGTCTTCTCAACCGCACGCCAGGTTTCTGTAGTTGGGTTATAGGGTAGGTGCGGTGGCGACAGTCACTATCAGTAAAAGAGAAACACAGAGAAAAGTGAAGGAAAAGGGGTCGAGCACAGAGCCTCAGATCCGTGCCTAGACCTAGATCGTTGGTGCCCGATGGCTTTGGTGTTGTCTCGACGCAAGAGAGATTTAAAGCGTCGTCCCCCTCTCCTTATAATTATTATTATTACTATTGTTATTATTATTATTATTATTATTCACTTCTTTTACTTAATTTTCCCTTTGTCATTTTGTTGGAGGCTAACGGTTCAGTTTGAACTCCGATTGCAGCCTGGCGGTCTAGATCAGCCGTCCCTTCGTGTATCGCCTGTGGCTGAACTGTCCGGCTGAGCGTCGTGCAGTAGGTCCCCAAAAGAGGGGCAACCCGCGGCCACTTCGGTAGGAGGCTTATCACCCCATGGAAGGTCATAAGCCCCCTCCTTGCCATTGGACACGAGTACCCAACGAGAATGGGCCGACTACGTGTTTTGAAGGGAGAAGCACGTCCGCCGATACCCTGTTATGGGACCACTACGACGAGTCTAGGGGCCTCTTATGCCGATAGTGAAAGGACTAGTAGATAGCAGCGAAGTGCGCTGCTCGTGTTCCATTGATCTGAAAATATTGTGAGTGTCTCGTTTAAAACGCAGGTAGTCCTGCACACGGCAACCCTATAAGGGGAGGGGCTGTTGTGCTACACAGAGCTGGCCAACCCAGTCTGATCTGAGGACGGGGTAGTCGCGCAGGAAAGAGTCGCGGTCGACTTGGAGTCTTTGTGCCAAGTGCCCCGAGCGTGTTGCTGGAGTGTGGGTAGACAGCGGTTTCAAGCGTTGGCTATTGTAAAAAAAAAAAGAAAAAAAAAAGGTGACTATGGCGGACCGAAATGGCCTACGTGGCTATAGGCCAACGTACATGAGGTACTCCTGGATGTGGGAGCGCGAGGAGGAGAAGGGTACCTTGGTCGAAACTATTTTGTCCTACGGGAAGCCTACGGGGGAAGTGAGGTTAAAAATTAACGTGTGTGGTCACCGGGAGCAGGAGATGAAGAGAGATGAGGGACTACAGGCGGCTATCACAGGGGCTCGCAACAGGGCAGAGCGAAGGTGCAGGCGAGACGGAGTGACCGTAGGCATGCGAGTGACAGTCACCTACCATGAGGATGACTCGTCGACTGGGACTACAACCAGAGAGGTGCGGCGCGTCGATCGGGACTCCGAAGGAGAGTCTGAGATGAGTGACGCAGAGGCGGCTCAGTCTTGGCACGAATGGGGCCAATGGCGAAGGGACCACCCACCGACTGAGCCTGTTGAGAGCGGCCCAGAGGCCAATTCACGACAAAGAGAACAAGGTCGCTAGAAATTAAGTGTAAAAAGAATGCGGCAGAGGCCTGGTCTTGGATGGTCTGGAGCGGCTGCGACGGGAACACCTGCCTACTGAGTCTATGGAAAAGGGACCTGAGGCCACTTCACGGAGAGAGGTAGAGTGAGAAGTGACGGTGACGCGTGTGACAATCATGCTCAAGGACGAGAGAGTGGAGAGGCCCAAAGGTCAACGTGTGTTAGCAATCCTCAGAGAGAGAAGCGGGCAATTGCTGGACTACGAAAAAGGAAGGGTTGAGCACTCAAAAGAGAGGGAGAACATGCTACGAGGACGCTAAGAGTGAGAGGGGAGAGACACAAAGGGCAAAGGAGGTCTGAAGTAATTTACATATGACCACGGTGACGGTGCTCAACTAGCGGAGAGAGGGCAGTGCACGAAGTAGCCATGGTAGACGTCAGCCACTTCAGCAGGATTCTGGCCCCACTAGGTAGTCGTCATCAACCTGCAATTTGTGCAGAACACTGAAAAGGAACTTTGCGTCTTTGTCAGTTGACGTTGTGCTCTCTTCTGAGCGAAAGGCTCCGAGCGCGTGCTCAGGTCAACTAGTGTGAGATTGATGGGACTCTAAGCCCACTTTGGTTACAGTCAGAGAGTGAGGGAGAGAGACATTGTGAAGGAAGGGAGCAGTGTGCCAAGAGACAGAAGTGGGGAACTTTTAACGAGAGGAGGCGCACGTGGAACTATCGTACGGTTGATGTCAACTGCTCTCGGGGATCCCTGGCCTGTTGTGGCAAGGGGAGAGACTGAAAGGTGAAAGTCAGGCGAAACTCTAAAAACGCCTCCTCATCATTGCAGATATCATCTTCCTGCAAGCACTAGTTTGCCTTGTAGAGACGAAGCTTCAAACTTCTAGGGAGAGTCAGCTAGTACAGGCTGAATCGAAGATCGCGCTCTCAATCATGCCCAAGAAAGACGACTAAAGACGAGTGCGCGTCTTGTTCTTGCCATCGATGTCATGTCCTTTCCTTTGGGGCTAGCTTGTAACTAGTGAGGCGAGATCCAGTGGGCAACGACTGTTGAGGGAGGATTAGTTATGCGATCACGTTCTTGAAGTCGCTGATATCGATTCTTCCCCGAACAGGCTCGACTCGCAGAGTAGAAATGAAGATCATATTGTAATAATGGAGGGGGTTGGAAAGACAGTTGGAAGAGGGCACAAATATTCAGGTCTTGCACTACTCTTGACCGTTTGGCACGTCATGCTATGACCAAATGCTCACGCCCTCTCCCTCCCCCCTTTCTTGTAGACTTAAATTGTCGTGTGTGTATTTTCTCGTTCTGGGTCGACTGTTGCTGTTATGGGTTACTGTATAGATTCTTTGAGTTATTACTAAGGGTGACCTTGCCCCCTCATTGCTCAAGTTACCGTTTACCACTGCAAAACACTGACCCGCGTATCCAGTAGTCCGTCTACAGATGTTGTGATCCGGCCTCCTCTAATTGGACTGGGCTTAATGAGGTTAAGCGGCGGAGTGAGAACCTGAAAACCTCAGTGAGTAAAAGACAGGGCGAATACGGTTGTGAGTTGAAAAATCAGGTGATATGTTCCCAGGAAAGACCAAGTGCGTTTTGACGTCCTGACAAGATAAGATGTTTGTCGACCCTGCCTGAGAATTCTCTCACCTTATCATCACTTATGATCTTCGCGTCATTGATTTTGTGTAACGGTTCAAGCATGAGAATCGGTTGATAAGTGAGGCAGTAATGCCTGCTTTTCTTTAGACTTGAGTTAGTATGGCAATGCGGTGCAGTCTCAATCAGACGGATGAGATCTAGTGATGAGCTAAAACTCATAAACACCGGCTCCTCAAACCTTCAATTTTGGATAAAGGGAAATGTGAAGGTGATTTTGCAAGCTATTGGAAAATAGTTATGAATCATGACCTATGTATGATCAGGCCACGACCGAACTCGGCTGCGGCCAGGGGGTAACATAGTCGAGCACTATACGTCCGTCCCGGTTTGTTCTGACTACACTATGGCCGCCACCATTCCACATGCCAATGCCACCGTCGGCCGAACATGTCGGGCGGAGATACGGACATATCGACGTCCTTACCTTAATCAACAAATAAAAATCAGGCCGTCCGACTATGCCGGTCTTACAAACAATTTAAAAGAAGAGATCACACGCGCACCTTAAAGATTGCGCGCCCACACACTCTCCGCTCTAGTCAACCACCTAGTCCGCACATCTCACAGACGCAATCCGCACCTTGCACAAAATACTTTAGATTTTAGACCAACTTACTTTTCCTGTCCTTTGCAAAAACCAGGGCGGATACCCTCATTAGGTATTCGCACCGACACCGGCCACTCTTGGATGGCTTGAATCTTGTCCGATAGTAGACTGGTGCTTTCCGGTGTGACAAATGGCCCAAGTATTCCAGCTCTTGCCGGTCAAATTCGCACTTGTCGCGGTTGGCCTTGTACTTGGCACGGCGGAGAGTCTCCAACACTCGTCGAAGGTGCTCAAGATGATCCTCCAATGAACGGCTATAGATGAGAATATTGTCTAAGTAGACCATCATGAACCGGTCCAACATTGCACGAAACTTGTTCGTCATTGCCGCTTGAAAGGTCGTCGAGGCCAAAAGGTATGACCACCCACTCAAAATGCCCATACCGCGTCTTGAACGCGGATTTGTAACGACCGTGTCTCCAACACTCCTCGAAGGTGCTCAAGATGATCCTCCAATGAACGACTATAGATGAGAATATTGTCTAAGTAGACCAGCACGAACCGGTCCAACATTGCACGAAACTCGTTCGTCATTGCCGCTTGAAAGGTCGTCGAGGCCAAAAGGCATGACCACCCACTCAAAATGCCCATACCGCGTCTTGAACCGGGGTTTGTAACGACCGTTTGGTCGGATCGAGATTTGATGATATCCCAACTTCAAATCCAACTTAGAAAAATACTTCGCGCCGCCCAATCGCTCAAGAAGATCGTCGATGCGAGGAAGAGGCCCCACATTCTTGACGGTTTGCGCGTTGAGCTTGCGGTAGTCGATGCACAATCGTAGATCTTTGTTCTTCTTCCGTACGAAGAGAACTGGCGCGCGGAGGACCATAAGCTCCTCCTCGCTCATGCGATAAATGCAACCTTTCGGTGGCATGGCACCGGCCTCAAGAATGATCCTGTGAGAGATCGGTCGATCCGGGACCACACCGGTAGGTGACATGAAGATGTCGGCGAACTCGTCAAGCAACCGCACCACACGGGGGTTCGAAGACAAGTCCGTGGGTGAAGAGTCGGCTACCGCGACGATCCGTAGGAAACATAGGCCAATTTCGTGGGGCTGCTCTTAAGCACAAGTAGCTCGGAATGACTTGGCCGTCACCACTTGGCACCGAACCGAAGGGTGTGGAAGAGGAATAGTACATGACACTTCAGCGCCGAAGGCATCGCGAATGGTAAGAATCCGCCGGTGGAAGTTGACCGTGTGAGCCAAGGCATTCCCAAAATAATGTCAAAGTTCGTGTTCAAAATGTCAAATGTCACCGGTTCGCATGCATGAGGTGCGAAATACACTGGTACGCCTCAATGTAGCAGTCGATAAGTTGCTGCGTCCTTCCGTCCGCCAACTTGATCGCCGTCGGGTGTGCCTTCCTTCGAACTTGTGCACCAAGGCCAGCCCTTTGCATAAAGGCTTGGCTCATAAATTGCGAGACGCGCCGCTTTCCAGCAAAGTGTTGCAGGACGGTTGCCCAACTTGGATGTGGACATAGAGGAGCGGTGCGCTGTTGTCGTCGTATCGCTGATTGTGAAACTCGCGGGCTACTTTGGTAACCTACACAAGGATGTCCCCCACCACGACTTCGTCATCCGTCGGCGAAGTTCGTGGTGCATAGAAGGATAAGTACGTGTGAAGATGAGTGCATAGTGCTGCGCATTGCGGTCCCGGCAAGCGGCCCGTGGTCGGGAGAGGAGGCTATGCAAGATCCTCGGACGTGAGCGGGTCCAATACCTCTATGTTGAACTCGTGCACCGAATCCCGTGAAGAACCACTTGAAGACGATAAGTTGCCACTGTCGGACGGAGAAGATGCCACGCACACGTCTTGTCCCTGAGCTTGAGTACCCAGCGTAGGAACGAGCCGAGCAGCATAGTCCTCAAAAGAATAAAGAAGAGGAGGACTATCGACTTCCACATGTGCCTCAGAACGAAGGGCGGTCACCCGCGAAGTGACCGGTTCCGAAGGCGTCGAGAGTGTCGTTGAGTCACTCCCGACGGTGCTCAGTTTCCCGATTTGCCCTTGCCTTTGGACTGGTAGGCCATTATGTCGTGGAGATCGATGTTACACCACAGATAATAGCGAAATCTCATGCGTGCCTTGTATGCTTGCTCGGAGAGACCGTAATGGGACCATGGGGCTGGAGCTGCTGCGCCGAGCCCGGGGCTAGATGCGGTGTTTGTCTTTGCCTTGCCGCGTCCTCGGCCTTTGCCGGGGCGGCCACTGTCCCGGGCGGTTGCGAGTCTGTCCCCTTCATTGGCAGAGACGACCTTGCTAGTTTGGTCGTTTGGCGTTGCCGCCTCGACCACGACCACTTTCGGCCGATGCTGATCTCTTCTCAGGCCTGGCGCAGACGAACGCTGGAGATTCTTGGCCTCCTTGTTCGTGACAATAATCTGCGAGGCCTTGTCAAAGAGTTCTGTCGGTGTCATCAGAGTGTCCTCGACGTGAGTCAAGGCATTGCCCAATGTCGGACACGACCTCGAGATGAAGTAGTGTTTGATGGCTTTGAAGCCCATTTGGATGTCTGGGACATATGTCAAGTGTTGGTACTCGGCAATCTAGTCAACACTCGGCAGCGTGCCTTGTTCGAAGACCATCAGCTTGTCAATTGCCTTGATCTCAGGCGGTTCTACTTGGAACCGCTTATGCCACGCCGCCTTCAGATCATCCCAGCTGATCTTGGTATGCAAGTCAACAGCTACCACTCCGTACTAGGACAAAAGATTGTCCAACCATGCTTGACACGCGCCTTACCGGGAGTACAAATACCCGTGGTGCTTGTGTTCTTTGACGTAGTGTAGCTGCAGCGTGAGCTCGAACTTGCGGAACCATAAAATCGGGTCTGTCTTCCTCGAGTCGCAGAAGATCTCCTGCCCATAGAACTTTGGAGCTATCTTGCGCAGTTCCCAGCTCGAGTGGTTGGCGGCAGTACAGATCCGCTTTTCCAACTGTTGCGTTGCGGTTTGCTGTAACTGCGCGCCGTCCTTGAGGGAGCCGACGTCAATCTCCAATGCCTCGAGGCGATCGGAGGTGTTGGAAGAGCTGCAATCGGGGGCGGCGACAGGTCGCTGCTCCAACTGTCGGAGGCGGCCGTGGACTCGATTCAGCGCGCCGTCGAGGATGTGGATGTCCTCCTGCTATGTAATGCATGTTGCCAGGAGGTCCGTGGGATGGGGGAGAAGTAGAGCGATCTTGTTTTCACTCTCTTCCATCTTGCCATTCTCGGCCTCGGCCCGCCAATCTGCTGCCATTGTGAGCAAAGCTTGCTCTCCGCTGAATATCTTCTCGCGACATTGAACTCGTTCTTCATCGGCAGCCTTTGTTGTTGCCTCGTCGTGTTGGCGTTGCTGTTCAATTGCCAACAGACGTGCCTTCTCGGCGTCCTCTGCCTTCTGCTTCGCTGCGGCTGCTACTGCATCCGACCGTTGCTTAGCTTCGGTGATCAGAAGCAGCATCCGTGCCTGATCGGCCTCGTTCGTTTCCCTGGATATCTGGTCCATGACGGCTGTTTTCGAGCGAGTAAGCATAGATCAGGCTAGGGCCTGCTGGCGTGGTACTCCCTGCTACTGACGTGGCACTGCTGTCAGCTGACGTGGCCTGCTGACGTGTCCTGATGACGTGGTCTGCTGATGTGGCCTGCTTACGTGGCAACTCACCAATGCCGCCGCAGGGGGTATCCGGAGACAGATAGAGAAGGTAAGACCAGAGGGGGTAACAACATAGGTGGGGAGGGGTGGGTGGGATAATCGCCCAGATAACGCCCAGATAAGGAGCCACTAATAAAAAAAAAGTTTGAACTTTGCAAAACAAAATTTCGAGAAAATAAAAATCCCGAGTTTTGCAAGTTCAGTAGGTCTCCCAACCTCCCTCGAAGTGCGAAAGTATCAATGAGAAAAAAAAATTTGAACTTCAGACTGCCAATGATTATCAGGTAGTCAAAATCATAGAATTGCGAATATTTTTTTTTTCAAAAAGAAATAACAAGTATTCGGACTTATTCATATGAGAGTATTCGCAGTTTGGAAAATGTTACTGCAAGAGGGACTTCCCGTTCCGTTTTCATGAAAACGAATTTCGAAAAAAAATATTTCGAATTTCCAATAATGGGAAATTGCAAAAGGAGATCAAAATTTTCGAGAAAAAGATATTTCGGATTTCCAACAACGAAATTTTGGATTTTCCGAAGAAAAACGAAAACGGAAATTTCAGATGTTGCGCTATTACGATTTTCCATAACAGAAATAGCGAGAAAACGAAATCCAAGGAAAGAAAAAAAAAATTTGATTTTTGGCAGTGAGGTAAAAATCGTGATTTGGGGGGCTAACTAGTGTTGTAATCAATCAATCAAGACTAATCAGCTACCTAGTCCTCGCACACGTGTCCGATCAGGTTGTCCCGATTGACGTGCGGTGTTCCGATACCAACTGTTACATGCCAGTTGGGCGATGTACATATAAATCGAGGATCCGCAATGTGATAAAAAGGACTAAATGAACAATGCAGTGCAACTGAAATTTCAACAACCAATGTGCATTCCGATACATACAAAGTGGTGCTTTATAGCGCAAGGAAGGCTTTCGATACAAGTCCTGACCTGATCGGGACTGGCCTCTTTTATGTAGTACAAGATAACGATGCAGGATGCTAGAACACTAATGACTAGCCCACTCAATGTTTCCACGCAGACCAACGTACATCATGCTCATCACAAGGTGAAATGGGGCCTGGCGCTATACACAGGAAGGAGGCGCCAGGTCCAGACATACATAGACGAAGAGGAAGGGGGAATGGGAAAGTCGTCAACACCAAGTCTCGTTACAAGTCTCAAATAATCCCTCTTCAAAATGTCTGAAGTCCAATGTCGAGTCTAGATCCAAATGTCACCAAACTCTCTCTCTCTCTCTCTCTCTCTCTCTCTCTCTCTCTCTCTCTCTCTCTCCCTCTATCTCTATCTCGTAGTCTGCTGATGCAGTGAAGTCGGATAGCGAGAGGGTGAGAAGGAGATGGTGGACTGAGAAGAGGAAGAAGAAGAACTCTCTCTCTCCTGTGCCAGGAACTTACTTGTGAAGATGGCGGTGTGCTGCAGGTACCTCGAAGACGAAGCTGGAGCAATGGCGCCGCAGATAAGTCCCTCTGGCCTCCGCCCAATCTCTCTCTCTCTAATACTACTCTAGCTGCTATGGCGCCCAGCGCTGAAGACTACAGCTAACGCTACTAGCGCCCAGCGCTGAAGACTACTTACTGCTAACGCTGCTACTACTCCTGCAGCGCTCCTCCAGAGTGCTGCTCCCGAATCCTGAAGACTACCTCCTGCCTCCTAAAGTGCACGTGAAGTGCCTGGGAAGTACCTAGGAACTATTTGCCTGCCTGCAAGGCGGGCCAATCCTATATAGTGCTCCGTCCAAGAGGCTGCTCTTGCCAATGCCGAAACGTGCCAGACCCTGGCGTTGAAGCTCAACCAGGGGTTGTCTTGAAAACAGGCCCGAAATGACATGTGCTAAAACCCTGGTTTGTTGCTCGAGTTTCAGGGCATATCGAACCGATGAGGGCCCGAAAATGGCCCTCAGTTTCAGGCTGAAAACGCTCAGGGTAGGAAAGGCCCTGATTTAGCCTGAAACGACCTAGGGCCTGTAGGCCCTTGTTTTCAGGCTTTTAGGTTGAAACGACACAGGGCCTGTAGGTCCTTGTTTTCTGGCTTTTGGCCTGAAAACGTCACGGGCCTGGAAATGGCCCGTGCAACCTGTTGCGGGCGCAGCATGTAACACGTCATGTTTGCGCAACTGTTGTAACATGGTTTGGAACGACTCCTGTTCAGAGGCACTGAGCAGCTTCCGTTCGGGGGCTCCAATGTACACGATCTTCGTCATGTGCGTATGTGTTGAAGGGAGTGAGAACACAAAGCAAAAACCATGTACAAAGAAAAGTCACATGTACACATAGATACAAAGTTAGAAGATATAGAGCGTTTGATGAGAATGTGTTTAGAAAGAAAAAGAAATTGGAAAGTGGGCGACAAAAATCCATTCATCAAGCAGGAGATGAAATCGTTCACAGTTTAAAAGGTGGTGAACATTTAACATTTAGCGCGAGTATGTGTACATGAAGAAAGTGTTATAGTTGAAGAATTTATTTACGGTCAATATGCATCCATAGTGGTTCACACTCTTTACTGTACATGTGAGTATATGTATCGGGAAAAAGTCTTTTAGTGGGGAAAGTGTCTCTCTTGTCTATTTCTATTTCCCTCGTTCCGTCTATAGTGTCGGTTTTGTCTTAGTGGCCATGTATGTACACTATCTACTGCTCACCGGCTTCCCAACCAACAATTTTGGTAGCACCATGTCTTTTCCGATGAGCGATGTTCTCGGGCAAGCAGGCGATCATGTCTCCAATCTCGGAAATGTAGTCACGTTGAATGGTTATCGTGTAGGCGTCTCTTGAGCTTGGAGAAGTGTGATGGCTCGACGAATGATGTCAGCCCTGAAAGTGGGAAATGGAGGGAGGGTATGCTGTGTTTCTTGATGGTCGAGGAAAATGAGATTGCTCAAGTATTCCCATGTGCGAGGCAGGTGGGGATGTTGTAGATTTGGAAGGTATGGCGAGATGCGAGAAGGTCATCAATGAGGGCGGTGGATCTTGTTGTGCCCCATGGTCTAGCGGAAGCCACCAAAGGGGGTCCGCTTCATGAGGTGCATGGGGTTGTAATGGTGATTGGTGTGGTGGTGGAGCGTTTGCAATGAAAGAGTGTTTATGGTGTGCAGTGGTGATACGCTCATACTAGTACTGCGGGCGAGGTGTTCTCGGAGAACGAATACGGTCGTAGTCATCGTTGATGAGCTTGAGGAGGAACGTTTTTGCACGCTGGAGTTGGATGTTGATGTTGGTGGAGGGGTCAGGGCGTTGTAGAGATCGTATTCGGTTCTGTTTGTAGAGGGTGAAGAAATCATAGAGGTGATGAAATCATAGAGGGTGAAGAAATCATAGAGGTGAAGAAATCATAGAAGGCAGCGTGATCAGTTGTGAGGAAGTCCTCCCACAATATTTGGGTGATGATGTGTTCGATGTTGTCTTTGGTCAGTAACCGGAGCCAGTCATCCCATCTATGAGGAGCAAATGATGAAGTGGCAGGGTGGGCAATTGTGGAAGTGGCCAAAGGAGCGGATTCGGGATTTATTGAAGGCAGGTGAGTAGTCGCGAGTGTTGTTGCGAGGTGGCGGGAGGAGGAGGTAGAAGGGGGTAGCGAAATTTGTGTGAGGATATCGTCATCGAGGCCAATTTGTGATAAGGCTGGCAACGATGTTTGTGGTAAGGTAGTACTGGCAGCAAGAAGAGTTGTTGTAAAAGCGGAAGTGGTGGTAGTTGCAGATGTTGATGTAGTTGCGCTTGTAGTCGTTGTTGCAGGCAGCGTCGCAGGTTCCGGAGATGAAGGTATTGATGATGACGACTTCAATTTTTTGGGCGACGGCTTGTCTTGGGGGACACCTGCAGGGAAAGTGAAAAAGAGAATGTGGTTAAAAGTGAAGACCAGTAATTTAAGTGAGAATTTCTTTATATATTATATTAGCAGTTTGGTTAGTGTTTGCAGGGAGAGAGAAGCGAATGTGTGTTGGGTCACCTACCCTCGATGCAGCTACGTAAAGTTGGCCTTGTGCAAATGGTGTCTGTTGGAGATCGACGCAAGCATGTTTAATTGGGACGGGCGAAGGAGCGGCAAGTTTGTATCTAATGTTTTTTATAGTGTTTCTTTGTCATAGGAAGTTTCATCTTCAATAATTTGTGGAATGTTACGACGATAGGGTGTTTCACCAGCAGTTTAATCGTCAATGTGTGGGCGGATCAGGCCAACGTCTTCGAGTTGTTTTCCTTCTTTTTGCAGGCGGTTATCGATATCCAGAAGGATCATGGTTCTAATGAGGGGGAGAGGAACATCCGCATCACGAAGGTCTCTTTGGAAGTCTTCAATCATTTGTTGCCAGTGTGTTTCAAATAGTTCGATAGGATCAGTCGGTGCACAGTGCAAAAGTATGTGGACTAACAAATCTTGAACCATCACAGAGGATGCAGTAAAGATTGCATCTTGTAAGACAACAACAAATTAAGTATCATCATTGAGTAAGCTTAATGCACGACACGTTGAGTGATATGTCGCGTGAATTTCGTTATCGACAGTACGTAGGCTCTCAAACGATGTGGCTCGTCGGAAATGGGGTAACAAAAGAAGCATTGGGAGATAAAAATTATCACCTGCGTTCAGGTGAATCGTGTGTATTCGCCCAATCGTGTTTGTTTTCCGTTGTCGTAACACCCGTTTTTTTTTTGCTTTGTCATGTCAGAATTGTTGGATCATATCTTTGTATAAAGGTTTTCTTTCCAGGGCAATATTAATGTGTGTAGCGTTCCATTTAAACCATGCGGTAAACTCGGTTTTTGGTGGAGGCATATTTCTCAGACGTCGAGTACCTCTTGGTCGGAAATAAACTTGTTGTTTATTTTCAGCATGTACAGGCAGTGCGGCAACAGCAGGATATCGTTCGAAAAGAGAAAAATCAAAGATTCTCCAACATGCTTCGGCTGCACCGATTGGTCGCATGTCTTGAAATGTTTGAATTTCGTCATTAATGTTTGTCATTCGTCCACCATGGCTCGATCCGGGCCTTTCATAATGTATTCGAATATATACTGGTAAGCGGCGGTGGAGGCACAAATTTCGACGTTTAGATGACAACAATAACCCAAAAGGAGGAAGGGGTTGTAGGGAACAACCCAAAAGTTATCGATTCCATCGTTTTTACGTACGACAGCTGTCCCTCCATTGTCTCGGGCTCGGCGACAGTATATGGGATTAGCCCGTTTCTTCGTTTCATTTTGTACGGTCGGAGAATTCTTTCGGGAAGTGATGAGCGCAGCGATCATTGCGCATGCAGGGAGCTTGCATATTGAAGGGGCCACACGGGTTATGTATCATGTGTGTTAGCACGGGTTATGTATCATGTGTGAAGGATCGGGTTTGTAGCGACTTCAGCGCAAACTATGGAATCAATTTGTTCAGGTGTCGAAATTTTGTATTCATTACTAAATGTGACAACTAAGTGTACATGTGGGAGACCTCGTTTTTGAAATTCTATGACGTATATATATGCTGCAGCCGGACCAAATATGTGTGTATTATGAATGTCGTGAATGAGTTGTTGTAAATAACCTTTCAAAACTCTGTCGAGGAGGTCTGATCTATCGGACGGTTGTTGATGAGGAAAGAGATGTTGTTCAATTTCGAGCCAAGTGCGAATTGCAAGTTATTGTGATAAAAATATTTGAGGGACCGTATTTTTGGTCTTCTGCCATAAAATCTTGATATCGTCGATGCATGTCTCTCGGGGCGCCGACCAATGTGGCAGGTAAAATAATACGTTGCCCGACATTTTCAGCATTATTGTATTGCATAAGGTGGTCATGAATATTCAAATAGAGTTCAACGCGAATTTCGGTTTGATGAAGCCTATTGTATAATAATCAGTCATTTTCTATCTTTGCGAATGCCATGCATACATACTCTTGGAATAATCGTGAGGCTCGAAATATCGTTGTCCTTTCGGTGTCTTGGGTGTTAAGGTAGAAGGCGTAAAACTCTTGTGCGGTGATTTCTTGCATGGAAGAATTTTCTTCATCATCGGTTTCGAGAGTATCTTCACCTGATGGGAATAAGGGAACGTAATGTAGAGGATCGAAAACGCGGTTGGTTTCGTGAATTTGGACAATACCTCCACCGCGTCGCTGTATGACAATGTCGCAATTGGATGGTTAGTTCCAAAAAACCTTGAGGGTCTATTGTATCTTCGTTCATGTTTGTCAATGTTGCGCATCGATATTGATCAGGATATGTCGCTTGTGAATCATATTGTCGGGAAGTTCGGAAACTGTTCTGAAATCTCGCACCCAACGGTTACATTTAATAAGGAGGTGGTGGAGCTTTCGCAAAAGATGTTTAATTTGTTGGACCGTTGCGAGCGGGATTTCGAGTGGGAGGTTGAATCTAATTAATCGTATGACATTAGCATCATGTTCATCCTACGGGTCGTATATGTATAGTTGGGCGAAAGCGCGCTCATGGCCAACATCCGGTATAAGCGGTCCGAGGTTTTGCCACAGCTGAACAACAATTCTCACCATTACAGTCCAATCTCCTGGAGGAGGTTGTGGTTCTCGGACAACTTGTGATGCAAGTGCATTATTGAATTGTCGTGCACGCGGTCGCAACAACCGTCTTTGTGGTGTGTCAATTTCCCATAAACGAAGGATTTGGTCATCAGGTGTGTCGGCTGGTGGGGTATTGCCAGAGCGGCGGATGCACTTTGCCTTTTCGGCAACAAAGAGTTGTTCCGGTGTGCTCGCGCGGCCATTTCTCTGCACCAGAATGTGCGCATTGTGTTCTATCTCCGAGAGCATATATATCAGTTGGTATATGTCGTTGAATAATTGATGCGATATGTTTTCACGCACTGTTTTGTCGGGGGGGGGAAAGTGGTCAATGTGTGACTGTCTGTATCGGCGACAACATTCAACGTTCACAATTCGAGCTCTTCGCGCGGCAGCGCGTGATGATTCGCCTTTGGAGAGGACACGAAAAGGTCACATAGATAACAGTCATGCAAGGCACATAGAAAACAGAAAACAAAGTGACATGATAGGATTGATAGCAAACGGAGTCGATACATAAAACACACATGTGTCATTTAGATTCGCGGAATATAGAGTGAGCGAGAGTTCAATTTTTGTTTCCAGTAAAATGGGGAAAAAAAAAAAGATAAAAAGAGCCATTAGCCCGGGGCTTTCATGATCCTTGCACGACCACACCATGCGGGACTTGATTGATGGTGGAACATTCAGAGTGTAAGTATACGAGAAACCATGTACACAACAGGGAATGTCGAACGTATACGGATAGCATATGGAAAAAAAAATGAATGAAAAGAAATTGAATGAAAAGAAATTGAATGAAATTAAATTGAATGAAAAGAAAATGCCGGTGGGTATTGGCACCCCGACCGGTTTCGACAACCGCCATGTTGTCCTCCTCAGGGGGATTACCTCCTACTTCTCCTTCAAAACTTCACCAAACTATCCACTCTCCCACCTCCGCCGTTATCGCCCACCGACATCTCCGGACATACCGACAAGCTCTACGACGTCGGACCCGAAAAGACCTAGTGACGTTTCTATCATCCTAATCTGCGTAGCACGACGAACGTGTTCGCGCCCCTTCACGTTCGTGCGAACGTGTTCGCACGTTGGTGCTAACAGCTAGCAAACATGTTCGGGTGAACATAATTTTTTTCGTAAAAAACAATTATAAAATAAATCGGTTTTTGATTTTTAACTCATGATTGGTTCCGAATTTGAACATGACTCCAAGGCAGAAGTTGCTTGTATTATTATTTTACATAATATATATTTTTTCCAGATTTTTCTGAGGCCTTTTTTCTTTATGTTCGCGTTCGGAGGGTTTTGGGCGCTTGTTCACATTCGGGCAAACTTGTTCGCGTTCTCCTCCGAATGTGAACACGGTGCTACGTAGATCCTAATTATAGTCCTCAGAAAAAAAGACAGTCTGGTCCCAGCCAAAAAACGTCGCGTGTATCAAGCGACAAACAAGTGGTACCATACTGCGACTTGTCGCACGACCAAACAGGGACCTAATGCAAGATGGTACCATCGTAAAAGGAGAACCAAAGTTGAAACCAAACCAAAATTAACCAGGTGGACTACCGTATCGAAAAACAAAAAAACCGGTACTCCAAAACGGAAAAGCACACAACTAACTAGACAGTCAACAACCTATTGTAAAGTATCCAGTTAAACCAAAAACAAAAAACAAAAACGAAGCAAAGAGCCAAAAGTCAAAACGCCAAACTGCTACATCCAAAACGAAAGGCAAACGACAACCCTGTCTTCTCATAAGCCGACAAATAACCCTGTACTCTCATAACTGCTACATCCGTTAAACAAAGGTAAATCCGACTCACGTCTGTTAGCAAAACCGACAAAAAACTATAAAGGAACAACAAAGGTGACAGTAAACAAAGAGCAAACCCTGTCCTCTCGTATCCAGTGCACAGAGCAAATCAAAAGGAACAAACGAACAACTTCACTGTGACAGGGATGAAATAAAACAGGGATCCAAATTACTCATACAACCACTGATATGTCCAGGTCCAGATGGGGTCTCTGCCCATAGCAAAACGTTTCAAGACTTTCTTCAGGAAATTCTCCGGAAAACTTTTAATCCGAAGTTCTCGCTGCACATTGAGGACTCGCCTGGGAATGGCTGCTGTAATATTTGTGTTCCGATTGATGCAGTGCAGGATACCGCCGACAACAGCACTCTTTTGTTCTTTGCTTGACCACGAGTGAAAGGTTTGCCCGTTCTTAAATTCCAGACAGTTGTCCTGCCACATTGAGTCTTCGTTCTTTGAAGACTATAGCACCTCACATATGGTTGCATCGTGTCCACACTTATGTTAGTGCCCAAAAAGTCCCAGATGCCCTTCCCTTCATCTGTCCGTTTCAACTTCAGGTTGGCGGGGTAGCAGCGCTCAAACTCCTGCTTAATCACTTGCACCGGTATACGCCTGTTGGCATCCTGGTGTATCAGTAGATTCACATCATTCATGAGTCTGATGCCAAACACATCCAATCTTTGAGTCCCTAGGCTTTGCAGAAACTTGAACTCAGCGTACGAGCACATGAGGCACGCCAAAAGTGGGTTGGAGTTTTTCCCCATCGCTACACCTACAACTTGCCGCAAGATAACACCTGTAGCCTTAGATTATGTGTGTTGGCGTTCCCACCTTACAAACTTACTGATGTCTGAGAAAGTCAACTCTCTCCAATAGTCGTCGCCTGTGGTGAAGCCATGTGAGCACCCCTTACCTCTTGTGTTCACTCGTATCGACTTGTGGCCTTTGCGCGAGTGATAGTCCAGAACCCAATCGACAACCATAATAATCTCCTCATGAGGCAGCTTGCTGAACGTATCCTTTATGTCATAGGACATGGATATCAGCTCAGAGTCGTTGCGCATACGTCGCGACAACTTACTGTTGATTCGTTCCAGTTCTGGTACTAGATGCGAAACAACTTTGAGGTTGAAATGCCAGTCACGTGGTAGAAAGGAAAGCATGTGGTTCAGTGCCCTAGTTGTGGCTCTGCTGGTGCGCACTGCAGGTTCAACATAAGTAGGACAAATAGGCCTATATCTAGATAGGTCCTTGTGTTTAGGCAATACATATGCCTCACCGATCTGCCATTTCTTATCCCACCTCACGAATTGTTGCCTCATCTCTCATTGAAGACAGGATCTCAGACTCCGTACGATCTTCAATAGTATATCCTTCTGAAAACACAAAAGTGTCCAACATGGCCTCGTAATACACTTTAGGGCATAGCACCAGGGTTTCCCCTGTGTTCCTATCCAACGACGTAAAAACTAACCCCTTCAACATCGTTTTGACCTGCTTAACTTCTCCTGGATCCAATAACATATCTTTCCCCTGTTGTTTGACTAACATGCATCTTTCGACATCCTGTCTAGTAAGCACGACGTCCTTCCCCCTCCAGTTGGGCCAAGAGTGAAAACAGCCCTTCAATTCCTGTACTAGAAGACCCTGTTGGTCCGGGTGAGTAAGTTTCGGAATGTTGTTCGCGTTGCACATGAGTGGATTGATACCTTCCAGCTTGTGCAAACAGACTTGCACATGACCTCCTACCTTCGGTAGGGAAGATCTGCACAGGCGAAAATCAACACATCAACTTTCACAAAAACGAGTTGATTTTGTAGTGTGTCTTCAACTGATGGATTCATGTTCCATACTATACGAACCGTGTTACGTGGAACATCCTTAATGCATCGCGGGATATCAGCAACCTCTAGCACATCGTTGACGACCTTCCTAATCTCAACTAGACGCACTCGATCATCGAATTCCAGTCTTACTACAATTCTAGCACTAACATTCCAACCAAAATTTCCATTAACCGTTCTCGAGACTAATCGACGTAAGTACGCGGTAGTCGAGGGTTTTTGGAAATTAGTGGCAGCCTTTAGCAATCGAATTAGCACATCTAAACTGCATTTCTTCAGGGCTTGCATTCGCTTCGGGTTACGGAGAAGCGAACACAGAAAAGGTTTATCCGGGCCCGATTTTGGTTTCCAGCGTCTGAGTTGGATAATCTTCAAGCAAATTCCCTCCTGCAGCTCTAATTTGCACTGATAGAGCTTTTTTGTGTTGACCCTGTAACAGGACTTCGGAATTCCCGAATGCAGATTTCACCGACTTTTAGCCACCACACCAATTGTCCCCTTTAGTAGTGTGTAGAGGAAACTTACGTAGATTAGATGCTTCCTGCTGGGCTAGTATTTTAAAGACGTCGGCTGACCATACTCCACTGTCATCGATACTCGCCCTTACCACATTCACTTGTTTCCCATCAGAGGTACGTAAATTCTCTTTATAGCGCTCCCGTTTCCCTTTCCGTTGCCGAGTCCATTTATGGCTAGTAGCGATCGACTTACCCGAGCTATTAAGTATGTGGGACCAAATTTTGATATACAGCAGTTCTAGTGTCTGTAGCTCATCCGACTTACATTCATCGATAGGCAGCAATGTGTAAGATTCGGAACAGAAGGAACACCACCATCGGTACAGATGAGATTGTTTACAGCCACTACCGCAGACCGACAAATGTTCTCTCCATCTCACCTTACCCTCACGCTTAGTTTGACCAATATATTGAGTACGACAAACTGCCGATGTCAGAACATAGACCCCAACTAAATCATCACTAAACATTTGCATACCATAGCGCTAATACAATTTGAGCCACGCTTATTCAAATTTACGTAACCATTTGATCTGATGACAAAGTCCAAGCAGGACTATGACCATACGATACAACACCTCAATGCGATCATCATAATCACGTCCATTGCGAATGGCGATTAGAGTCTTACCCAATCTCCAAAAATCATAGGTCGTTCAAGTATCAGTTTCAGCATCGCTGTCATTTTCCTCCTCGGCAGCTGCCTGCTCGGCAGGATCCTGTACTCGCTCACCTTCCGCTACGTTGTCTTCGTCGTCGGATCCATAGGCCAGCTGCGCTCTCTTTTCGGTAATCGCCATGATAGCGTCCATTTTCTTACCACCAGAAAATAACACGTCTTCGTCACGACAGATTTGCTTGAGTTTCTCAACGGTGCGTTGACCCAGGTCACGCAAATTATCCGCAACATATTTCAGTTTACCTGCAGGTCCGATTGTGGCCGAGATCTTCTTCTTGCTGCATGATGCACGAACTGGTGGAACGCCTCCTGGTGATCTCTTCAACGGCCGATGACGACAGCTGAGCACAAGGCGTTTAGGATGTAATTTGCATTGCTTCGCATGTCGTTTGGCCGGTGTCATCATTGGCGAGCTGTCGCCAATCTCCTTCTCAGCACTGTGTTTACACTTCTCTTGAATATTGAGTTACTCCGCTTGCGCACTAAGAGCTTCGGCATCACTATCATCGAGTTCTTCAGATGCCTCCGGTGACAGCACTTGCGCTTTCCCTTTAGACTTCGTAAGTAGCGATTGTAGCAGAACCTCTTTCATCTCCTTTGCTACTCCACTCACATGCTTCCTAATTTCCATCCCTAGGTCTTTGCGCATTGCTTCCCTTGCTTCCAATTCGCTTCGCTTCTTCTCTTCCTTCTTCTTAGCGCGCCTTGCCTTGAGTTGACATTCTTCCTCCTCCTTCTGCTCACGTTCTCTTTGTTCTTGTCTGCGAAGCCCTTTCTCCTTCTTCGCCAATTTTGCTTCATCCTTACGGGCTTGTTCTGCGTCGATGTAGGCCTTCACGTTCGCCAGCGTACTCTTGAGTTCTTCCAATTCCTTCGTGATGATCGGCTCTTCTGATGCAGACCTTCGTGTGCCAGTCTTCGCATGCTGACTTAGGGAAAAAGATTGTCCTCGTTGACCGCCAGCACCATAACTGCTTTCACCCACTAGTCGTGGGGATTGATTTTTATAATGCCCCGGTTCGGCGCAGTTATAACAAACAGGAACAAATCGGCGGGCTGAGTCTCCATGGGAGTAGCCATGTGAGTAATCGCGACCTTGTGTATGTCCTCCCTCAAAGCGGTCTCTCTCTCCATCTCTATTTCGGTCACGCTCTCCATCGGATCTTCCCTTGCGGCGGTCATCTCGATAGCAATATCTATCGCGGCCATGGTCCGGGTCACATCCATAGTCTCGACTTCCGTAGCCAGCCATTCAATCTTGGAGTGAAATGCACTTCAACACCAAATTGCCCCCTTGATGGGCGCAGCACGTGCGTAAACCTTGTCCAAAGTACTTTGAGTCGAAAACAGCATCAAGTAAGCACTACAACAAAACTGTAGAGTCACACTTCGTAGCATGTTCACACAAGCTCGGCAACTTCCGAACCGGTTCACATGAGCCTTCGAGATTTGATTGATGGTGGAACATTCAGAGTGTAAGTACACGAGAAACCATATACACAACAGGGAATGTCGAACATATGCAAATAGTATATGAAAAGAAATTGAATGAAAAGAAAACGCCGCTGGGTATTGGCACCCCGACCGGTTTCGACAGCCACCACGCTGTCCTCCCCAGGGGGATTACCTCCTACTTCTCCCTCAAAACTTCACCAAACTATCCACTCTCCCACCTCCGCCGTTATCGGCCACTGACATCTCCGGACATGTCAGTAGGCTTTACGACGTAGGACCCGAAAAAACCTAGTGACGTTTCTATCATCCTAACCTGCGTAGCATGGCGAACGTGTTCGCGCCCCTTCACGTTCGCACAAAAAAATATATATATTAAAAACTAATAAAAAGTAAAAAAAAAATCGGTTTTTGATTTTTAACTCATGATTGGTTACGAATTTGAACATGACTCCAAAGCAAAAGTTGCTTGTATTATTATTTTACATAATATAATTAAATATATATATTTTTCCAGATTTTTCTGAGGATTTTTTTTTTTTTTTTTTTTTATGTTCGCGTTCGGAGGGTTTTGGGCGCTTGTTCGCGTACGGGCGAACATGTTCGCGTTCGCCTCCGAACGCGAACATGGTGCTACGTAGATCCTAATTATAGTCCTCAGAAAAAAAAGACAGTCTGGTCCCAGCCAAAAAACGTCGCGTGTATCAAGCGACAAACAAGTGGTAACATACTGGGACTTGTCGCACGACCAAACAGGGATCTAGTGTCAGATGGTACTATCGTAAAAGCAGAGCCAAAGTTGAAACCAAACCAAAATTTACCAGGTGGACTACCGTTGTAGCAGACCTCTGGTTGGCCTGTGAGACCAGCCCCTTGGCCTGTTCTCACATGCATGTGTTGTATTTGGGGTAGTCATGTCCAGGCCGGTACCTCTGTCGGTACCAGCCAGTCCAGTCCAGTCCAGTCCAGTCAGTCTACTGGGGTATACCCCAGTTGTTGTCTGTTTTCTGGATCATTCTACATTCGCACACTTTGGAGTACGTGCGTTGGAGTCTAGCGTGGGGAGCTGCGCTGTGCCATCTCGCTCCCCCTTCTTCCTCCATCTCCATCTCAATCCCAGGTGGAGCACCACACCTGGTGGGTCCGCCACACTGGTATCGGAGCGGGAACGCTCCCACCCGCCACACCGCACAGCAGGGAAAACAGCAAAACCCGACAGTGGGGTTTTTCGCTGTTTTTTGGCTGCCCGCAGCGGAAAACAGCGGGAAAATTTGAGAAAAGGTGCAGTAGTAAGGAGCTGCCACGTGGTGCGAAAAGAGGAGTGGCGTCACGACGCGTGCGTGCCAAGGCCAAGGCCGCCGCACACACACCCACACTGCCCCCGCTGCCCTGCCCCGCCCGCTCCCGGATTTTATATTATCAAGATTTGGGATGCACGCTGCCACCAGGGTTTGAACCTGGGCAGTCGCTTGCTATGCGCGTGCGTAGCTGCTGCTATGACACACTCGCCACAGTGTGTTTATGGTTGTGTAGTGCGGCACGCAGCTGTTGAAGAGGTGCATGTCAGCTATTTATCCCCCCCCCCCCCCCCCCCCCCCCCCCGCCACCAGCGCCCCAACGGCCGGGCTGCTATTTGCCCCCCCCCCCCCCCTCCTCGTGACTGCTCCTGCCCGCGCACGTGGCCATCTGCAGTGCCACGTGGCAGCTTGCTGTGGAACTGAAGACCCCCCTGCTTAGGGGGCTGCTCTACACTGGTGAGGGTCTGCTCACACAGCATACCCTAGATCTGCAGATCTGCTGTACTGCTGCTTGGGGCTGATCAAGATTTCAGCCCCCCTCTCTCCTCCAGCTGGCTTGCGGCAGCGAAGGCCAAGACCCTCCTGGTCTTGGTATACCTTTTGCCCTTGGAGACACCAAGGGTCCGGTATCACCTCTCTCTTCCCTCTCCCTAGCAACCCACTTCCTTCTAATCACTCTCACTACTCATACCCCTCTCCCCACCCCACCTTTTCTCCCACCACCCACTATTTACCTTATTTTATTCATCTATTTTCTTTTCTTTCTCCTCTTTTCTCTTTGCTTCTTGATCCCTCCTCACCTTCCCTTCCCTTTCTCTCCCATTCTCTCACCCTCTTCTTCCCCAACTACAACCCATCACTTCCCTCATCTCCCCCTTCACTCTCCCACCTATTTCTCTCTTTTCTCCTTCACTTTTTCATCCCTCCTTCCCTCCTACTTCGAATTTTTTTTGTTTTTTTCTTCTTTCTATCTTTCTTTTGATTTATCTTTCCTCTTTTTTCCAAAAATTCGAATTATCTCATCCCCCACTTTCTTTTCTTCTTTTCTGATTTATTTCATTTTATTTATATTTTATTCTGAAAATTCGAATTTCCTTGCGGCACCCTTAAATCTGATTAGGAGTTAGTCATTCTTGCTTTCGGCACACATTCTGATCCCGTGGGGGTAACGAAGTGCTGCCGAAATTTTCTGTTTTTCTTTCACTGAGTTTTTTCGGCACACTTCGACCCCATGGGGGTAACGGAATGCTGTTGAAATTTTTGAAAAATCCAACACTTAATCTCTCTTCACCTCCTCATCTATTTATTTATTTATTTATTTTGAATTTTTTAATCTACGGCATTTTGAAACCTAGTGTGCTCATCTTGGTCTCTCCTTTCCCTTGGCACATTCTTGACCCCATGGGGGGTAGGGAAATGTTGCCAAAAATTCTAAAAAAATAAATATGATTTTTCTCTTCACATTTTATTTCCTTATTTCTTTAGTTATTTTTATTCTTTATGTATTTATTTTTATTTTTCTCACGAAATTTGACTGTTTATTTATTTTTCTCCCGCCTCCCCCATTCTTACTATTTTATTTTCTTGATTAGGTCATTGGTACCCTACCCTAATCACTCAAACTCGGGTTAGGGTTTCCTTAGGGTTTTTCTAGGGTTTAGGGTTTTTCTAAACCCTCTCCTACTCCCCCCTTTCCATTCGGGCACACTGGACCCGAACCACCCTTCCCCCTTTGCGGGCACCCGCGCTCGACTCACTAGTGTCGCCCGTCGCTTTCTACCGCGGAGCCCCCCCTACGCCCTCCGCTCACGCGGACCTCCTCTGGCCCCCTCCAGTCTGGCCCGTCACCTCCCCATGGTCGACGACGTGTCACAAGTCGCCGACGCGGTGACGACCTCGGCACCAGGCTCCATACCCGTGCCGGCGGACCAGGGCCATCAGCCCCAGGGGGTTCTGCACACCCTCCTCACCTCCCTACTTGCGTCCTTACAGGCCCAGGTGGGACTCTTGTCGCTGGCCTGCGGCAACTCCAGGACGCTGGCCGTCCTTCCTCTCCCCTCTCTCTCTCTTCTCCTGGCTCCCAGTCCGGGTCCCCCGTCCTCCGACATGGTGGCCACAAAGGAGCTTCCTCCTTTGTCGCCCCCGACCCGACCATCCTGGTGACCGTCCTCGCTCCTAGCGAGACGACCGCCATGGCCCAGACCCTCCCTCACTCTACGGGTGCACCCGCCCAGATTTCGGTCACTACGGCCATGGGACCATAACCCGCTGCCATGGTCTCATCTTTTCCGGGTGCCCTGCTTCTCCCTCCCCTTCGCACGACCGCAGCGCCACCTGGCTCTCCCCCCTGTGGGATGCCCCGCGCCGCTCGTGCGCCCACCTCCCCACTCTTCCTCCTGCCACTCCTCGCTCAATTTACGTTCGACGTCTCGAGGACGAGCTTGCCTAGACCCAGGCCAACCTCGCCCTCTTACGCCTTCAAGCACCCCTACCCTCACAGGTGGCCACGCCTTCGGGCGCACCTCCTTCTTCCTCTCCTCTTCCTTCCATGCAGGCTCGCTTCCCTTGCCCTGCACCCTATCCATCCCCATCCTACCTTCTTCCTATTCCCTCGGTTGCTGCGACCTCTTCCACCACAGCTCCCTCGTAGCCTGCTGCAGTTGCCCCCACCGCTCCCCCATGTGGCCCGGGCGTACAGTCAGCTGCGCCCCTTTCTCCAGGACCTGCGTCGACTTACTCAGCCGTAGCACAGGCCTCTACTCCTCGATCCCCTCGCCGCCAAAACGGTGGCGCACCACTCGTCCGCTTTGCGGACATTGCCTTGTACGACGGTACAGGGATACGCGTGTCTTGGTGGTTGCAGTCTGCCACCTGCACGCTCCAGCTTGTGGGCGCCCCACCCGACACGTGGGTGGGTCACCTCTCCACGCGCCTGCGTGGCGGTCCTTTCGACGCCTGGGAGGATTTCTACGCGCACTCCCTTCGTGAGGTTCGGACCCCGACCTTCATGGATTTTCAGGCATTCCTCGAGGACCGCTTCGGAGCCCGACATGACGTCACTGACGCCTTCGAGCACGTCGTCAGCATACACTGGTTCGGCTCTGGTGGCGCTGCCAGCTTGGACCACCACATCCAGGTCTCTCAGGACGCCCGCCTCATTTGTGATGTGGCGTTCCTCCCTGAGGCTGCTCTCATCGACCGTTTTTTGGCCAGCCTTCCCCTTGAGTACCGCTCCCAGTTATGGCGGTACGAGTTCACATCGGCCCTGCAGGCCTATGAGGCTAGCGGATGTGGGCCCGTCTTCACCCCGCCTCCTCCTCCCAGCCTCAACGTACTGGCTACGCTCCCTCCTCCTCTCACGACGCTTCCTAGCACCGCTCCCCTTTCCGCGGCCGCTCCCACCGTTCCACGCAGCAGGGCCGCCACTTCTCGCGCCGCATCAGCGTGCTCGAGTATGGTGAGCAGGACGTTGTTGCCCCGCTGTCGCCTGAGGGTGACCATAGTGACGACCTCGACCACGGCGAGGCCGTTCCCTACCACCTGGAGGACTCTACTCTCCTTATGGCCGAGCGCCTCCAGCTCATCCTCTCCGCCCTCTCTCGAGCACGCAGCCGCTCCGGTCACGCTGGGGCGTCGCCCCCTGAGGTCCCTCAACAGAACCTGCCTCAGCGCTTTGTCCCTCCTCGCGGTGTCCAACTACGCTGACCTTTCCCGCCAGCGTTGTGTTCAGTCCCCCCCAAGCCTCGCATCCCTGAGATGCCTCCTAGCCACGATGCAGTGTACACATGCGCCCTCCTCCATAGATGGCTTCTTGACATCTCCGTCGCGGTCCCTCTCACTACTGGAGCTAAGGTATTGCAGGACCCGACAGAGTGTACTCAGCCCTCTGTCGCAGTACCGTCTGCTCCTCCGCAGACCACCATCTCCCCCTCTACCCCTCCGCGACTATCGACGCGTCGAGCCATTCGCTCAACCCGTTGCAGCGAGCAGCTTGCGACTCGCGAGGACGTTATGTCCTCTCTTCTGGACTTTAGCATGCTCTAGGCTCGTCAGGAGTGACTCACCCTCCACGTTGCTGCACTGCGTCGCCTTCTCACCATCCTCTCTGACCCTGATCGCACCCTCCCGATCATTCCAGTATGACTGGGGACTTCCACGAGGGTGTACTCAGCGCTATGGGATTCCGACTCTCAGGGCGACTTCATTCACCCACGTGTGGTGAAAGAAGCCCGCTTACCCACGATAGGGTCTTCGACTCCCATCTCTGTCACCCTAGGGGATGACAAGACCCAGCGCTTCTTCGATCAGACGGTCACCGACCTCCCTTTCTTCCTCACTCTCGAGCCGACTGATCGTTCCCCGGTGTCTCGTCGCCACCGCTCCTCCACACATTTCGATGTGATGCAGACGGGGTACGACTTCATTCTCGGTACTCCGTGGTCTCGTCGGTTCCGCAGCATCGAGGCCGATTGGGCGACCAACACTCTCGTTCTCAAAACCAAGTGTGGAGAGACGTATCGCGTACCTTTCATAGGTACTACCGCGACACCACGCCCGACCCTCTTCCCCCGGAGCCTTCCGTGCCCACACCATCTCCTACTATCATTGTCACCTCACCTCGACAGTTCGCTCACTTCATCCGACATGACGACGTCACCTTCTTTACGGTGAACGTTACGGATCTCTTGCACTATGAACTACTGTGTCCCGACGCCGAGCTCATCTCTCTGGAGCCAGATCCTCCTTCTATCTCCATGGCTCCCATCTCTACTTTCATTCCTCCGTCGTCCGTCGAGTCCACCCCGCCCTCGCGCGCTGACGCTGATGCTAAGGAATTCGCACGCTATACGACCGACCTGGAGCCCGCAGTTCGTGACCTCATTCGAGAGTACCACGACGTTTTCCCATCGTCGTTCTCGTACGCCGGCATCGCGATGCCGAGCACTCCATCCAGCTGGTGCCTGACTATCGTGTTCACCACCAGGCACCCTACAGACTCTCGATCCCCGAGGCTACCGAACTCGAGCGTCAGCTTGAGGAGATCCTGAGGTTGGGTTTCATTAAACCCAACAACTCCCCGCGGGGTACGACTTCATTAAACCCAGCAACTCCCCGCGGGGTACGACTCCCCGCGGGGTGCACCCGTCCTCTTTACTCGCAAAGCGGATGGAACTCTCCGTCTTTGCATCGACTATCGCGGCCTCAACCGCTACACGGTTAAGAACAACTACCCCATGGCTCGTCCCGACGAGTTGTTTGACCGCCTAGCAGGCAACCGCTTATTTACGAAGATTGATCTTCGTAGCGGTGACCATTAGATCCGCGTCGTTGCAGCTGACCAGCCGAAGACGGCGTTCTGATCACGCTTCGGCCACTACGAGTTTACAGTGATGCCATTCGGCTTCATCAACACACCCGCTACGTTCCAGAGGGCGATGAACGACATCTTCAGGGACATCTTGGAGCAGTACGTTCTCGTCTACCTCGACGTTATCCTGGTCTACAGTCGTACCCTTGAGGAGCATCTCGGCGACGTCCTCGACCGCTTGCGCAGACATGGCTTCTACGCCAAGCTGAGCAAGTGCCGCTTTGCCCAGCACAAAGTGGATTTTTTAGGACACTACGTGTCTGACCAGGGTCTCCACATGGACGACGCGAAGATCACTGTTGTTTCGGAGTGGCCCGTCCCTACATCTGTCGAGCAGCTTCACAACTTCCTAGGCCTCACTAGCGACTATAGTAATTTCATCCAGGGATACGCTAGGTATTCCTACGTCCTTACGTCCACCCACCTCTGGAAGAACCCGCCATGGGCTTGGACACCCCTCCACGAGGACGCCTTCCGCGCCCTCAAGAAGGCGGTGACATGTGCACCGATTCTTCGCCTACCCGATTTTGATCGCCCTTTTATCCTTACCACCGATGCGACAGACTTTGTTGTAGGAGCAGTGCTTTCTCATATTTTCCCCTCCTCTCTTGATTCATGTCATCCTCGTATCCCTCGCTTCCCTCCCCCTACCCCTACCACTGCCTCCCGCCTGACGCCTACTTGTCTAGCTACTGACGAGCCTTCTATTGACTATTCTTTTACCATGGTTATACCTCTAGGCCTGGCCATGCCATGCGCCCAACCACCCTCAAATCTGATTTCTCACAACGGGAAGAGCAAACACAAGTCCATTTTCCTTATCTCAGGTTGTGTACACGTCAATGCGTCGGGCGCCTCTGTCGGAATCGCAAGGGTCAATTTAACCCCATACCCGGCACCTCCACAATTTTTTGTAGGGCCAAACCCCGGTAGACTTTCGAGCCTTAGTCGACCCCACTGCGGGTCCCAGTTGGCTCGGCCCGCCCACACTCATGCTCAGGGCGCGGGCCATTCGTCCCAAGGTCACCCCCACCTAGTGCTTTGAGATGGGGATGTAGCTCAGCCCTCACGCCGGGTGGTAGTCTCGCTGTTCGCTCCGCAACGCTGATTTTTTTTTTGATTCTTTATAGTGTTCTCAAGCAATTGCTCCTTCCAATACGCAGGCAGTCCAGGGGTTCTTTGAGCTTTTCTCTTCTCTTGCGCGTAGGCTAAGCGTTTTAGGCCACGCACCATTTCCTTAGGCATTTTGGCTATATGGCGTCATCGGGGTGCGTCGGGGCCGTCCTTCCCCTCGCCTCTACGCATCCATCGGATCTCACAATTTGCTTCCCACCTTATTGAAGTAGGCCCCTTAGTCTTTTCGGGGTCCTCATATGCATGCACAGACAACATCACATTTTCCTTGGTACGATTGCGCTCCCAATCACTCTTCCAAGTCTCAAGTTCAAAAGTCATTTTCATGAATTGGCTCTATGTTAAGGGTCCCATAGCCCCTTTGTCCCTCTTCCCTTTCCCTCTTGGTGCCCAGTTCCTCTCGCCCTTATCCCGCTCAAGGCATCTCTAGCCATTACTCACCTGCACAGTCCCACACAAGCAAGAAGTTCCATACAATATCCCCCGTTGGGGATCAACACATAGCCCTTCCCACATGCCTATTCTTTCCATGCTCTTTGGCTGTGCTTTGTTCCCTCTTTGCTGTTCAATCAGCCCATCCTCTTCTCATAGTCATGCAGTCGGGGAAATGGTTGAGTCAAACTGACCTCACTTTCAACTTATGCTTTCTTCCGGATTCCGCTTCTCCCACTTCCCTTTTTGGACGTCCTCTCTCTTGCATTCTTGGTGGCACAAGGGACCGGCTACCCCCCCCTTGTCCTCTTTCTCCACCAAGTGAGGTCTGATTTCGTTCTCCGCTCGTGCCCTGGCAATGTTTTCCAAGTAAGGGGGGGAGAAGGGTTAGTCATATGCTAAGTGAGGGGAAGGGAGAGAGAGGATCAGATGATGATGTGAGGGAGAGAGAGGGGAAGAGAGAGGGAGAGAGAAAAGGCAAGGGGGAAGAGGAGAGAGGGAGAAAGAGGGGGAGGGAGGGAGAAGGGAAAGGGATAGGGGGAGAGCGAGAGAAGGAAGGAGAGATAGATAGATAGATAGATAGATAGATAGATATATATATATATATATATATATATAGAGAGAGAG